>CM035806.1:89429755-89594755 GCA_020466095.1 Chlorops oryzae
ATGTTATGTTATGTTATGTTATGTTATGTTATGTTATGTTATGTTATGTTATGTTATGTTATGTTATTGTTATGTTATGTTATGTTATGTTATGTTATGTTATGTTATGTTATGTTATGTTATGTTATGTTATGTTATGTTATGTTATGTTATGTTATGTTATGTTATGTTATGTTATGTTATGTTATGTTATGTTATGTTATGTTTATGTTATGTTATGTTATGTTATGTTATGTTATGTTATGTTATGTTAAGTTTTGTTATGTTATGTTATGTTATGTTGTTATGTTATGTTGTTATGTTATGTTGTTATATTATGTTGTTAAGTTGTTATGTTGTTATGTTATGTTGTTATGTTATGTTATGTTGTTTTGTTATGTTATGTTGTTATGTTATGTTGTTATGTTATGCTACTATGTTATGTTATGTTGTTATGTTATGATATGTTGTTATGTTGTAGTATATTTCAGGGAGGCATTTATTTCAATTCAAATTGATACATTGTTGCAATACTTTGTGGCAGCATTTTCAACCACGTAATTATCATAATGCTTATTCAGCCAAATTTTTTCTTGGGAAACCATTAAGACCCAAACCAATTATTGGGTCAGTAGAATCGTTTCGTTTTGTTTTGATTCTGTTTGATTCCAAAGAATCCAAGCACAGCGCACGATCAATGCAGCGGCGAGGCGCACTACTTTGTTATTCCATTTCTCTTTCATTCTTGTCTGCACTGTTACTTAAGTACTTGAATTGCTGAGCTCGCTTGGGAGCAATGCTCGCTACCGAGCTATGTTTGAATTTGAGCCATGCTCCAAATATTTACTTTTGCTTCTTAATTGCTGCATCTCTTCCGCGTATGACAAAATAAATGTCATAATAGTTTATACCATTTCTTTTATTTACAGGTCATTAAGAATTGCATATGTTTAGATTTAAGTAGTATATAAGCAGAACAAATTCAGCAATAGAAAGCAATTGGAAGTTAACAGCCAACCGGAATAGTTCACTGCACAAAATAATTTCAAAGTGTTGCGTTTTTATTAAATGGCGATCCTTGCCACATTGACCCTGTTGGACCGTTTAAATCAATCCTCGCAGTTCGAGCGCTATCCTTAAGTAAGGACACGCGAATCGTGTTATAAAAATAATAAAAAACAAGTAAAGAAGTTTACATCGGCTAAGCCGATTGCACACATACCTTTTCCTCAGCCGAAAATATGTTGAAACATTACCTTAACAAAAATTCCTGCCCTTTTCGTTGTTCTAGCTACACATTATCTGTGCTTCGATTTAGCTTCACAAACTCGAAATTATCTTTAAGTACAAATTTTTTGCGAATGGTGGGCATGGTCAAATTTTAACCGTTAGAGGACATTTTGTCTAGCAGCGAAATACTCAATTCAAAATAGTGAAAATCAAATTTTTGCAAATTTCGCGAATGGTGGTCCTGATCAAATTTTAACCCTTAGAGGACATTTTGTTTAGCTGCGAAATACTCAATTCAAAATAGTGAAAACCAAATTTTCACGAATTTCGCGGATGGTGGTCTTGATCAAATTTTAACCGTTAGAGGACATTTTGTTTAGCTGCAAAATACTCAATTCAAAATAGTGAAAATCAAATTTTTGCGAATTTCGCGAATGGTGGTCAAATTTTAACCTTAAGTGACGACTTTATTTGGCGGCAAAATACACAACCAGAAGAAGCAAAAAAAAAATAATTTTTGTATTCAGATATGAGAATAAGAGAAAGAGTGTTTTTTTCTAATGTGTAGGATGAAAACCATAAATATAGCGATGTCGCAATTTTTTTCAGCGAAAGCTTAAGTCTACATAGTAGCTATACACACACCAAATTTCAATAAGCTGGGATGTATAGTAAAAAAGTTATCCACGAAAAACGTTAAAAATCGTGATTTTTGAAACTTCTGAATCACTTCCGCCGACCCAAGAAGGGACTACGAAAAAAATTTGTTTGCAGTTTTTCGGACATTTACCTGGTTCAAGTCAATGCCAAATTTCAATATGATATCTTTCATGGCTTAGGAGTTAATTACGAAAAACTAAAGTGTGACCGACAGACAGACAGACAGACAGACAGACAGACAGACAGACATGGCTAGATCGATTCCTCTTGTCACCCTGATCAAGAATATATATATATGACTATATCTATCGCGACTCCTTTGGTATGTTACATACTCCGTGCCAAACTTAATATACCCTTTCCTTCGGAAAAGGTATAATAAAACAAGTAAAGATGTTTACATCGGCTAAGCCGATTGCACACATACCTTTTCCTCAGCCTGAAATATGTTAAAACATTACCTTAACAAAAATTCCTGCCGTTCCTAGCTTGGATATCTATTTATACCTTCTAAGACTCGAGATTATTATTAAGCACAAAATTTTCGCGGATGGTGAGCATGGTCAAATTTTAACCGTTAGAGGACATTTTGTCTAGCTGCGAAAACCTCAATTCAAAATAGTGAAAATAAAATTTTTGCGAATTTCGCGAATGGTGATCATGGTCAAGTTTTAGCCGTTAGAGGACATTTTGTATAGCTGCGAAATCCTCAATTCAAAATAGTGAAAATAAAATTGTTGCGAATTTCGCGAATGGTGGTCATGGTCAAATTTTAACCGTTAGAGGACATTTTGTCTAGCTGCGAAATACTCAATTCAAAATAGTGAAAATAAAATTTTTGCGAATTTCGCGAATGGTGGTCATGGTCAAAATTTAACCGTAAGAGGACATTTTTTCTAGCTGCGAAAACCTCAATTCAAAATAGTGAAAATTAAATTTTTGCGAATTTCGCGGATGGTGGTCTTGATCAAATTTTAACCCTTAGAGGACATTTTGTTTAGCTGCGAAATACTCAATTAAAAATAGTGAAAATCAGGTTTTCGCGAATTTCGCGGATGGTGGTCTTGATCAAATTTTAACCCTTAGAGGACATTTTGTTTAACTGCGAAATACTCAATTCAAACTAGTGAAAATCAAATTTTCGCGAATTTCGCGGATGGTGGTCTTGATCAAATTTTAACCCTTAGAGGAAATTTAGTTTAGCTGCGAAATACTCACTTCAAAATAGTGAAAATCAAATTTTCGCGAATTTCGCGGATGGTGGTCTTGATCAAATTTTAACCCTTAGAGGACATTTTGTTTAGCTGCGAAATACTCAATTCAAAATAGTGAAAATCAATTTTTGCGAATTTCGCGAAATGTGGTCATGGTCAAAATTTATCCATAATGGACGACTTTATTTGGCGGCAAAATACACAATCAGAAGAAGCAAAAAATTAATTTTTGTATTCAGATATGAGAATAAGAGAAAGAGTGTTTTTTTCTATTGTGTAGGATGATGACCATAGTTATAGCGATGTCGCAATTTTTTTTCAGCGAAAGCTTAAGTCTACATAGTAGCTATACACTCACCAAATTTCAATAAGCTGGGATGTATAGTAAAAAAGTTATCCAGGAAAAACGTTAAAAATCGTGATTTTTGAAACTTCTGAACCACTTCCCACGACCCAAGAAGGGACTACGAAAAAAATTTGAATGCAGTTTTTTGGACATTTACCTGGTTGAAGTCCATGCCAAATTTCAATATGATATCTTTCATGGCTTAGGAGTAAATTACGAAAAACTAAAGTGTGACCGACAGACAGACAGACAGACAGACAGACAGACAGACATGGCTAGATCGATTCCTCTTGTCACCCTGATCAAGAATATATATATATGTCTATATCTACCGCGACTCCTTTGGTATGTTACATACACCGTGCCAAACTTAATATACCCTTTCCTTCGGAAAAGGTATAAAAAGGACTTGGGAAAAACATGTGACCAAAATGGGCAAAACTGGAAGTGTTTTGACGGCGATGGTAGTTTCCATCGACGGAATTGTTTATCATAAAAGGTTTAAAAATTTTACTCTTCAAAGTTAATTTAAACTAAACTACTTGAATCAATGCATAGAAAAAAGATTAAACCTTTTGCTTTCAATGTTTCTTTACAACTGATTTATTAAAATTAAAAAGAGAATGCTTATGCTATCACAGTCAATAAAAAAAAAACGTAAATGCGCGTATGGCCAAATAAAGAGGATCAATTCATTAATATAAGAGAGTTACATATGTATATGCGTTAGGCGAAACCGAAAAGAGAACGAATGCAATTTTGCTTTGATTACACACATAAGTATATCGGTTCATCTTTTTGAGAGACCAATTAAAGGTACGATTTTAATGTTCTAAGAGAACTCATATAAACCACAGTGGTGTCCAATTGCTTGAAAGCGTTCTGCGCAAACATCCTCCGCGCCTTGAAGGTACCTCAGAACTTTCAACAAGTTACTATTTACATTTTAAAGAAAGTATCTTATTACTAAACAGATTCAAAATAGATTCAATTATTCCATTGACTTCAATTAATTCATTAAATAAAAAATTCAAGTTCCAAAATAATGTAACAATAAAAGAAGTGTATATATAACTAGACGCAGCTCTTAATCGTCCACGTCAGAGTTGAGCGGTAGAGGACATAATTTGGTGATGTTGCGTTTGAAAATTCCGGAGCTGGTGCGAATAGTTGCAACTCGAACTAAACCATCGTCACCCGAAATTGGATTCTCGACACGTCCCAATTGCCATTTTCCAGGCGGTAAGTTATTGTCCATGATTAGGACCAAGGTGCCGCGTTTAACGTTGGGGTAACTACTTCTCCATTTAGTCCGCTGTTGCAACGATAGAACGTACTCTTTCGACCACCGGTGCCAAAAAATAGTCTTAATGTGCTGGATTCTCTTCCAGCGGTTGATAGGTGGAATTTTAACTTCTTCGTCAGAAGACTGCTCAGGAAGGCTATTTAACGGCCGACCAATTAAAAAATGCCCCGGTGTCAAGGCCTCGAAGTCATTCGGATCCGATGACATAGGATACAACGGCCGGGAATTCATCATCCCTTCAATCTCGGCTGTAACCGTCGTCAGCTCTTCAAAGGTGAGATTGGCGCCGTTGATATGGTGTACCAACATAGATTTAGCCACTTTAATAGCGCTTTCCCACAAGCCACCCATATGTGGTGAGTGCGGGGGAATAAAGTGGAAATTCACTCCACGAGCTGCGCAATTATTAATGACTTGCGATTGTTCGTTTTCATCGAAAAGCTTGTCCACTACCGTCTTCAGCTCACGAGCGTCACCAGTAAAATTAGTTGCGTTGTCGCAGTACAGATCCGCAGCGAGTCCTCGTCGTGCAAAGAAACGTTTGAGCGCACAAAGAAAGGCTTGCGTCGACAGGTCTGAAACGACTTCCAAATGGCAAGCTTTTGTAAGAAAACATATAAAAACTGCTAAGTAGGCTTTTACTGGCCTTTTTCCTCGCAATTTAAAGTGAATCAATATAGGACCAGCAAAATCCATACCTGACCTCTGGAACGGATACATGTTCCCTACCAGGCGATCGCGTGGCAGGTCGCCCATGCGTTGCTGCAACGGCTTAGGCCGTTGTTTAAAACAAGACATACACCTTCTTACGATTTTCTGTGTGAGTCTCCTTCCGTTTATTATCCAAAACCGTTGCCTAAGGGCTGCCAAAAGCGTGAGAGGACCTACGTGTAAATTAATTTTATGCAAGTAGGCCGCAAGGCTCTCAGTAAAAGAATGATTATAGGGTAAAAGAAAGGGGTGCTTCGTCGCATAGGGAAAGTTTGATTTCGACAGCCTACCACCAACCCGCAACAGAGAAATACCTTCAGATTCGTCAATGAATGGATTCAAGGCTTGAATCCTTAGGGACTTAATTGCCGAATTTCCCTTTAAAGCGTTATACTCAACATTAAAACAGTTCCTTTGCACATTAGCCAATATGTAATGCAGTCCCATTCGGAGCTCACCGACCGACAATTGAACCGTCTTCCTTTGAACTACTTCTGCCAAGGTTGATCGTGCTCTGTTCACCCAACGAAACATGAATGCGAACACTCGATTTAATTTTAAGAAATTATTATCAAATTTGCAGTTAGAAATAAGATCCTCTATGGAATTTTCCTCCCCTAACAATGCATGAGTCGTTCGACGCTGTTCCAGATTAAGCTCTTCGTCAGATAATTGCCCGAGAGGCTGAGTTGGCCAGTATGAACGGTCTAAACCTAAAAATTCTGGGCCCTTAAACCACAGCGAACATTTTTCCAAGTCTCTAGGCAACATTCCTCGAGATACAACGTCCGCAGGGTTGGACTTAGTGTCAATTTTGTGCCAATCCGAGCCTTGTGACAGGGTTTGAATAAGAGCGACTCTATTGGCGACAAACGTTGTCCAACGGGATGGGTGTGCCGAGAGCCAGTTAAGGACAATTAGGGAGTCCGTCCACAATTTAACTGCGGTGAAACACAGCGAACTAGACCGTCTCACTCGCTCACTCAACTGCGCCAGCATCACTGCTCCTTGAAGCTCGAGGCGCGGCAACGAAACGACGTTGAAAGGAGCTACTCGAGATTTTGCAGTAAGTAAATTCACCGTTATATTCCCGGAAGCGTCCACAGCTCGGATATATATTGCGCAGCCATACGCTCGATTGGATGCATCAGAAAATCCATGCAGCTCTACGACCTCTGCAGAGAACAAATCGGCGATATAGCGAGGTACCTTCAAGTTGGAGACAAATGATAATTCTTGACGATATTTCTGCCATTTGGTTTGCAAACTTTGAGGAAGAGCCTCATCCCACTCTAATTTTAGCATCCAGAGCTCTTGCATGAACATTTTTCCAAGGACGACTACAGGGTTTATTACTCCTAAGGGATCAAGCGAGTTCGGCCAAGACAGTTCTCTTAGTCACCCTATTGTGATTCTTGCCAGAATACGAAAAACTGAGGCTATCCTCTTCTGAAAACCATAATATTCCCAACGTTTTTGTGCAATCCGGACTCGGAATTGCTAAAGGTTCTGAAACGATCGGCCCTGGCATTTTATCACCAGTTAGCGGGAAGCTTGCCTTCCATTTATGAAGTTCAAATTTCCCTAGTTCCAATTACTCCGTAATTTCTTGTTTCAGGGCGCACAGCCCTTCTTTCGAATCAGCACCAGCCAAAATGTCGTCCATATAAAAATTGTGACTTAAAATTTGAGTTCCAAGTGGAAACCTTAATTTATGTGTCTCCGCTAGTAGTTGGAGACAACGAACGGCTAAATATGGGGCCGCATTGGTGCCATAAGTGACCGTCTTTAGACGTAGAACTTCGATCTCCTTCGAACAATTATCTCGCCACAAAATTCCCTGCCATTGGCAATCATCTGGATGCACTAACACTTGCCGGTACATCTTGGCAATATCGGCCGTTACGGCATATCGGAAAAGACGAAATCGAATTAAGATATCGAACAATTCTGGTTGTATTCGTGGTCCCACGAGCAGATTGTCGTTTAGGGAAAACCCATTTACGGATTTGTTTGAGGCATCGAATACCACTCGAAGTTTTGTCGACACACTTTCTGGTCGAACACCCGCATGATGCGGCATGATGTACTTAACATCATTCTTTTGCGTGTACGAAACTGTTTCCAAATGACCTAAATCACGATATTCGTCTATAAATTTGACATATTCTAATTTAAAATCTGGATTTTTTTAAATTTGCGCTCTATGCTTTGAAGTCGCTTAAGAGCGCTGAAATAAGTTTCTCCTACTCCAGGAGCATTGGGCTTAAATAGAAGCCTGACCATGAATCTGCCCGATTCCAATTGGCTTACGCTGGACAGGAAGTGATTTTCGCAAAAAATCTCTTCAGGGGAGAGTTCAGAGTTGGATGGAGCTACATCCTCACATGTCCAAAACCTTTCAACCTGCTGGGATAATACATCGTCCTTCACGGCGCTATTGGCTATGTGTTGTGTGAAACTACGGCTCGGTGGACTATATTCCCCGGCCAATATCCATCCTAGAAGAGACTTCTGCAGGATCGGCTTATTTTTCCCCAACGTAATTTGGCCCACTGACAAGAGCTTAAAAAATGTGGAAACGCCTAAAAGCATATCGATCTTACGTGCTTCATTAAATTTAGGATCGGCCAGTTGTATATTTTTAGGCAACCGCCATTCATTGAGATCTACCGAAACATTTGGAGCATATTGCGTGATAGAAGGTAACAGCAAAAAAGATAAAGACTCGGTAAAATTGGTCAATCTTGACCTTATTGCTGTAGTCACACTGCCAACAGCTTCAGTAGTTGCACTACCAATACCGCTTATAGCCTCATGACTACGGTTTGTTTTCAACTTCAATTCCCTGGCCAGACCTTGAGAAATAAAATTTAGCTGGCTTCCAGAGTCCAAAATAGCTCGGCATTCTTCGTAATTTCCCATGGAATTCCTGACTAACAACACCGCAGTAGCTAAAAATTTAACTTTGTTTGGCTCAAGTACAGCATTATACAAACAATTGGCTTTTGGTCGCTCTTCTTCTGCCTTTGCTTTCTCCCCAAGAGATTCAGGCTTACTATTGGACTGCGTCGGCTTGCAAGGTACCGATGCAGAATTATTTGAAGTCTCAGGTTTATTGCTTTCCCTGTGTAATAAATTATGGTGCTTGCCTTGACATTTATTGCAGGCAGCAGCCTTGCATTTGAGAATCGAATGATCATCGGTTAAACATAAAATGCACCTTGACTGTTTCTTAGCTTCGAAATAGCGCTGTTGAGGATTCAACTTAATAAATTTGGGGCATTTAATTAAGCTATGAGCTCCACTGCACGTTGGGCATTCCGAATTTCCGTGCTGAGCCGTTAAGGTAATTTGATTTGATCTTTTACCTTTATCATTGGACGACGCTGCGGAGGAACCCGCACTAACCTCCCTATTCTCTAACGTAGTACACCGACTAGCTAAAAAACTGGCGAACAATGACCACGATGGCAATACATCACATTTGAAACTGTCTTCCCATCTTTTAAGAGTCTCTGGATCTACCTTGGACCGGATGAGGTAGTACATAGCCACATTGGCCACATCCTCCATACTACCTAAAGAAGTAAGAGCGCGTAAATGAGCATTCACCCTATCAATTAGCTCTCTCAGACTAGAAGCATTCTGACGTGGCAATTTGGGCATATCAAATAATTCCCTCATATGAGCTTGAAATATTATTGCCTTGTTCTCAAATCTATCCTTAAGCAGCCTTAACGCATGTGGGTAATTTACCGCGGTTAGTTCTAAAGCTTCAATGGCACGCAACGGAATGGAGTCTAAAGCAGATCGTAAATGGATGAACTTAGACAATTTGTCTAGTTCGTGATCGCTATCAATTAATGCACAAAATGTGTTATACCAATTAGTCCACTCCGTATATTTGCCCGAAAAAACGGGAATTTTAATTTTTGGTAAATTCGCCATTCGAGCAACGACAGTAGAGCTATTTGAAACCATCGTAGAATTCGGATTAAATTCACCAGCGGACGATACTCGGCGATGGTGTGCACTGATAGCGCTCATAATCCGAGACTTTACATCACAATATAGTTCTTCATAAACTTGCCGTTGGTTTAAATCATGATGTTCACCCGCTTGCTCTATTTCCCTTTGAACACTATTAAGCTGGGAAAAAAGCGAATCAACCATCGCCGCGCGTGTCTCCAATTCAATTAACGTTAACTCTTTAGCTCTCTTCTCTATAACTGACTTTACTCGTTCTAGCGACTTTACCAAACTTTCACGGATTGGACTTAAATTCGTATTTTTATTTTGTTTCGGAGTCATGTTTCCGCTCACCTTGATTCACAATAAATTTACCAGCAATTCACTTTACTAAGTAAGTAAAACCAATTTTTTTATGACGCACTGTTATATAATTCTATTTAAAACGAAAATATCCTTTCTTTAAATTATATTTATTTAAAGAGACGAAATTTTTGAAGACTTCAGTCTATATTATTTCAATTCAAAAGGAATTCAACCGCGTTGTAATTTAGGATTTAATTTGAAAAGAACAGCGCAGTTTTTAACTCGCAATTTCATATGTACAATAAATTCTTACACGCTTGCACAATATCAATGTGATTTACCGTAAATACCTGTTACTTCACCTTCCCTTATGCACTCTCACGTTTCTAATAACTCGCAGTATAACCAATGCATATGAAACTGAATAGCAGTTGAAACGAATTTGGCGAAAATTGATGGATTGACGAAACCACGCCAGCACCGCGCGTAGTAGTGAAGACGTAACGGCGCTAGCAATAATTGAACGATTGAAGAAACCACGTTGCGAAGCGACGCAGCTGCTACAGTTCCACGTTGTTTTTATGAAAAGCGCCAATTCCCAGCTTAGGAGCTAAAGTTTTCCGCAACGAACCACCAGTTCATCTAATATACTGCCGGCGACGGATTTCTTCAGCTTTTCCACATAGACTCGGCCTTTTCAGGTACAGCTCTTGCCCATGAGCACTTATCGCAAACGTGCTCTTGGTAATTTGATGATTCCTGAAACTTGGAATTTCACAGTTCCAAGATTCGACAATTTGATAATGGTTCTGTTAATTAGGTAGAACCTTGCTCTGCTACCATGTTTTGACGGCGATGGTAGTTTCCATCGACGGAATTGTTTATCATAAAAGGTTTAAAAATTTTACTCTTCAAAGTTAATTTAAACTAAACTACTTGAATCAATGCATAGAAAAAAGATTAAACCTTTTGCTTTCAATGTTTCTTTACAACTGATTTATTAAAATTAAAAAGAGAATGCTTATGCTATCACAGTGAATAAAAAAAAAAAACGTAAATGCCCGTATGGCCAAATAAAGAGGATCCATTCATTAATATAAGAGAGTTACATATGTATATGCGTTAGGCGAAACCGAAAAGAGAACGAATGCAATTTTGCTTTGATTACACACATAAGTATATCGGTTCATCTTTTTGAGAGACCAATTAAAGGTACGATTTTAATGTTCTAAGAGAACTCATATAAACCACAGTGGTGTCCAATTGCTTGAAAGCGTTCTGCGCAAACAGAAAGCAAAGTGCAGGCTCCTGAAAACACTGTCCAAGTGACCAACGATATATTAATACAGCAAAAGGATGAAAGTGTAAAACCCATTTGACTTGTCATAGCCACCGTATTAACATTAACCGTCATTTTCAAAATTTATAAAATTTGGCATGGACAACTAAAAAAAAAAATATAGCCAAGTACAAGCAATTTAATCCTTCAAACAAACCAACAATGGACTTTCAAACCGAATTTATAAACTTTTTATTTGCCTATAACTTTCATGAAATATATGAAGAGGAACCTATGTGCAGCTGAATAAGTGTACAAATAAAACCATTCAAACAGCCGTCAAAACCGGGAGCACCCTACAAACATCCAACCATACAAGTGCCGTCTACAACATCAAGGCCAATCAACCAGCACCCACATTAAAAGCAGCAATACTATCTCCAGCATCATATACGATCGATAGGTATTTCATAATGGATATTTTAATATAATATTAAGATTTTTGATAGCTTCTCCGTATAGGGCAATGAAATTTAATATAGAAATACCGGACGAAATTGTACATGTCCGTAGATTTATGTTGAATAACGTAGAAATAAAAGAAAGATGCTTGCGGGAATGCGGCCTCACCGCAATATGTGTAACGGTATCAGCCGAAAGATGTTAAAAAAAAATAATATATATATACATATATATTTAAACAAAACTATAACACATAGAGGCATTATTTCTTT
Organism: Chlorops oryzae; assembly: GCA_020466095.1. Taxonomy (NCBI): domain Eukaryota; kingdom Metazoa; phylum Arthropoda; class Insecta; order Diptera; family Chloropidae; genus Chlorops; species Chlorops oryzae. Next base: position 89,441,493 of record CM035806.1, read on the forward strand.
CATGATATTTAAATATCGGAGTAAGACAAACAAATTCTAGATATCAGAACACAATTTAATAAGTCTTACAAATGCCTGAACATAGGGAAGCCACCACAGCAACATACTCGGAATAAACCTATACAAATTTTAATTACACACCACAATCTACTAACTGACATTTGCAACGAAAATTTAGAGTCTCTGACTCAGGAACACAAAATATATGTCGTAAGAGTCTTCCAAAAGTTAAAAAGCCGAATAATAGAAATTTTAACAAAATTTGGCATAACAGATAGGCCACCTATTTCGTTATTTGAACAATTTAGGCTCAACTTAGAAGAAAATTTAGACTCAGATACAGACACCGATGCTAACATCTCCTCCTTGTTGCAAAGCCTTTCACTAGAAAGCAAAATGACGCAAACAGTTACTGAATTTTTGAATAATGTTGCTAAGCTATTACCAGAATTCGACGGTAAGGCAGAAAATCTCCAAAGTTTCCTAGACGCTCTACAGCAAGTAGACCTCATTAAAGAATCCCATTAAACAGTCGCCGTACAACTGATAAAAACTAAATTAAAGGGCACTGCAAACAATCTGATCTGCGATGAAAACAACATCTCAGACGTAATCAGAAAATTAAAATTGTCAATTAAAGGACAGTCGATAGAAACGCTGTCCGCTAAACTCTTAAATATTAAACAAAAAAGAAATGCAAACGAAGTAGCAACAGAGGTTGAGGAGATAACCAATCTCTTGCAATCAGCTTATATCTAAGAAGGGATACCTTCAGAAATCGCAAGAAAATTCTCTACACAAACAGCAGTAGTGTTGTGAGTCTCTCCCAAACTCACATGTGGTCACCTTAAACGGAAAACAAAAGGCAGTGACCTGCATTCATGAAATTCTACTTCAAGGTGATTCCATGCTACTGAAAAGCAGCGGCTAGCGAAAACCGCTGACAAAGACAGTTTGGCTACTACAACAACAACACCAGCACAAGCATAAGCATATGCGCAACCCGATCGCTGGTAATTACAAGAGCATTAAGCACAAACACGGTGCATGCATTTGCAGGGCGACAGCTAGCAACAACAATGCAGGCACCGTATATGCACGATTGTCTAATCTCAGCCCTGGCACAGCGAATGCACAATTGCAATCCGATCGCTGGCAACAACAATAACAACTACAAAAGAAGCAATAGGAACCTCGGAATAGGTTCATGTAGCAACAACAACAATATGGCAATGTTGGTACAATTGCGGGTGAAGGTCGCGGTCAAGCTTATGCAATGTGTTCGGAAAGAATCCACGACGATCGCGGACAGTGGGAATTTCCAATATTGCAAGATCAGCAATATTGATCTATATTAACGAAGCTTCGACAACTGGAAGAGAACTACTTCTGCGAGTGTACTCACCCACGGGCCACGACGCACAATGCTTTGTCTCCATACAAAAGTGGGACAAAAATAGAAGGAGTATTCTAAAGTTAGTGAAATTTGGCATTTTAGTTAATTTGAGGTCGCTGATTCCGAATCTGAAATCAAATTTAATGTCAATGTCATAATTTTGTCAAAAATCCCGTTTAAATTGTGAAATTTCACCTTTTTCAAGTGATTGTAAAAATATAAAAAATTCAATAAAACTCCAAACCAAAATTTTTTAATTATTATCTGTACTCTTGTCTTTTCAAAACTGTTTTCTTCATTCAAAAATGTTGTATACTTGTTAGTTAAAAATATTTTTTTTAGAGCATGTTTGCCCCTAAAAGATGCCATATTTGTTTGCTATTGTGATGCTTTTTGCTAAATAAATGTTATTCCTTGTATGATCTTTTATATTATATTTCTCACATGAATCGGCATCAATTTTCTCTTCTATGTAAGAAAATAAAGCATTAGCTTTGTCTCGTTGACCTGCACCAATCCACAAATTAAACAATTCTTCATTTGTTATAACAACTGATATTTTAAATTCCTTTATTGACAATGACAATTTACTTAATTTAAAAGTTTGCTAAACCACTTGTTCTGATTGCAGCCAAGAAAGCATAAACATTAAATATGTAAGAAAAGAATATAAGAAAGAAAAGAAACAAATTTTGTATATGTATATGAAACCATTAGGGTGGTTTGAAAAAAAAAAATATTTTATTTCGGAATACAATACAAATAAGAAAAAGTTAGGAACATTTTTATACCTTTTCCGAAGGAAAGGGTATATTAAGTTTGGCACGGTGTATGTAACATACCAAAGGAGTCGCGGTAGATATAGACATATATATATATTCTTGATCAGGGTGACAAGAGGAATCGATCTAGCCATGTCTGTCTGTCTGTCTGTCTGTCTGTCTATCGGTCACACTTTAGTTTTTCGTAATTTACTCCTAAGCCATGAAAGATATCATATTGAAATTTGGCATGGACTTCAACCAGGCAAATGTCCGAAAAACTGCATACAAATTTTTTTCGTAGTCCCTTCTTGGGTCGTGGGAAGTGGTTCAGAAGTTCAAAAATCACGATTTTTAACGTTTTTCCTGGATAACTTTTTTACTATACATCCCAGCTTATTGAAATTTGGTGAGTGTATAGCTACTATGTAGACTTAAGCTTTTGCTGAAAAAAAATTGCGACATCGCTATATTTATGGTCATCATCCTACACAATAGAAAAAAACACTCTTTCTCTTATTCTCATATCTGAATACAAAAATTATTTTTTTGCTTCTTCTGATTGTGTATTTTGCCGCCAAATAAAGTCGTCCATTATGGATAAATTTTGACCATGACCACATTTCGCGAAATTCGCAAAAAATTGATTTTCACTATTTTGAATTGAGTATTTCGCAGCTAAACAAAATGTCCTCTAAGGGTTAAAATTTGATCAAGACCACCATCCGCGAAATTCGCGAAAATTTGATTTTCACTATTTTGAAGTGAGTATTTCGCAGTTAAACAAAATGTCCTCTAAGGGTTAAAATTTGATCAAGACCACCATCCGCGAAATTCGCGAAAACCTGATTTTCACTATTTTGAAGTGAGTATTTCGCAGCTAAACTAAATTTCCTCTAAGGGTTAAAATTTGATCAAGACCACCATCCGCGAAATTCGCGAAAATTTGATTTTCACTATTTTGAAGTGAGTATTTCGCAGCTAAACAAAATGTCCTCTAAGGGTTAAAATTTGATCAAGACCACCATCCGCGAAATTCGCGAAAAATTGATTTTCACTATTTTGAATTGAGTATTTCGCAGCTTAACAAAATGTCCTCTAAGGGTTAAAAATTTATCAAGACTACCATTCGCGAAATTCGCAAAAAATTGATTTTCACTATTTTGAATTGAGTATTTCGCAGCTAAACAAAATGTTCTCTAAGGGTTAAAAATGTATCAAGACCACCATTCGCGAAATTCGCAAAAAATTGATTTTCACTATTTTGAATTGAGTATTTCGCAGCTAAACAAAATGTCCTCTAACGGTTAAAATTTGATCAAGACCACCATTCGCGAAATTCGCAAAAAATTGATTTTCACTATTTTGAATTGAGTATTTCGCAGCTAAACAAAATGTCCTCTAACGGTTAAAATTTGATCAAGACCACCATTCGCGAAATTCGCAAAAAATTGATTTTCACTATTTTGAATTGAGTATTTCGCAGCTAAACAAAATGTCCTCTAACGGTTAAAATTTGATCAAGACCACCATTCGCGAAATTCGCAAAAAATTGATTTTCACTATTTTGAATTGAGTATTTCGCAGCTAAACAAAATGTCCTCTAAGGGTTAAAAATTTATCAAGACCACCATTCGCGAAATTCGCAAAAAATTGATTTTCACTATTTTGAATTGAGTATTTCGCAGCTAGACAAAATGTCCTCTAACGGTTAAAATTTGATCAAGACCACCATTCGCGAAATTCGCAAAAAATTGATTTTCACTATTTTGAATTAAGTATTTCGCAGCTAAACAAAATGTCCTCTAACGGTTAAAATTTGACCATGACCACCATTCGCGAAATTCGGAAAAATTTTAATTTTCACTATTTTGAATTGAGTATTTCGCTGCTAGACAAAATGTCCTCTAACGGTTAAAATTTGACCATGCCCACCATTCGCAAAAAATTTGTACTTAAATATAATTTCGAGTTTGTGAAGCTAAATCGAAGCACAGATAAGGTGTAGCTAGAACAACGAAAAGGGCAGGAATTTTTGTTAAGGTAATGTTTCAACATATTTTCGGCTGAGGAAAAGGTATGTGTGCAATCGGCTTAGCCGATGTAAACTTCTTTACTTGTTGGTTTTTCGAACCACCCTAGCAACCACAACAGGTATGAAATATATCGGTTGCACTTGAACAAATATAAAATACAGTTTATGAGAATATATTTAAAAGGGAACGCTAATAAGTAGGGCAACCAACTTTATGTTTGGGTGAATATACGCTATTTGTATTTTTTGTGTTCCAGAAGGGAATCTGATCAGATTGATTTAAGATTGAATATTACACTAGCTGACACTATTTCGTATTTGTAATAGTAAGGGCCGGAAGATTTGTTATGTTATTTTGGTTTAATAGATCCCAGGGGAAAGTGTGCTGTCAAGGGAGTGACACTACTGGCAGAGTAGTGACAATTTAAGTCAGGGAAGTGACACGACAATAATTTTAGCAATGAAAATGATAACAAGTTTTACAAAAAAAAACATAAATTGTAGTTACTTGTACATTTTTTATTAACAAACAAAATATAGTTTTATTCCGTCTTCAATGAGCGCTTGAATAAAAGCAAAATAAAACCAACTTCATATTTATGCAATATTAATAACAAAATCAACTTAGTGCTTATACCTTTGTAGTAATCAACGATTAACTTTTAATATATATCAACTGGCTCTAGAAGGTTACGAAACATTCTTTTGTCAGTCAGTTTTATCTAAAGTAGAAGTAGTACAATCATTTCTTTCGGTTTGACATCAGGCAAGTCACTTTCACTTGTTTTAAAAAGAGTACCGAGTCATTCTTCTTGGCGGGTAAAACAATATTTTATGAAGCATTATTAACATGACCGGAGTCATCTTCAGAATCGGTGTATATCGTATCGACATCTAATTTAGCTACAACATTTTGGTTATATGTGATGTGACCCAAGTGAAAGTGATCACAAAAGTTGCCACAAAAGCAGCTAAGGCTCTTCATGTACAATTTGTCGCGCATCCTCTTATTTGGTGTACTTTTAGAGTACCACAAAAAGGTTTGACGTGGTATCGATTATCTTCCATTATCTTCCTTTGCAAATCAATATCTTCTTCCGGTATCACAAATATTCGAAAGTTACGGCATGATTTTTTTAATGCCCTAGCAAAATCATCTATAGTAGCAATATCGGATCCTGATGCGACGATTTTGTCTGCGGTTCGTTTACATATTCCCCCGATACCATCAGGAGCTCCTTTACCATGCCCAGCTTAGTGATAGTTCCAGGTAAAATGAGAAATATTTGGATATGCTCCAGTTAGTTGACTTCCCAAGTAAAAAAACATATCCTTATTCCGGTACTGAGTTACAGGACCGTCGCTCAAAAAATGTACATTTTCTACTGAAGAAGGAAGAAAATCCATGACAGGCTTTAGATGAGCCCAGATTGCAGGTGCATTATGGTATAGACTTTTTGATATAGTAACATAACATTTTGTTTCCCCCTGGGTATATACGACCACAGTGTGCAAGCTTATTTGCATACGTGACCCACCAAAGTGGAATGATTGAATTTCTTCAGAATATTTTGTATTATATTTTCGGAAAAGTCCATGTAAATCACAGCATCTTTTTCGGTTAAATTATCTTTTAAATGTTTGGTTTGATATTGATGCACAATATTTGTTTCATGTTTTAGAAAAGCATTCAGTTCTTCTTCAAGCTTGACTATAATATCTTTCGGAGCACATTTGGAAACCATTTTGGTATATTTTCTAACTTTACGCTTTTTTTTGTTTTAGTGTCTAAAATATCTTCCGTAATACATTGCCACGAGGAATATTTTATAAAAACAGAATTGTCAAACTCATGAATATTTAAAGACCGTGTTTTGCAGTTAATACATTCTCGCATTAAACATTTTTCATTGTATCGGTCGCAACATAGACAATTCAGCATTTCTTGATAGTTCGAGATATCAACAATGTGAGCCTGTTTCAGAGAAACCAAGATTAGGTCCATATTTGCATGAATAGTACGTAAACAAGTTTCTCTTTGGTGGATGTTTGGGGTTAAAATCCAAAATGGTCGTAGGCGGCAAAAAGTTGTGTAACTAAGCAATTTATTATTGGTTTTAATAAACTTTTTGTGAGGGTTTTTCATTGTGTCTTGTAGTAGTCTCTTCTGTTTTTTTACTTTATTTTTCGTAATACTATCCCGTTTACCTGGACACAATCGACTATTGCAGTCTTCTTCCAAAAACTCAGCCACTAGCTTCTTTAATTCTTCACTTGTAGCGTCGTTTCTTCTCTTTCGTGCCAAATCTAATAAACCTTTATCTGCAGTAGATGCTTGCCTTACAGGTTTTAACAGGTTGGCTGATAAGTCCCCGGTCTAACAAAGAAAAACACATTTTTTTGTCAAAATTCGTTTTTATTATTCAACATAGTTCCCTTCAAGAGCGATACAACGATTATAACGACCTTCCAATTTTTTGATACCATTTTGGTAGTACTCCTTCGGTTTTGCCTCAAAATAGCCCTCAGTTTCGGCGATCACCTCTTCATTGCAGCCAAATTTTTTCCCTGCGAGCATCCTTTTGAGGTCTGAGAACAAGAAAAAGTCGCTGGGGGCCAGATCTGGAGAATACGGTGGGTGGGGAAGCAATTTGAAGCCTAATTAATGAATTTTTGCCATCGTTCTCAATGACTTGTGGCACGGTGCGTTGTCTTGGTGGAACAACACTTTTTTCTTCTTCATATGGGGCCGTTTTGCCGCGATTTCGACCTTCAAACGCTCCAATAACGACATACAATAGTCACTGTTGATGGTTTTTCCCTTCTCAAGATAATCGATAAAAGTTATTCCATGCCCATCCCAAAAAACAGAGGCCATTACTTTGCCAGCGGACTTTTGAGTCTTTCCACGCTTCGGAGACGGTTCACCGATCGCTGTCCACTCAGCCGACTGTCGATTGGACTCAGGAGTGTAGTGATAGAGCCATGTTTCATCCATTGTCACATATCGACGCAAGAACTCGGGTGTATTGCGAGTTAACAGCTGCAAACACCGCTCAGAATCATCAACACGTTGTTGTTTTTGGTCAAATGTGAGCTCGCGCGGCACCCATTTTGCACAGAGCTTTTTCATATCCAAATATTGATGAATGATATGACCAACACGTTCCTTTTATATCTTTAAGGCCTCTGCTATCTCGATCAACTTCATTTTACGGTCATTCAAAATCATTTTGTGAATTTTTTTGATGTTTTCGTCGGTAACCACCTCTTTCGGGCGTCCACTGCGTTCACCGTCCTCCGTGCTCATTTCACCACGCTTGAATTTTGCATACCAATCAATTATTGTTGATTTTCCTGGGGCAGAGTCCGGAAACTCATTATCAAGCCAAGTTTTTGCTTCCACTGTATTTTTTCCCTTCAGAAAACAGTATTTTATCAAAACACGAAATTCCTTTTTATACCTTTTCCGAAGGAAAGGGTATATTAAGTTTGGCACGGAGTATGTAACATACCAAAGGAGTCGCGATAGATATAGACATATATATATATTCTTGATCAGGGTGACAAGAGGAATCGATCTAGCCATGTCTGTCTGTCTGTCTGTCTGTCTGTCTGTCTGTCTGTCGGTCTGTCTGTCTGTCTGTCTGTCTGTCTTTCTGTCTGTCTGTCTGTCTGTCTGTCTGTCTGTCTGTCTGTCTGTCTGTCTGTCTGTCGGTCACACTTTAGTTTTTCGTAATTTACTCCTAAGCCATGAAAGATATCATATTGAAATTTAGCATGCACTTGAACCAGGTAAATGTCCGAAAAACTGCATACAAATTTTTTTCTTAGTCCCTTCTTGGGTCGTGGGAAGTGGTTCAGAAGTTTCAAAAATCACGATTTTTAACGTTTTTCGTGGATAACTTTTTTACTATACATCCCAGCTTATTGAAATTTGGAGTGTGTATAGCTACTATGTAGACTTAAGCTTTCGCTGAAAAAAAATTGCGACATCGCTATAACTATGGTCATCATCCTACACATTAGAAAAAACCACTCTTTCTCTTATTCTCATATCTGAATACAAAAATGATTTTTTTTTTTTTTTGCTTCTTCTGGTTGTGTATTTTGCCGCTAAATAAAGTCGTCACTTATGGTTAAATTTTGACCATGACCACCATTCGCGAAATTTGCAAAAATTTGGTTTTCACTATTTTGAATTGAGGATTTCGCAGCTAGACAAAATGTCCTCTAACGGTTAAATTTTGACCATGACCACCATTCGCGAAATTCGCAAAAATTTTATTTTCACTATTTTGAATTCAGTATTTCGCAGCTAGACAAAATGTCCTCTAACGGTTAAAATTTGACCATGACTACCATTCGCGAAATTCGCAAAAATTTTATTTTCACTATTTTGAATTGAGGTTTTCGCAGCTAGACAAAATGTCCTCTAACGGTTAAAATTTGACCATGACCACCATTCGCGAAATTCGCAAAAATTTTATTTTCACTATTTTGAATTGAGGTTTTCGCAGCTAGACAAAATGTCCTCTAACGGTTAAAATTTGACCATGATCACCATTCGCGAAATTCGCAAAAATTTTATTTTCACTATTTTGAATTGAGTATTTCGCAGCTAGACAAAATGTCCTCTAACGGTTAAAATTTGACCATGATCACCATTCGCAAAATTCGCAAAAATTTTATTTTCACTATTTGGAATTGAGGTTTTCGCAGCTAGACAAAATGTCCTCTAACGGTTAAAATTTGACCATGACCACCATTCGCGAAATTCGCAAAAATTTTATTTTCACTATTTTGAATTGAGTATTTCGCAGCTAGACAAAATGTCCTCTAACGGTTAAATTTTGACCATGATCACCATTCGCGAAATTCGCAAAAATTTTATTTTCACTATGTATTTTGAATTGAGTATTTCGCAGCTAGACATAATGTCCTCTAACGGTTAAAATTTGACCATGACCACCATCCGCGAAAATTTTGTGCTTAATAATAATCTCGAGTTTTAGAAGCTAAATCGAAGTACAGATAAGGTATAAATAGATATCCAAGCTAGAACAACGAAAACGGCAGGAATTTTTGTTAAGGTAATGTTTTAACATATTGCAGGCTGAGGAAAAGGTATGTGTGCAATCGGCTTAGCCGATGTAAACTTCTTTACTTGTTTATTATTTCATAGCGTAACCTTTCAGCTTTACGTTTTTTTGCTAGCCTCTCTTGCCTTGTTTGTTTTCTTTTCATATTCTCCATTATACTTGGGTACGAATGAGTTACTATAACAAAAAAAAAAAAAAACGAAACACTATAATAGTAAACATTAGCGAAATTAAATTTCTTCACTCCCCTGGGCCGTATGAATTCCCCCTGACATTCCATTCTAGGGTTGTAAAAAAAACATTCAAAGTTTCGATTTAATCGATTTTTTTGGCTTTCGATCGATTTTTTTAGAATCGATTATGTTTTTTTCGATTTTTAATAAAATCGATTTTTTCTTTCGATGTTAAATTTTTTTGGAAACTCTGGAAAATGTTTAAAATATGAGCAGAACGATATGTAAAAATGGAAAAAATAAAGAAATTGACGGTCAATTTTTCTGAATGCACCTCCAAAAGTGAACAGAACTATAATTGATTATCACTAATTGACTAGCGTTAGGTAAGGTTAGGTTAGGGTGGCTACCCCCTTTAAGGGGACACACATAGGCCGCATATGGGCCCGTTGTGATTCCACGAGGGAAGGCATGCCTTCCTAGTTACACCTTTGGTGGAGCCAGTTAGACTCATTTATGAAGCGAGCCATGTCTTTTATTCGAGCTGATGTTAGCTCGGTGAGGGAGGAGAAGAAGAAGGAGTCGAGCAGCCTGGATTTTCTCCTGGCCAGACTCGGGCAGTGACACTTGAGGTGGCTTGCTGGTTCTTCTTCCTCCTCCGATCTGCAACTTCTACAGTGTAAAAGACCTCAATTATTGATTGACTGCTTAAACAAAAGTCAATCTTGCTCTTCGATTCTTTGGCAATTCCCCTTTGTAGTTGCGTTGAACGGCAACTGTTATTTTTCGACTTTTACCCCATTCGCGAAGGAATACTTTTAAAAAAACTGTTACTCTTCTATTTTATAAACTTCAGAAAACAAAAAATAGGCATTATAAATAGGTTTGGAAAAAATGAAAAATAAATCGATTTAATCGATTTATTGCTCCAATTAATCATCCAACATCGATTTATAACTATGCAGGTCTTCGATTAATCGAAAATCGATTTTTTCTTAAATTTTACAACTCTATTCCATTCGCCAGAGGAGTGACGGCAGAGTAGTGACAAAATCACACTTAAACTACAAAATCACCATCACTCGTTCTTTTTACAAACAATAAACTTTGATCATGATATCTGCACACAATAAACATTGCGTTTGAAAAAAAAAAAATTCTGTAACTTCAAAAATTAAAAAACTATACTTACCAGGGGAAATACTACAATTTCTGGCACAAGCGTACTAGCCGGCAGTGTATTGAAAACTGACGCAATATTGTTTACATCGCGGTTTGCAACGTTAGATGCCGTTTAACTTCACAATGTTTCTCACTCGTTATTAAAATTCAAATGCATATTCGATAAGTCTTTGTTTAGTTATTTATTGGCATAAGTTGGCCAGGTAGGGTGACCATATAGTTTCGTCCCGTAAAAATATGGTTTTTTTTATTACTAAGAATTTTTTTTTTTTTTCATATTTTCATAAAATGCGTTAATATATTTAGTAAGATACATGTTTATGTAAAAAAATGGAATCAGTTCAAGAAAATAAAATATGTTTTGGCTCAAACCACAAAATAAACCAGGAATGGGGTAGCCAGGGGAGTATATATTTATGACAATTTTGAGCTATTAATGCGTAAAATAAAAATTTTGTCGGAATTTTATTTTGTGGCCTAAATAATGCACAAAACATTTTATTGTTTAAGCCGTTAATCTATATTAACATCATAAATTTATCATTTAATACCGCTATTGATATTTTAATTCAAATAGCGGATATTCACCCGTTTCTTATTTCCCACAAAGAATATCATGTTTTCACATTAATTAACATAGTGAATTAACCATATGGATTAGAGTCTGTAAAGCATCTGCATCAAATTTTATCAACATTATTATTTGTTTAGTCTCCTGAACCAATATTTTCAATAATAATCGCAATAATTATTATAGGCTTCTAAATGTCCGAAATAACTCTAATTCATTTAGTTAATTCACTATGTGGAAACATGCTTGAAGTCTTATTTTATGTCAAAAATTTTGTTTTTTTGCGATTTCATTGCAAAGTCAAACAAAACTTTATAAGCTTATGAAAACTATGAATTAATATCGGTAAATCGCATCTTTCCATAGCCTAGTGAGTAGAGGTCTTGGATATACATAAAATTTATACTATGAGTTCAAACAGAGTTCAAAACCATTAAAATACTCATACTTTTACTTTAGATTAATTCAGCACTAAAAATATGATTTAGACCAGTGTTTGAAACCGCATATTTCAAAGAGTCGGACGAACTGGGATGTCATATATACATTTTCTGAAAGCTAATGAATGGTTCTAAAAAATATAAAAAAATTAAAAAGGTGTTTTTCGGTGATTTTTTTTTAATTACTTCCAAATATTGATAATTTTTTTAGTTTTGTGAGAATTTGGGCAATATTTGCAGCTCTCGAAAAAAGTCAACGTTCATTTGTCGATAAATTTTAGACTATCACATTTTTTTATTTAAATTAGCTTAAAAATACAAAAATTAAAACGATTCAATAGACTAAAATTCGAAATTTTTAGAAAAGTTTTACATGAATGCTCAAAATCAATAATTTTTTTTATATAAAATCCGATAAAAAGCCCTAACTTTGAACTGATGTAACACCTACAAATATAATTTATTCGTAAAAATATTTTGCCGTTTTTCTAGTGGAAGTTTTTCCTTTACAACGATACCAAATTTGCCTGGATCCACTACCATACAATTTTTGATTTATTTCCACTAGACAAAGCACTGTGCAACGTCGGAAGCATAGGGCAGTTTCAAGTTAGGATAAAGTAATTCTGTTTAGACCTAAGGATTCGAAACATTAAATAAAAGGATTAAACCTTAGGTACAATCTTTTATTTAAAAGGAAATATAGGGACTATTATACGCTCGACACTGTCTGAGCGCTTGGTTCCCTATATCTCAGCATTGGAATAAAGGAACGTTTATACGCTCGACCCCGTCTGAGCGCTTTGATTCCTTAGATTCCAACAGTAGAATCGCTTATCAAAAACACAACAAATGAACGCACTAAACTCATAATGGAAGCAGGCCAATTCAACACGCTAGGAAATGCAATCACAAAATTCGTGAAAGCTTCAGACAAAAATAGCAGATCGGCTAGCGTTTTCCTGGCGAATAGGCTATATCGTGGCTCTGCCAATAATAGAGGTCGTGGTAGATATAATAACTATAACAGAGGTTACCACAACAATAATTTCCGCGGTAGAGGTGGTACTTATAACAATTATAATAGAAATTACAACAATAGCTACCGTGGTAGATATCAACCTAATTATAACTACCGAAATAATCATAACAATAACAACAATAGTGGCAACAGGCCATACAATTCTCGACTATGTGCAAAATGCAGGGGAACGACAAGAACAACAAGAACAACAACAGCAACAATAAACACAAAAATTTTTACTCTTAATCTTAATTTCAGTTGCTACATTACTTTTTACACTTACTTCACAAAACACCCAATAACTCTTTTAGTCGACACAGGTGCCGATGTTTCACTTATCAAAGCTAACACAGTATTTCAAAACATAACACTAATATAAAATAATAACTGCGAAATCAGAGGCATAGGAGAAGGAGTTCTCAAATCATTTGGTGCAATTACAGGAGAATTGATAATAAAAAACTTCAATGTCAAACATACGTTTCAGGTGATAGAACAAACTTTTCCAATACCTTGCGATGGAATCTTGGGTTTAGATTTCATACGACGATATGATTGTGTTTTGGATTTTTCTCAGGAATTTAATTCTATTAAAATAAAAGTTGGATCTCACACAGTTTCAGTAGCTTTACAGACTTCACCTAAGAAAAATGCAATTTCATTGCCAGCTAGAGCAGAAGTTATACGGAAAATAGACACAGAAATTTTAGCTGAAGATTTGTTTATACCTTCACAGGAACTAAAAACTGGAATTTTTATAGCAAACTCAATTCTATCTAAATCACACTGTCACGTCAAAATAATAAATACAACTAACAAAAATGTTATATTAGAAAGTAACTTCATAAACGACGAAAAATTAAATAACTATGATATCATAAATCCAAAAAATTGCAAAAATACAGAAATCAACGATGAAAAATCTTATCTTAAACAAACTGTCAAAAAATTCCCCGAACTTTGTAAAGGAAAATTTAACTAAATTATGTACAAAATTTGTTGACATATTTTCACTAGAATCAGATAAAATATCTACCAATAATTTTTACAAACAAAAACTGCGACTAAACGATAATAACCCAGTATATATTAAAAACAAGTAAGAAATCTAAAGTCGGTCAAGCCCGACTTTTAAATACCCAGCGTCCCGACATTATCAGCGCACTATATTTTGCTTCTCTATTTGTGAGCGAGCCAGTGGGAGGGCCACATAAATTATTTCCCTACACCTTTCATTTGCCTTGGTAAACCTATGTTGCGAATTTGAAGCTTCTACGCCTTTAACTTTACAAGTTACGATAAGCCCTTATTTGTGGGCTTATTTGTGGGCGTGGCTCGAGGAGGACGGCGTCCATTTTTTTCTAGGATATGTCCCTTTTACAAGCATTTTACTGAAAACACAATAAATTCATTTGTGGGCGTGGCAGTGGGCGTATGTCTCCCATTTTTACTTAGGATCATACTCGGACCCCGATATACATGTGTGCCAAATTTCGACTTGGTTGGTCCAGCCGTTTCGGAGGAGATCCGACCACGGACGGACTGACAGACGGACAGACGGACATGTCTAAATCGATTCAGTTTTTGATCCTGATCATTTCTATATATATTTTTCTATATCTCCGGAGCTTCTCCCTGTTACAAGATTTAATCAAAACTAATATACCCCGTTTACGCTGGGTATAATTATAGGATTCCGGAAACTCAAAAAGTTGAGATCAATAGACAAGTAAAAAAACTAATAAATGATGATATTATAGAACCATCAATATCAGAATATAATAGCCCTTTATTACTGGTACCGAAAAAACCATTGCCGGGTGAAACCTCCAAAAGATGGCGTTTGGTAATCGATTATCGTCAGGTAAACAAAAGACTTTTGGCAGACAATTTTCCACTTCCCCGTATAGATGACACACTAGATCAACTGGTTGTGAAATCACTCCAAGGCCACGATCGCAATGCTAAAAGTCAGTGGATGAAACCCGAGAATTAGAACGGCGGGAATGAATAACCGGAGCGACAACAATGATAGACACGGGCAGCTAAGTGACAAGTATGAGGGACACGAGCCGGAAAGTCAACACTGCAACGGTCTAAGCTTTGCTGAAGAGCTCGATCGCGGAAACAACAACAACATACAAACAGCGGGATAGCTTTGGCGAGTTTTCGGCGAGCAAGGGACAAGACGGGAGGCACGAGCTGACGAGTCATAAGTTCTGCGCCAGGTTCAACGCCACCAAACACCGACCTACGACAACATCAACAAGATGAACATAGCAGCAACGAGGATAGACTTGTAGGTGAATCTTATGGAAGTGGTTTTGGGAAGAATCGACAGCGATAGGCAATATTGCCCCATCAGCAATATTGACCTTTAAAAAGGCAGCTTCGAACACAGAGAGATGAGACTGGTTTTCGGATCATTAAATAAAAGAAACGATAAAATGTAAACTTCACTCTTTTATTTAAAGAGGTTTATAGGAACGTTTATACGCTCGACTTTGTCTGAGCGCTTGTTTCGTATAAATTGGTGTTGGAATAAAGGAACGTTTATACGCGACTGTGTCTGAGCGCTAGTTCCCTATATCCCAACCATACGTAAGAAAGTATTTGGTTTTATTAAGTTTTTTTTATTTGAAAAGAAAATTTTAATATATACATTTATAAGCAATATTTATTAAGTAATGTGTGAGACCATCATTTTTCGAAGTAACTTGATAGATTCTGTCACTAAGAGAATCATACAGAGATTTGAAATAACTCAAGGATATCTCACTCCAGGCTGCTTTGACGGCAACTTTTAATGACTGCTTGTCATCGTATTGTCTTCCAGACTCATAAATTTTCCTATTCATCCATCCCCATACATTCTCAATTATATTGAGATCAGGAGAATAAGGTGGCCAATTCACTAAAGCAACGATTTGCCTCTGAATCCAGGTTTTTACCACTCGAGCTGTGTGAATCGGAGCATTATCCTGCTGGAAAGTCCACGGTAATGGTCCAAAAATATTATTCATTTCCGTAAATGCTTTCTCAAGCAAGGCTTTACAATTAACTGCATTCATTTAAGAAGATATAAAGTTCACTTGAGACGTTCCGTAGTATGAAATAGCACCCCACACCATAACACCTTTCTCACGGCTATGGTGGCGTATCAAGAAGTGTTCTTCCTTTCGAAGGTCGTGGAAATAATAGTTGAACCCAGGGACGTAGCCAAGGGGGCGATTTTGGGTGTTAACCACCCCCCCCCCCCTCCCCCCCCGTCGTCAATATGACTATGTTATTTTAAATTGAAATGCGTGCGATTTGAAATTTATTACAAACCCTGGTAGTATGTCATGCTTTTTTCATGTTTGTTTTAAAATTTTTTTTTATACTTTCTCAAATCTAGTGTCATAATATGCTTCATTATGATTTTAAAATCGACATCATAATAGGCCTATTATGATGTCGAATTGCATAAAGTTTATTAGTGCTTCTGTTTGATTTTGTCTCCCGAAAAATTGAAAAATATCAAAAAAATTATATCACGTAAGGATTTCGAGAAAATTCCGTTTGAAATTTTGAGCACCATTGCATCATTTAAATGTTACTCAAAAAAAAAATATTCGTTTTATTTTTTTAATAGTTCGAATTTTTTCATTAATCACAAATAATCCCGATTATTTTTGAATTTTTTCGTAATCGTAAACTTTTTATGTGCAGTTGTGTATGCAGATAATCAAAAACAGGCACGGCAGAACGCCGTTTACATGGGTATTTTACCCACTCGAAAGTTTTCAAGTAAAATTTCACTCTGTATGAATATCACGAAAGTTTTTTAATATTAGTCCAAAAATTAATTTTTGGTGATATTTTGAGATCGAAAAAATAAATTAAGGCCCGATATTACAGTGCATACTTAAGATCTCCTTAGCACTTAAGTAAAGCTTAAGTCTGTAAAGCATTTTAATAGTACAAATTTAAAGTGCTCCTTAAATAAGTTTTCAAATTAATTTAATGAAGGAATTTCATTAATTTTACGAAATTTAAAAGTATAAATAAAAAATATAAGTTTTTTCAAATGTTGCCTGCCAAAAACAATTTTCGTGAGTTTTGGATAAAAATTGACGGTTAAACCGCTTGACACCTAAGGTGTTCTTATGTCTTCAAGCTTCCTTAACTTAAGTATGCACTGTAATATCGGGCCTAAGACAATCTGACTTCACCAAGTATCGGGATTTACTATATTCACCGACTACTTTCAGAGGTTTTAAAGATTATTTTTTTTTATGAAATGTAAATTTTGGTTATTAAATGTGTAATATGAAATAATATTTTTATTATCTCTTAATGTACTTGATATTGGTATGTCGATTTTGTTGGAACTTTCCATACCACTGAACCACAGCAAAACACACTCTCGATCAACTACCCTCTCGGGTAAACTCTGTTCTGATTGTAAAAAATTATTAAAACTATTAATTAATAAAATCAGCAATGATTGTTTGGTTTGGTCTAAGTTATAAAATTTTCAGCAACTTTTATACGCACACTATGGTGCTTCTTCTTTTGGAGTTCTGTTTCTTATTTTTTTATACTTTTGTTACGACTATCGGTTTTATTGACGTATAGTTTCGAAAGAATGTAAATTGTTACGCCCCCCCGTCTGAAAATCCTGGCTACGTGCCTGGTTGAACCCATCAGGTCCATCCAAATTGAAACGTTTTTCATCTGAAAAAACAACGGTATGCCATCCGTTTTTCCAAGTCATGTGATTTCGACCAAAAACTTTGCGAGAATCCTTACGTTGGTGGGTAAGTGGTGGTTTGTTCTTTTAATTTTAATCTTTTTAGATGTTCATGTTGTGATCATGTCACACATATCGTGATCCCACTGTGCTGATCGAAAGCAAGAAAGCAACAACAAGCACCAACGGCCGAAAAAGTCTAAATTGGAGCAGTTGATTGCAAGACAAATAATGCACTCCAGCAAAATAATGAAGAACTGGAACACAAGTCAAAAGTGAGTGCGAGAAAATTGCGAAAGACGAAGACGTCAGCAGAAACTGAAGCGGGAAGACAGCAGCATTAAAAAAACATGGACGGAAATAGAGGCAAAGTCAGCACTTAGTGAATATAGAAAACTGGCTCCCAACAAACTCATCTTTGGAGTAAGAGACCCTTATATTCAAAGTAGACTTGAAAGCTCAAAAGATAAACCGATTGCATACTTAATAAAATTAGCGGAAGAGTCAGAAAATCTTCATGAGGAAATTGGTGGAAGCAGGCGCGGATCCACGGGGGGGGGGGGGGGGAAAAGGGGAAATTCCCCCCCCCCCCCCCCCCCCCCCCGCCAAAGAGAAACGAATTCGAAAATTTGCTTATACAAATATAGGAAAGATATGAATTTTTTGTTGAATTTGAATTTGTTTCTATGAAAAATATACTGAATTTGAAAAAAGCTTTAATTTGTTTTCCAGCACACCCTTTTTGATCCACTATTTCCCTCTTTCACTTTCATTTCTCCATACTTGACCCCAAAAAGTTCTGGTCACCCTATACACCGAGAGAAATAACAACAGTTAAATCAACTACTTAGAACAGTTAAAGTAAGAGTGATCAAATAAACTGTATTCCGCGTTAAATGCACTAAAAAAGACAGTCAAATGAACAGTTGAAAAACAGTTTCTTTTTATGTTCAAATTCGCTTTCGTTCACTTAGACGTATAAGTTCGCATTCTGATCAACCGTCTCTGGAGGTTTCGATAGCTCAGTGCTTTAAACTGTGACTCGACAGTCGTTAGCTTCGGGGTTCTATCCCTGCTGGCGGCGGGAATTTTTCTGAATTTTTTTTTTTAATTACAGTTTTTTTTTTTGTTCAGAGTGTAGTTGTTTTGGAAGACAAAAATTTTCTCCTACATTTTTAAGGTTTTAATTTATTAAATTTTTTTTTAATGGTTCATTTTCAAGCAAAAAATTTTGGGAGTGAAACAATTCCTTAAGCACGTTCCCCAAAACTTAAGCAACCATAAGCTCAAGTGAGCATTTTGACCAACAAATTAAATTCGTTCGTTTAGCGTAATGGTTAAGACGTTCGCCCAGCGAAGTGGCGGTCACTGGTTCAAGGCTCGGCCGAGGCGAGAAAATTTAAAGAGATGAAAGAGAAAAAGATCTAAATAGAAACAAATAAATAAGAAAAAATATAATAATTTAATAAAAAAAAAAAAATTAATAAAGATAAAAAAAAGTCAAAGCAAAAAAAAAAATATTTTTTCCCAGTCGCTGGTGACAGTTGATTTAACCGCGAGACAGTTATATCAACCATCAGGTAGTTATATCCTTATTGACTGTGTTTGTACTGTTGAGTTGACCGCAACTGTACATAAGTTAACAATTAACGGTGAACTCGGTTATTTTAACCAGCTTTTTCAGTTAATATAAATACCTTTTTCTCTCGGTGTACTAGGTTGGCCGAGTGAACATCGCTGAATCGAAGGTATCGATGCTTAACTTCGATGTATCGATATATTTGTATTCCATGCTTATAGGTTTTTTTTGAAATCTTTTTTTTTCTAAGCTGCATAAAATTGCTATATTAAATATACGTAACAAAATGTTTGTTTTTTCTATTTAAATAAAAAATTATTTAAAAAAATTTTTTTAATTAAATAAGTTTTTTTTTTTATTTGTAGGTTTTTGTCGTTTTTATTTTTTTTAAATCAATTGCTTATCTTCTAATAAAATATTTGTATAGTGCATCCTTTCTAAAATACGGATTGAACATTTTAATTTTAAAAAAAATTTATTTCCCCCTCCAACGGATGGCTCTGGATCCGCCCCTGGTGGAAGGAATTATTTTATAAACAAAATACCCTTAGTAGGAACACAAATGATTAATTGTTCGTTTTGCAATGTAGAAGGTCATACTTGGGATATCTGCTCACAAAGAAATAATACGCCTTTTTGCGCCAGTTGTGTTCAATATGGGCACCAATATAGCGAAATATGCAACATAAAAAATATTAAAGCCAGGAACTTTAACCCCCAAACATGTAGTTATTGTGGAAAAAGAGGTCACTTAGAGACAAATTGTTTTAATAAGTTAAAACCATTTTTTTTAGTATTTGTCAGTTAAATGGTCATTCGAGCACCCCCTTTTGCAGACAAAGGCAGGAAAAAAATAATATGCAGAGCACTCAGCAACAAATGAATGAACCATTTGGGCGAGTCCACAACCAACACAGAGGGAAAAATTTTAGTAGAATTAGAGCAGAAAATTTTAACGCAGGAAGAATTGAAAGAAACCAACCTTCGAATAACGAAAATATTCAATGTTTCAATTGCTCAGAGTTTGGGCATATATCCAAGGTTTGTAAAGTGCAACAAATGATAAATAATGGCCAGCGAAACTCCCAGGGGCCCGGTCAAGGCCAATAGACCGGAACGCCATATTAAATGTCAAAATTTATAGGCCTAATCTAGTCTCCTCAAATAAAAAGAAAGTAGAATTCGTAGATAACAAGGAAGAATATAAATTAGAGGAGCTAGAAATTTCAAAAATACTCTTAGAAGATGTAGAAGAAGATTCTAAAAGCTTTAAGCTGAAAAACATAGATAGTGGAAAGGAATTATTACTTAAAAGAAAAATAAGGAAACCAGAGATGAGCTTTTGCGATGTAATTGTCCGTATAGAAAATTTTAATGAAATTGAAGACAAGAGGCAAGATAAAGAAAGTATCATATCTCTTTGCCAGGTAGATAATAACCAAGTAAGGGTGTTATAGTCAGGCGAGCCTGACAATAGAATACCCGACCCAGACACACATCTTCAAATAATTTTTAATATTAGGAGTGGTTTAAGGCCATAGGGGCCCCATATACCGACTTTTGTTTAATTTCTTTATGAAAACCGCCCCTTTGCCACGCCCACTTTTCCAATTTTTCCGAATTCTAATCGGAAGCTTAAATATACGCGCAAATTCTAAGTTTCATTGAAATATTTGGAAAAAGTCAGATTTTGGGGCAGGGTTGAGAGTTTTTGTGGCAGACCCTAGTACTGGAGGTACCCTTAATAATGGACCGATCAAGAAAATTTTTGGGCAAGATGTTTATGGCTACAAGGGAAGTATTGGTGCCAATTTTCGTTCAAGGCCCATAGGCGTTTCGGGAGTAGGAGACAATTTTCGAAAAACGCCCTTCTGCCACGCCCATTTTTATAATTTTTGTAAATCAAATTAATCGGCCTAAAATATGTTCAAATGCAAACTTTTATCAAAATATCTTGTAAAACATCGGTTTTAGAGCAGTTTTTGTGATTTTCATAACAGACCCTAGTACTGTAGGTAGGGGAAAGTGGGGAGGTTGTACGCAAACATTTTCAATGGCGAAAAAAGGATAAAAAACATTTTAATTTTTTTTTTAATTGAATTTTATATCTTAGGCTGATTCATTGGCTACAATTTTGCATTAAAATTTTTAAAATTTTTTTAACCTTTGTAGAAGATACAAAATCTTTTATAAAAGTGTCGTTTTGAGTAAAACCTCCCCCGGCACGGGGTGGTTTTACTCAAACAGGGGGATGTTTTATTCATGAAATTTTTCAACTGTATAAGACGATGATATTTTTGTTTTGATATGGCAAACGATAAAAATTAAACCTGTTGATATGAATTGCATGATAACCTTTACTAAATTACCATAAATTATGCCAAAATATACTAAAGATTGTCATTCCTATAGTTTTATGAATACAAGCAAGAAAATTAACTTCAAATTTCTGCTGAGTGTTAAACTTTATTAAATAAGGACTTGTTTGTTGTTAAGTGAATATAAAAAAATAAAAAATAAATAAATTCAATTCATTGCACTATGGGTAAAAATACCACTTTTTCTGGCCAAAAATCTAGGCTTCTGAATATTGGGGTTTTCGAGGGTGCTGATTACGACTATGAACTCAAAATTTTAAAATTCAAAATGGCGGATCCAATATGGCGGACCATTTTTACAAACAATTAACTAATCTTTCCCAAAATTATCACACAGGGGTTTTCAAGGGTGCTGATTACGATTATGAACTCGAAATCTCAAAATTCAAAATGGCAGATCCAATATGGCGGACCATTTTTACAAAAAATTAACTAATCCTTCCCAAAATTATCACACAGGGGTTTTCAAGGGTGCTGATTACGATTATGAACTCGAAATCTCAAAATTCAAAATGGCGGATCCAATATGGCGGACCATTTATAAAAAATTAACTAATCTTTCCCAAAATTATCACACAGGGGTTTTCAAGGGTGCTGATTACGATTATGAACTCGAAATTTCAAAATTCAAAATGGCGGAACATTTTTTCAAAAAAAGTACGGTTTCTGGCAGCTGTTTGCCATCGACGATCCATATTTCTTGCAATATTTGCAGCTTTTTTGGTAACGAAATCGTTTGTCTGTTCCTCGGAGCCTTTACAGATGCGATTTAATATAAAATCACAAAGAGCTAGCGTTTTTTTTCCCTTGATGCATCTTTTTCCGAATTCCATACTTCAAACAATTCAGCATTTTTAATGCGATAGGTTTCTAAAAATGGGCATAGAGACCAGAGTTGCAAATAGTAGGAGCAAAAGTAATTATATATGATATCAGAATAAGATGTTCTATTATGTGGTTTAAATTTTTTGCTGACCCTAGGTGACCTAAAATAAGTTACAGGTCTTTGAATTCAAAGATCTGTTTTATTTTTTATTATTCTAGGAGAACTCACACACCTTATTTTATCTCTAAACACACATAACATAGCGCTTGTTCTTCAAATGCTCTAAATACTACATACCATCAGTATTACATTCCATATTTTTTTTTTTATCTTTTTCAATTTCTCCGTTTTCAGCCCGTCGAAATTCGATATCAAACGCCAATTTTAATCGACGAAAACACGTGTAACGAAGCTTCTACTTTGACAGCGTGCCAATGCGAAAATATTCAAATGAAAATCAAACAAAAGTCATTTTTGGCCTACTCCGAGTGTGCACTAGACAACAGTTGAGAACAAAATGTTTATTCGTGCCAAAAAAAGGGACATTTTTACCCATAGTGCATTGGTTAAACATATATTAGTTAAATGTGTTCACTTTTGTTGCTTGGGCTCCTTTTTTTATACGTTTTTGTACCAAAGAAATATTAGATTCTTTAGCTTGGTTAAATTTTTGTTTTTTTGAAGCTTGGTTGCCATCAGGCTTAATTTTTTTAATTTTTTTGTAGCTCTTGAAGTCTGATAAGCTCTGGAGAGCTAGTATAAATTCGAGATTTACCCTTTTCTCTCTTTTTTCTGTTTGCATCCTTCGGTTTCATTGACTTGTGCACGATTGGTCTTTCTTTTATAGTTGCGCGGCATGACTCTAGTAGAATAAAGCAAAAATGGAACTTTCAGTACATAACCTTTGCATTCCTTAGCATTTACATGTAAGGATAATTAAAAAGCATTTTTTTTTTAGGAAGAGTGAAAATTTTTTGCAGTATGTACAACATGGGGTGGATATACGCACCCCGCAAAAAAGTGCATATATCCTCCCCATGTAGTGGCGCGTGATGATTTTTATATTTTCACTCAAACTTTGCATGATATTTCAAAAATCTTACTGCAAATGTCAAAAGTAAACTGTCATCTTACCGGGTTGAACTTTACGGCTTCCAAGAGCGCTTTATTGCAAAAAAAAAAACACAAATTACCGAAAACAAAATAAAAATTTTGCAAACAATTTCATCCCCGAGTAACAACACGCCTTCATTACAGACAAACAAACGACTGAATGGCAGCGTTTTTTTTTTTCCTACGGCTGTCGATTGATAGACTTTTAAAAACATTTATCGGCTTGTTTCGATATGGCCTATTTTAGGCGCTAGGGCTTTTGCGTAAATCCTCCCCATGCGTACAACCACCCAACTTTCCCCTACCCCTAAAAATTGTCCGATCGGGTCCATTCTCGAACTTGTTCTTACTCATGTCCCTGTGAGCACGCGTGCCAAATTTCGTCAAGATAGCTCAACTCCTTCGATAAGGAAACTGTATACAAACAGACATACGGACAGACAGACAGACGGACAGACGGACAGACAGACAGACAGACGGACATTTCTAAATCGAATCTCCTGGTGACGCTGATCATTTCTATATATATTTTGTATGGTCTATCTCGACTGGTTCTGGGTGTTACACACAACCACACAAACGCAATATACCCTCGACACAGAGTGTGTCGGGTATAAAAAGAACCAGCTAAAGAAGGCAAAAGGATTGAAAGTTTGATGAATAACAAGTAAAAAAGTTTACATCGGCTAAGCCGATTGCACACATACCTTTTCCTCAGCCTGAAATATGTTAAAACATTACCTTAACAAAAATTCCTGCCGTTCCTAGCTTGGATATCTATTTATACCTTCTAAGACTCGAGATTATTATTAAGCACAAAATTTTCGCGGATGGTGAGCATGGTCAAATTTTAACCGTTAGAGGACATTTTGTCTAGCTGCGAAAACCTCAATTCAAAATAGTGAAAATAAAATTTTTGCGAATTTCGCGAATGGTGATCATGGTCAAGTTTTAACCGTTAGAGGACATTTTGTATAGCTGCGAAATCCTCAATTCAAAATAGTGAAAATAAAATTTTTGCTAGTTTCGCGAATGGTGGTCATGGTCAAATTTTAACCGTTAGAGGACATTTTGTCTAGCTGCGAAATACTCAATTCAAAATAGTGAAAATAAATTTTTTGCGAATTTCGCGAACGGTGGTCATGGTCAAAATTTACCCGTAAGAGGACATTTTTTCTAGCTGCGAAAAGCTCAATTCAAAATAGTGAAAATTAAATTTTTGCGAATTTCGCGGATGGTGGTCTTGATCAAATTTTAACCCTTAGAGGACATTTTGTTTAACTGCGAAATACTCATTTCAAACTAGTGAAAATCAAATTTTCGCGAATTTCGCGGATGGTGGTCTTGATCAAATTTTAACCCTTAGAGGACATTTTGTTTAGCTGCGAAATACTCAATTCAAAATAGTGAAAATCAATTTTTGCGAATTTCGCGAAATGTGGTCATGGTCAAAATTTATCCATAATGGACGACTTTATTTGGCGGCAAAATACACAATCAGAAGAAGCAAAAAAATAATTTTTGTATTCAGATATGAGAATAAGAGAAAGAGTGTTTTTTTCTATTGTGTAGGATGATGACCATAGTTATAGCGATGTCGCAATTTTTTTTCAGCGAAAGCTTAAGTCTACATAGTAACTATACACTCACCAAATTTCAATAAGCTGGGATGTATAGTAAAAAAGTTATCCAGGAAAAACGTTAAAAATCGTGATTTTTGAAACTTCTGAACCACTTCCCACGACCCAAGAAGGGACTACGAAAAAAATTTGTATGCAGTTTTTCGGACATTTACCTGGTTGAAGTCCATGCCAAATTTCAATATGATATCTTTCATGGCTTAGGAGTAAACTACGAAAAACTAAAGTGTGACCGACAGACAGACAGACAGACAGACAGACAGACAGACAGACAGACAGACAGACAGACAGACAGACATGGCTAGATCGATTCCTCTTGTCACCCTGATCAAGAATATATATATATGTCTATATCTACCGCGACTCCTTTGGTATGTTACATACACCGTGCCAAACTTAATATACCCTTTCCTTCGGAAAAGGTATAATAAAAATATAACCCCAACTGTCTCATACGAAGCTATGGTACCTAGAATGACACAGGAGATGACATCGTTTGGATTCTGACCATGCTGATGGATGCACGCAACAACACAACGCAACCACAAGCATATATGGCGTAAGGTCGTCATCTACCAGAAGCAGAGAACCAACAACAAGAAAACGTCAACATCATCTTAAATTTTGTTTAAATCAACAAGTTTTTCCTGTCGCCAATCCTCTTATAACCGATGGCTCGAAATACAGAAACGGCTCCACTGCATACAACATAGTTTTTAAATCTACCCGCTGGGTTTGAACCACGAACTTCTCGATTTCTGGTCGTCGCTTACCCATTACGCTGTCTTCGCCAAAAAATAAAAATAAAATACAAATATGGTTTCTGAGGCAATCTTTTTGAGCAATGACAAACATTCCCTTACCTTCCACCATTAATTTGAATGCCAAAATGTGGCATCGTCTTCTAAGGGGGGAGGGATGTTATGAGCCAAACAGCAGAGCAGCTCATCTTGTAGCTTACGCAATACCGCTAACGACGGCAGACGGCCAAAAACGCAAGCTGGCATTTCGCACCACCGTACAAGCGTGCCAAGTAAAACGTTGCGTCATAGGTGACTGACGCAGAATCACCGAATATGCTGAATCGGATATTGGTCATGGAACAAAACGACCAAGATACCCGGAAGTACATCTGCACAGGTCAGCATGCGTCAAGCAGGCCCATGACACCGTTCCCGAAAAACACACCAGCGTCTGCAGAGCGCAGACTTAGGTTAAGAATAATTAGTATATAAGCTGTGCATTTTAATACTAAGATATAGTTGCTTATAGTTGATAGTTGTTAGTTGCTAATAGTTGTTAACAGTTGCGAGTAGTCTTCACAGTCGATTAATAAATAATTATAAATTATAAAAAACTAAAGAGCGTTTCCTTTAGAAAATTCGGTCCGATAGGCGAGTGAAGGATTCCGGAAAATCCTCACAACAGATGGTACTAACGGTAATAAAGAAGTAGGTGAAGACATCTTGAAAGGAAATCCACCAGATAGACATAAAAATCCCCATGAGAAGGAATCAGTTGAAAAAGAAATCTTTAATGAAGTATCAGATTTTAGAGATTTGACGTCTTATTTCAAAAATCCAAAGGCAACGCAAAACGCAATAACAATTTTGTTCAATACAGTAAAAGCGGTCAGTAAGAGTTTTTCAAAGGCCAAATGTAAAGTCCTGGAATTTCAGATAAAACAATTAATGAATTCAAAATCTCTGGAAAAACTATTCGCCCATAACTACAATGTGCCGTAGGCTGATTCAAAATTAAAAATATTTTCCCAAAAACATCTGTTTATCTCGATCCAAACAAGAGCTGACTGTTTTTCTCATTATTGTCACAAAATCTTTCTTTTTAATATCGCTTATTGCGATATCTACATAAAGAATGGCGACGAAAAACAAATGGTTTAAATAATTTTCGGATTTTTTTTTTACTGCTTCAACAAATAGAGTTAAGAACAAAAAAAAATTTTTTTTTTCCAAATATTAAACATACGAATTTTAAAGTTTTTGCAATATGGGTTTGATCCCATATTATAAGGGTTCCTTTATGGGCAAAGAGCGCCACGACTTTGAAACAACCAGGAGGAACTCAGGGCACATAATCTGTATTTTTATTATTTTTTAAGTTAACCAATGAGTCCAACCACAAAACGGATAGCGAGCCGCTATAGCAAACAAAGCAAATTAAATTGGTAAATATAAACAAGTATATATAGATATTCACAAAATATTTTTATATACTCAAAAACGTTTAATTCAATATCAATACCTTGAAAGCATAGGTATTTTTGCGCTTATACAACACTTTTTACTGTTTGGACGAAAAGAATATGAAAAAAAACAAAATTGAGAGAGTAACATATGTATATATATAAAAAAAAATAAATAAGTATGGTAATACATGAAAAAAAGAAAAAAAAACATTTCAAGGATTTTTTTCCAATAAAATATTCAAACAAACCCTTTAGGAATTTCAACTAATTTTAAATTAATAGAACAACTGATTGATTTAAAGTGACAATTAATTTAAACTCTGACTTTTTCCCATGGAGAAAACTAACTTTTTTAGCATGGCGATGTCCTACGGCAAAGTCAATTGTCTGAATCTGGATATCTTTTAAATTAGTTAAAAATCAGTTTATTTTAAATTGATATTATTTTAATTTTTCTTTGAATGATTTCAAAGTTGTTTCTTTCCAGTCTGTCTAACAATCCGAGGTCTGTGAGTTCAAATCCCCGTTCAGACAAGGGTTTTTTTTTTTTTTTTTGTGGTAAAGTATGTAATAATATACCTAACATTTAAATAATAATGAAAAAACTTAGAGGAATATCCTTTCAACCAAACTTTTTATTCAAAATTATAAAAAAGAAAGGTTTCAGTGGAACTTAAAGGAGTTTTTCAAAGAGCTTGTGTATGACGTATTTGAAGAAAGGATGGCAAACTTCACGGTATGGTTGGCAGCTTCTTTTCTCCTTTAGTTTGTATTTAAAATTTACCTGACTCTTTCAATTCCCAATTTTTCCACATCTTATTTCTGTCTGCAACAGGATTCGAACTCCAGCCTTCGGATTGCTAAGCGCAATCGCTATGCGCTACGCCACGAAGAGATCGAATATATTCAGATTTAATACATTATATTAAAGTTTATGTATGGTATGTCAACTAATTGCTTTTCAACTAATTGTTAAATATATTTTTTTTCAATCTGATTTCCTAAATTCCGATAGGGAAGTTATAAAAACTAATACATAAGTATTATAAAACTATGGAAAAATAAAAAAGACTCTATTTAAAACCAATAATCAAATATGTATTTACAATAATAAATCGAACCATTCTGACAATTTTAAAAGAAAAATTTTAAAGGAAACGAAGAAACGTATATATATGGTATAATATATTTATATATGGTATTTAGAGCACATTCATGATGAACGGTATAAACTAAGAAAAAATTTTGAAGGATTCAATAAAAAACGAAATAAAAAATTTAAAATTTTTTAAATACGCAATAAAAAATTTTAAAAAAAATGAAAATAATTTATATAGAACAAAAAGGTCCCGAAGAAAAGTTTTTATGGTAATTATATTTTAATTAAATTATTGAAAAGGTAAAAATTAAGAGAGAACAAACATACAAAGAAGTAATAATATAAAGTTTAAAATAAAAGAAATCATAGAATGTCATAAATAATTAAGCATCTAAAATAAGTATTGAACAGCGCCGAATTCAACAGCCAGAAATCGCACTCTTCGAAATTACCTACATCAATTCTTCGTTCTTCAACTGTTCGACAACAGAATTCAACGATCGACATTAGCAAAGGTTGACTTCTATAAGAGAGGAGGAATGGTGAGCCAGCATGGACTCCCGAACGGAAAAATTTGTTGTACCAACCGTTTAAATATCATAATACAGCGTTCTACCATATCAACTGTGTCTTCAAGACTAACCCATTGCCAAGGCCGAATCATACTTGCAGCAGTAACAGCATCAAAACACAGCCAAAACAACATCAACCACCTGGTTTTTGGAAAGCACAAATTAAAGCAACTATCGCATCAGTCACAATGTAAACAATTAATATGTGACACAATAGCATCCAGTTTTCCGTAATCGCTATGGTAGCGATTTTTTTCAAGGAGGGGAGGGATGTTGCGAGTCACAGACTCACAATCATTCGATATATCCCAATCTTCACCACAAAGAGTGCAACAACAAGAACCAGCGCAAAGACTCAACCTGTGCGATTGCGAAATTAGTCATAGCAGCAATCGTCCAAATGAAATGAATGAAATATGAGACCCAGAAGTTTCGGCAGACGGCAACGGTTGTGAAATCACTCCAAGGCCACGATCGCAATGCTAAAAGTCAGTGGATGAAACCCGAGAATTAGAACGGCGGGAATGAATAAACGGAGCGACAACAATGATAGACACGGGCAGCTAAGTGACAAGTATAAGGGACACGAGCCGGAAAGTCAACACTGCAACGGTCTAAGCTTTGCTGAAGAGCTCGATCGCGGCAAGAACAACAACATACAAACAGCGGGATAGCTTTGGCGAGTTTTCGGCGAGCAAGGGACAAGACGGGAGGCACGAGCTGACGAGTCATAAGTTCTGCGCCAGGTTCAACGCCACCAAACACCGACCTACGACAACATCAACAAGATGAACATAGCAGCAACGAGGATAGACTTGTAGGTGAATCTTATGGAAGTGGTTTTGGGAAGAATCGACAGCGATAGGCAATATTGCCCCATCAGCAATATTGACCTTTAAAAAGGCAGCTTCGAACACAGAGAGATGAGACTGGTTTTCGGATCATTAAATAAAAGAAACGATAAAATGTAAACTTCACTCTTTTATTTAAAGAGGTTTATAGGAACGTTTATACGCTCGACTTTGTCTGAGCGCTTGTTTCGTATAAATTGGTGTTGGAATAAAGGAACGTTTATACGCGACTGTGTCTGAGCGCTAGTTCCCTATATCCCAACCATACGTAAGAAAGTATTTGGTTTTATTAAGTTTTTTTTATTTGAAAAGAAAATTTTAATATATACATTTATAAGCAATATTTCTTAAGTAATGTGTGAGACCATCATTTTTCGAAGTAACTTGATAGATTCTGTCACTAAGAGAATCATACAGAGATTTGAAATAACTCAAGGATATCTCACTCCAGGCTGCTTTGATGGCAACTTTTAATGACGGTTTGTCATCGTATTGTCTTCCAGACTCATAAATTTTCCTATTCATCCATCCCCATACATTCTCAATTATATTGAGATCAGGAGAATAAGGTGGCCAATTCACTAAAGCAACGATTTGCCTCTGAATCCAGGTTTTTACCACTCGAGCTGTGTGAATCGGAGCATTATCCTGCTGGAAAGTCCACGGTAATGGTCCAAAAATATTATTCATTTCCGTAAATACTTTCTCAAGCAAGGCTTTACAATGAACTGCATTCATTTAAGAAGATATAAATTGCACTTGAGACGTTCCGTAGTATGAAATAGCACCCCACACCATAACACCTTTCTCACGGCTATGGTGGCGTATCAAGAAGTGTTCTTCCTTTCGAAGGTCGTGGAAATAATGGTTGAACCCATCAGGTCCATCCAAATTGAAACGTTTTTCATCTGAAAAAACAACGGTATGCCATCCGTTTTTCCAAGTCATGTGATTTCGACCAAAAACTTTGCGAGAATCCTTACGTTGGTGGGTAAGTGGTGGTTTGTTCTTTAATTTTAATCCTTTTAGATGTTCATGTTGTGATCATGTCACACATATCGTGATCCCACTGTGCTGATCGAAAGCAAGAAAGCAACAACAAGCACCAACGGCCTAAAAAGTCTAAATTGGAGCACTTGAGTGCAAGACAAGTAATGCATTCCAGCAAAATAAGAACTGGAACGCAAGTCCAAAGTGAGTGCGAGAAAATTGCGAAAGACGAAGACGTCAGCAGAAACTGAAGCGAGAAGACAGCAACGGGGGAGTGCGACTGCAGCAGAGTTCGCGTCAGCGAACCTAGTTTAAGTAATTTGAAGCATATTTTTAAGTTGAAATTTTTTTGGATTTTAAGAAGTTTTTAGGGGTAATTAATCCATAATCCACACAAGTGTCGAATCGTAAAATAAAAACTTTTGAAGGAAAATAGAAAGGTTGGAAGTGTTCTTTATTCGTACAACCATCGCAGTTACAGTCGAACTGCCGTATAGTGAACGTCTATACAATGAAGTTCTCCCTACTCTGAAATAATTTCAAACGCACAGCTTTTTCGTTCCACTTTCAGAGTACGTGTAAATAATTTCTGTAAATCGAAATTTCTATAAAATGAAGTGATTTTCTAGTCCCGTGTGACTTCATTATAAGGAAGTTCTACTGTAATAGTTTTTCGAACAGTAATCTCCGTTAATAGTTAAACGATTTAAACAAACAGTAAGGACATTGAGAAAAGTTAAAAGACATTCAGCTATACGAATAACTCTTCGGACAGGTTCAACACTACCCAAATAGACAAAATACAACATATTCGCATCATCTTGACATCATGCATGACTCAAACGATGCTGAAAGTATGTGTTGCTTATGAGGGACAAAATGTGCTCAACTTGAGAGCAAATTATGATTTCAGTATATGGTTACATATTGACCTCATACTCATATTATTCATTATTCATGTCATGATATGAGATCGTGCAATGAAGTCAATTTGATGTAGTTTTGAAAACATATTTTGAGGACTAGAATTGTTATCAAATTGTCGACAATTTTCATGCATCCCTTGAAATCATTGTATGAATATCATAGCTGTCTATTTGGGTAGCTTCAATACTCAAATTTGAACGGATTTTGGCAGCAGAACAGTGTGAATTTGAAGCTTCTCGAACTATTCGTCGCTCCTCAGTAAGTGAAAGTACTTTCATGGTGCGCCCTTTCATATTATTTCCATAACTTGACGCATTTTTGAGAAAATTGCACACCGCATTCTTGCTTCTCCCAATTTTTTGAGCGATTGTCCCGTTGGAAAGATTGCACTCCTGAAAAGCAATTATTTTCCCTACTTCTTCGGATGTAAGAGCTTTACCGCGACCCATTTTATTTTTTATATATTCAAAACGTATATTTGACGACAAAAAAAAACATTCGGCACGCGGCGTTTTACCCAAAATGAAGAAATCACAGCTGTCCCTATTCAAGTGCATGCAAAAATCATGACATGCTCATCACATTTAGGAAAAAACTATAAATAAATTTAAAGGCGTAAATAGTACGGTGTCCATATTATGTCTAAAGCTGGTCACTACTATCTACGTCAGAAAAGAGCAAGGCACAAGGTTAGCTGCAATCGGCTAAGAAAACAGTGACTCCAAACCTGTAAAAAATTTTGTCTCTATTCAAGTGCATGCCAGTGTATAATATACATAAATTCAGCACATCATTGATTTGTAAAATAATTCTCTGCTCTACACTGTAAAATTTCAAGATGAAAGAGCTGAAGATGAGGTCAAAAAGCTCCAAAATGACCCATCCCTACGTCTTGGACGAGGCGTTGGGTTTTGGCGGACCAACATTTAAAAAATCTTATGGGAATAAAAATTAATAATATAGACATCGATTTTGAGGAGCTTATGGAGTTTAATAAATCCTAAATGTGCTATATTCTTCAATAAAAAAAGATAGGAGTTTTCCCTTAAACGTATATTTTCCTCAAAGAACTTGAACGCGCATAAATCAAGAAGGCTTAAAATGAATAAATGCAGTTTTGTTTGAAAATATCCATAGCTGTTTCTCGCTGTGTAATGTGCACGCATACAAACGCAATTTCGAAATGTAGTGGTGGCCGGCACTGATCTTAATACGTATACCTTTATATAAAAATTCCTTCAAAAGCGTTTCAAACCTTAAAGAAAGTAAACTCCACTAAAATAAAAATCAAACTTTACAGCTATTTTTTTTTAAATTTTAAAATCAATATTAGCCTTCAAATACTACAAACATTAAAAAAAAAAACGTAAAAGGCGTTACCAAGTGAAAACAACAAAAATTTAGATGATTAACACCAAAGCGGCGTAACTTCGGCCTTTGATATTCATATTGACACTTATATGATTCAGCATTAGCAGAGCCCAAGAACGTATGATTTACGAAAATTGCAAGATACCAATTTTTGAGACTTGCCTACATCATACGATTTATCAATAAATTATTTACATACACATTTTGTACGGATTATTTCGACTTGTTCTGGGTGTTACACACAAACGCAATATACCCTGGACACTAAGTGTCGGGTAGAATGATGAATAGGGAGATGCTTTGCTATGGAAATTTCTGTCTCTCAAAAGAGGAGATTATTTTTTTATCTGAGAAGAGAGTTATTAAAATCACTGTTACGGAAATTTTTCAATATAGCTTAAAACAATTAGATAAATAAGATAAATCAGTGTTATAAGTGATATAAAATCAAAAATCAAGTATCATCATTAAAACATTAAAAACATATGGGCATTGTTATCTCTAATTAAAAAAGGGTGAAGAGATCTATTTACTTTTCTCTTTTATTTTTATATGCTTAATAATTATAGCTTTTTGTTTCAACAGCCAAGGTAAAAAAAAAAGTTCAATTTCATTAAACGATCTTTTAATAAACTAAAATATTCACTCATATTTCACAGAGTGTTGAACGAACAAAACAAAACCACGAAATGGCAAAACGGCATCCGCATATGTAAACAGCTCTTTTTCACTTACGCCCGAATTCACCAAACTATTTAATGAATATTTAAGTAGATTTTAATTTTAAATAAAACAAATATTTAAAAATTTGTTATATTTTTTGGCTTTCACCAAAACTTTGATTTTGACATTTTCAAAAAGTGGCAGCGCCTGCAAATATAAATACTTTTGTGAAAAAATCAGCTATACGTATTTCAAAATGGACAAGAGCACAAAAAACTTTCGTGGACGACGACGATTAATTAGTTGTTGTACTATTAAATTGTTTTTCGCGTCACTTAGGTATGAATCCATTTCTATCGAAATTGCATAATAATTAATAATTAAATATGGAGATGTTAAAAAAAAAACCTACTAATAATAAGGGGGGCACGCCAATGGTGTATTTATGCACAATTTAGCCGACATACGTCACATCGTTGAGATGGTCATAGTGGCTAAGGTGTTGGTTAAAGATACCTGATAATGAACCTGTAAGCTAGGTTCGAAACCGGTCCTATCGGCTTTCCACACTTCTCGGCAATTTATGAAATACAATTTTTTTCAGTTTGTTGTATGCATATATGCATACAGAGAGCTGTTTTTGCAATTTTAACTGTGAAAGTATATGAGATAAACTTATCTTTTTCTTTGATAGCGAATCAACAGATTCCTATTTTTTTTTGCATTTTTTGGCCCCTTATTCGGCGGAAAAAACCACGCCACAAAAATTTTTCGAATGCTTCTTAAAAAAAATTTTATGAATTTCGAAAACAATGCTAAAAAATTTTTGGATAACGGTAAATGAGAAAAATTCGGCATTTTAGTTTCAGACTTACTTCTTACTTTACACATACGATTGGCAAAAGGAAATCCATATGTAAGCTAAGTAAACTAAGCCCGTCCACATAACCAATACAGAAAGGCATCTCGTGTGCAGTTGACTCTACCAAACGTTTTCGCTCAGTTGACGAAGGCCAAAATATGTATTTGTCTTTGAGTTTTATTATAGAATGAATTACTCTCTCGGTAAATATCTGCAAATATATGTGATTTGTAGGGCAACCAAAAATATGACAAAAAATAAAAAATAAAATATGACGAGAAAATAAGTCATTGAAATCAAAATCAAATTTCATTTCCGTTTATTTTAAAAATACTATATGATTCAAAATTCAAGTTCTTATTTTGTTTTAACTTTAAACAATGTGCCTCTGGCGTAGTGTAAGTTAAACATTGAGCACGGGGTTCAAATCCGGCTTTGGTTTCCGCAGCTTCGACGCAATTGCATTTTCTTCCTTTGGCATTTTGTTTTATTTTAATGGAATGAAAATAAAAACACACCCTGGACGCAAGAAAAAAAGCAAAAGCTTGCTTAAAGAAAATTTCCGACATGTTGCACAGAACCAAAAAAAAGAAAAAAAATTTAATAAAGGGAGACACTGAGGATCGAACCCACACCCTAATTCTTAATTATGTAAATATTGGAAGACTTTTACCCCCAGGCTATCTAAGGATTTTATTGAACAGAATTTAATTTATAGTTTTCATAAGCTACGAAAGTTTTGTTTGACTTTGCAATAAAATCAAAGAAAAACGAATACAATTTTTTTGTCATAAAATATGACTTTTTTTGGAAAATAAAAAAAAATATGATATTTGGTTGCCCTAGTGATTAGATATCAAATATAAATAAATTCATATGTTAATATACTTTTACTGTTCCACCATCACCGATTCCAAAAAGATTGGCGATTTTTGCGATAGACGCCCCTTCACCACTCGACCCAAGCCTATACAGAAGAACTGCCAACTGCGTCTCTATAGGATATTGTTTCCCAGTTTTAACGCCATTGAAAACGTAAACATCCTTGATCAGTACCACAATTTTCTTGAATATTTTTCAGCTAACACAAGTGAATTGTTTGAACCTTTCTTCATCAAGATTTGGCAAAATGTTGCAAAGAAAATAACTCGATTTAGGTACGGAATTCCGCACAAACGGCATGCAGTAACGATACATATCAGCTGCACACAATATCATTCCCAAATCCTCTAAAACTTCATCTATTTTCCTTTCATCTAAAATTTTGAATATGTATTTAAATTCATAAAACAAAAATTTCAAACTCTACTTTCCATCCTTTTCGTAAGGTAGAAAACAAATTTGATTTAGTGCAAGGCGTATTTAACAAGGTGGTGGCAGTAGGAACTGCTCTTCTTCTTCCCTTTTTTCAACTCGGAACTGTCAAAATTTTGTATTGAATTTCGTACGCTTACATTTTTCAACGAAATTAAAAATGTTTATATTGGAACAAAATTCAAACAAGCGTGAACTGATTTTAACATTTCCGAGTTTTTTTTACATTGTTGTTGTACTACTGCCACCACCTTGTTAAATACGCCTTGATTTAGTGCTACATTTGTATAGCACTTCAAAAACTGTTTTTTCCAGCTTATTTTTTCTTCGAAAATAAAAAAGCAGCTGTTTTCGCACAAGTTTTGCACTCGTTCTTCGCAGGGTCGTTCATACAAAAGGGCAAAATTTGCCGGTGCAAAATTTGCACACTTCAATTTCCACAGCTGCTTGTATTTTCTAGTATTTTCTGTCTTCATACGCAAATTTCAAATTATTAGCCAAAACTTCTATGTTATGCCCAATATGTAGGTGCAAAAATTTGGTTATCTTGAGTTTGTTTATTTAACTATAATAAATAAAAAATCTTATCAGGAAAGTATTACTAAAATATTACAAAAATCATGAAATAGAAAGAATTTTAAAACTTTTAATATTTTGGCTTTAATTTAGTAATGTAGCTGCACTCCACACTCCATAAAAAATGCATTATCCTTTTACGCCTAAAGAAAGGATTACAAAATTTTTAAACTTGTTACAAAAAAATTACATAAATATTACAAAATTTAGGTACTAAAATTTTGTGTGAGTACCTAAGTGGGGTGTGCAGCGGAATGTACGTACTAAGCGAGCGCGTAATTTTCAAGCGCAATCGTTACGTGCTGTTTTGATAAAGCGCTCGCTTAGTGATTAGATATTGAGGGATATATGTATGCTAGGTAAGCATGTTCAAAGCTGTATTTGGAAAACGAATCATGGTCGGCCCACTATGATTTATGCATCGTTTTAAAGGGGAAGAACTAAACTTTATTTCGAAGTTTCAAAAACAAAGTTAATAAAAATGTCGTCCCTCCTAGAAACTCAAGATATATAACTAAAATACCGAATTTTTCTCATCTACCGTTATCCAAATATGTTTTAAGTATTGTTTTCAAAAAGTTCAGAAAATTTTTTTAAAGAAACATTCCAAAGATTTTTGTAGCGAGGCGATTTTAGCCTCATTGTAATTCAATGAAGTATGTTCTTCGAAGCAAAAATCTAAACCTTGACACCCTGTATATCGGCAGCCTGTGATTAAAATTTTCTCTTTTTTTGCACATTTAACGTACTCTTACATCTTAACAACTGTGGCAAGTTTCATCCAAATCGGGGAGAAAAAATTTTTTCGGTGGTACACTTGACGTGTTTTGCCCCACATGTGAACGCCCTATAAGGGAGATGGCTTTATGGCGCATGAGAAGAGTATTGGCTTAGTAATCTGAAGAACATGAGTTCGATTACTGTCGCAGGCAAAAAAAAAATTTAAAAAATTAAAAAAATTATAATTTGGAAGAATGGTGGTAGAAAAATGCTAAAGAATTGAAAGGTAAAATAACTTGACAAGTGTGACTATTATTTCCCTTTGTAATCGCCACCAATGCTGTTTCATAATTTTCCGTGCACAAGAATTTTTTTTTCAGCTTTTTGGCAACCCTAGTCAAGTGTAGAAGGAAAAAATTTAGCGCTCGAGCAAACAAAATTAAATTCAAATAAAATCAAGTGTAGAGAAAGTGAAACCTTAGTTAAAGATAGACAAAAACCCAAAGGGGAGCCAGCGATAACGTTTCGCTCTGAATTCGGTGTCGCCCCATTCAATTTGCGGATTTTGCGGCGCCGTAAATAAAAATAAAGTTAAGTATCGTGATAAACATACATACTTACGTGTTTTGGTTTAACATCGTAATCCAATTACAGTCATATACAAGACAGAGACAACTGGTCTCTGCAGCTGTTTACAGCTGTCAGCTGCTCTAAGAAGAAGTGATGCCAATTGATAGATCACCTCCACCAAGCAGTAGCCTCGACACAAACCACAAGTATGGAGTACTAAACCTAGCTCAGCAACTTCCCGCTAGGAAAATTACATCAGATGATGGCAAAATAGACCAGTCCACCAGTTTACAATCAGGTACAAGTCAATTTTCAAACATAAAAAGCCATTTCGAGAGGCAAAGATCGCACTCCGTTAGTGGAATAAATTGCTATGCAATTAAAGAAAATAGCTCAAACAGCACTCCCAATAGTATTGAACCTGTTTCACCCGCAGCCACTATTCCTAGTGCCAAAATTACAAAAAATTTTACCCACACAAATTTAAAAGTTGATTCGGATAGCAACCAAAATAAAATGAATAAAAAAGAAAACGTACAGCAGGCGGTGCTGATCGGTATGCATCGATATGTTAATATAACTAAGAGAAAAAGAAGCCCTGCCGGAAAAAATGACACTAGGGCCAAGCTCAACAAAACGGAAACTCCTTCTTTCCAAAAAGCCTTAACGGGCAATCGTTTCGCCGCTCTAGCTGAAAATGTGAGCAAAAATTCCGAATCTCAGACAGAGAAAAAACTTAAATCGCCTCCAATCTATTTGCGCGAGCGGAGCTCTAGTGCACTTGTTGCCAAATTGGCTAGTCTGTTAGGAAATAACAACTTTCATGTTGTTCCCTTAACAAAGGGTAACATACACGAAACAAAAATCCAAACCAACACCGAGGACAATTTCCGCAGGGTTGTAAAAGAGTTTGAATCTACTAATAAAAATTTTTATACCTATCAGCTAAAGAGTAGCAAAGGTATCACAGTGGTGATCAAAGGTATTGAAGCAGACGTCGACATAAATGAAATAAAAGATGCGCTGGGAGAAAAAGGCTTCCACGTTAAATCGGTTATAAATATATTTAATAAATCAAAAGTTCCACAGCCTATGTTCAAAGTTGATCTGTTGCCTGACAACTTAAAGCTTAAAAAGAATGAAGTCCATCCTATATATAATTTACAATACTTATTGCATCGCAAAATATCGGTCGAAGAGCCACATAAAAGAAATGGTCCTATTCAATGTACCAATTGTCAAGAGTTTGGACATACAAAATCTTATTGCACATTGCGCACCGTGTGTGTAATATGTGGCGAGCTTCATCATAGCTCAGTCTGTAATAAAAAAACAATTGATGATCGCAAATTACTGAAATGCAGTAACTGTGAAGGAAACCATTCTGCGAATTACAGAGGATGTCTAGTTTATCAAGATCTGAAAAAACGAATCAATATTAAAAAAGAATCAGCTCGTAATCCTACAAAAAATATTACTGTTTCGGTACCATTATCCTCTCACAACCTTAATTTGAATCCTGTAACTCCAGGAGTTTCTTATGCAAATGTACTTAAACCTTCGCCCTCTGTTAGCCCTCCTACTAACAACAATAGTAGTCTTGAGATAATGATATCAACTCTAACTCAAAGTTTGTCCCAATTTATGCAAACAATGCAAAGCTCACTAGACAGAATTGTGCAAATGCAAACACAATTAATGACAGCACTTTTAGCAAAAATATGAGCGTCTTAAAAATTTGTGCGTGGAATTCGAACGGGCTAACCAAGCATAAACTGGAAATTCAAAATTTTTTAAATCACGAAGAAGTTGACGTAATGCTTCTCTCTGAAACTCATTTAACAAATAAGAATTTCTTCTCAATCCCTGGTTATATTTTCTATCAAACTAACCACCCAGACGGCAAGGCGCATGGAGGCACTGGTATACTTATTCGTCGAAGAATCCAGCATTTTCCTTTAGATTCATATAGTTATGATTTCATTCAGGCATCAACAGTTTGCGTAATAATGAGAGGTAAAAATCTCGTTTTATCGGCGATTTATTGCCCACCTCGATTTAATGTAACGGAAAAAATGTTCGTGGACTACTTTGAGACATTGGGTGAAAAATTTATAGCAGCAGGAGACTATAATGCAAAGCATACTTTCTGGGGCTCCAGAACATGCAATCCTAAGGGTCAACAACTATACAAGGCAATTATTAATAAAAATAATTCTCTTGACTTTGTATCGCCGAGGCAGCCAACTTACTGGCCAACAGATCTTCAAAAAATTCCTGACCTCTTAGATTTCGGAATCACTAAGGGTGTTGCAAGAGAACTTATTTCAGCAAAAGCGACAACTGACCTCTCCTCCGATCATTCGCCTGTTATGTTTCTCTTACATAAGTTTCCAAAAGAAGTTGAAGGTCCTCTCAGCTTAACAAATCCAAGGACTAACTGGCTAAAGTACAAAAAGTATATAAGTTCCCACATTCATACAAATTACAAAATCGCATGCAATGAGCATATTGATGATGCCGTAATTGTTTTCAATTCTATACTAGAATCAGCAGCAAAAAATTCTACCCCATATTTTAAAAAAAGAATTAGGAAAACACTGACCAATATAGAAATCGAAAATCTCGTTGCCGAAAAACGAAGATTCAGGCGCGAATGGCAACGATTCCGCTCGCCAATTGCCAAAGATAGACTAAAAGAGGCTGAAAAAAATCTTAGACTTGCTCTAGCTAGGGATAAGGAAACTGAAAAACGTCATTTTATCCAGAACCTTACGCCCAGAGGCGTTAATCGAGAGTCCTTGTGGCTAGCGAGCCGCGGTTTCAAAACTCCAGTATATAGTGAGTCACCTATCCGTAGACCTAATAGTGGTTGGGCACGCTCCGACGAAGATAAAGCAACGGTCTTTGCATTGCACCTCAGTAAGGTTTTTCAACCAAATCCGAGCACTACTCAAATCAATCTCCCAATTCTAACTGAAAACGCCCACAGAATTCACATAAACATTAGACCAAGTGAAGTTAATAATTCCATAAAAAATGAAATGGTCTGTAAAAAAGCCCCAGGGCATGATCTAATTACTTCAAAAATGTTAAAACAGCTACCTTCCGTTGCAGTATTATTTTTAACAGTCCTATTTAATTCTATTATAAAGCACGGATACTTTCCAAAAGATTGGAAACGGTCGGTAATTAAAATGGTGTCTAAACCAGGAAAAGATCCTACCCAAGCTTCCTCTTATAGACCAATTAGCCTCCTCCCTTGCCTCTCAAAGTTATTCGAAAAAATATTGCTATCCAAATTAACACCATTTCTTCAAGAACAGCATATTGTTCCCTCCCACCAATTTGGATTCAGAAAACATCACGGCACTATTGAGCAAGTTAATCGTATTACGAATGAAATTCGACTTGCATATGAACATCGTGAATACTGCTCAGCAGTATTCCTAGACATCCAGCAAGCTTTCGATAAAGTTTGGCATGAAGGATTGTTATATAAAATTAGAAGCTTACTTCCTGCAAATGTCCACGCGATATTTGAGTCATACCTAGAACATAGAACGTTCCAAGTAAAACATAATTCGTTCACAACAAAAACTTTTGAAATTAATGCAGGAGTCCCTCAAGGGAGTGTTGTTGGGCCTTTTCTTTATCTTTTGTATACAGCAGATATTCCGAACAGCGATCGAGTATCAATTTCGACATTTGCTGACGACACAGCGATATTAAGTCGTCACAAGGATATAAGTGCGGCAACTTCTAAGCTCC
Organism: Chlorops oryzae; assembly: GCA_020466095.1. Taxonomy (NCBI): domain Eukaryota; kingdom Metazoa; phylum Arthropoda; class Insecta; order Diptera; family Chloropidae; genus Chlorops; species Chlorops oryzae. Next base: position 89,482,943 of record CM035806.1, read on the forward strand.
AAAACCACCTCAACGAAATTGAAGACTGGCTATCTAAATGGCGAATTCAAATAAATGAGCTTAAATGTCGGCATATAACTTTCACGCTCAACAGAAAAGCTTCTCCGGATATTTTTCTGAACAACATACGCATCCCTCAATGTGAAGAAGTTACCTACCTCGGAATTCACTTAGACAAAAGATTGACATGGCGCAAGCATATCGAGGCCAAGAGAACGCAAATTAAACTAAAAGCCAAAAGCTTGCACTGGCTAATAAATAACCGCTCTCACCTAAAATTAGATTTTAAAGTCCTTCTGTACAAGCAAGTCATAAAGCCAATATGGACGTATGGTCTGCAATTGTATGGATATGCAAGCGCTTCAAATATTGACATTCTGCAGAGAGCACAATCCAAAATCCTAAGAACTATTACAGGAGCTCCTTGGTTTATTACAAATGAACGCATCCATAGAGAGCTCAACGTAGAACTGGTTAAAATGGAGTTCGCCAAAGTCAAAGAAAAGTATTTTTGTAAACTGCAAGCACACGTGAACCCACTCGCGCGTAGACTTTCAAATCCAACTCACCATTCGAGGCTCAAAAGAAATGATCGGCCAGCGGCCCCAAGTCATACTTTACAACAGGTGCAATCCATGCACATTCATCAACACAGCTTTCCTAGCTGATCGTCATCTCGGTGGGTGCACTCCATGCACCCTTGCAATCCACGCACACCCTAGCTTCTTAAAATCGTCGTTTCCGCAAACAACACCGTCAATACTACATGTGTTTCTTCACACATCAGCAATTCCTGTTTGCAATCCTCTGCTTTACCGTTTCATCGAGCTTCTTATGCTCTCCAACACCGACTCAATTACATGTGATCCTACACACACATCATAAAAGCCCAGTCTTCTTAAGCCGAGGCCCGTAATTACCAAAAAATTACATTCATAAACGTTTCTATAAGTCGGAATATGCTCTGTGATATGTAATTGTGTTAAGTTAGGTGTAAGATTTTAAAAGTTATTGATAGACTCCTATCCTAAAGGAGTGATCCAATAAATAATATATAATGTTTAAAAAAAAAAAAAAAAAAAAGAATTTTTTAGATTAATTTCTATGCATTAATTATGAATTTGCAACCGATTTTTTACAAAGGTGCTGTTGAAAGTTTTTTCTTATTCCTCTTAAGTTTTAAGTTTGAACTAAAATAAAATCGACGTTCGCGCGCGCCAGGATGTAACCCGGACCCTTCCGAATATGAGGCTGGTGCGTACCCACTGCGCTACGACAGCTTGAGCCGGTCGTCCTACTATTTACGTAGTATATCAAATGTACTGAAAGCACATGGTCACTTGCTAGCCCCTTTGCGCTAGTGAAACAGCCAGAGCAATGGAATGCATAGCAGGACGGCTTGCCACTTGCAATAACTTCACCATGCTTAATACGATAGAACATTAGATAGACGAGGGTAAGCAAATTCGCTTGCTCAGTGGCGTCTCATGGTACTACAGGGATGTTTACACACACGTAAAAATTGGATTCCCCTAAGTTCCCCTAAGAGCCAGAAAAACCTAAGTCGCCGTTCATGTAAGGGGGTGACAAAGCTGGTTTGAGGACGAGAGAGACACACGGAGAAGAGAGAAAAACGCTCCCATACCACATCCCCGAACGGCCTTCACTTGTAATTTTTAAAATATAATTTATTTCATTTTGATTTTTTAAAGTTCAAATTCATAAATAATTATTATTTTGGGTCACTTTTAAAAAGAGTTCACTTACCAAATTTCTGACGAATATATTCATGGGGATCCGCTTCCCACAGCTCCTGGTCTGCTTCAGTAAAGGACATTATTGGGAAAATTACGTATTGAACAACAGCAACCATGTGAGGTTTTATCAGCTTCCAAGAGAAAGCATGGTTAACGCTAAAAAAAAAAAATTGTGAAAAGCTTTGATTATATCGTATAGCTTCGATTAAAATTTTTTTTTTATTTTTCTTCACATAAATACGCAGGTAACATCGTGGCCATTTTTTCCAATTTAAAAAATAAATAAAATAACCTCAATTTTTATGGGAATAATAACGAATTTTTTTTCTTTTTTTTTTCAAAACACTACAGAAAAAAAATTAAACAAAAGGGCCACGATACTACCTCGGGACATTAATTTCATTTTAGAAACATGTTTTTTTTTTCTCAGATGCTCCGTTAACCCTCTACCGTGTTCCCGCAAAGCAACTTATTTTCGAGGCGGCTCCGGATAATCGCTGCCACCAATATACAGGAGATTTCCGATTTAACGAGTATTCGCGTTAGCGAGTTTCGCATTTAACGAACATTTAAATTCGTTCCATTGAGTATCTTATATAACGAGCAAAATGGCACAAAAATTTTTGTGTGCACTCGGTTTAGCGAGCAACATAAGAAATCAGTGAAAAGCATAAAGAGAAACAAAGAGGAATCCAAGCAATAGTTAAGCGAGGAGTCTAAAAGCGCGTGTGCTGCGCCAACTGCCGCAAGCAGTCAATGTATGAAAAGTAATGTTCAATTTTGCGTGACTTGCGTGAAATCGAAAAAGCGCAGGCGCTGTTGGCTTACCGCTTTAATTGTGCACAGTTGTTCAGTGATGTCAATTTTTAATCCCCCACGTAAGCGTACGTTAGTAGAAATCAGTCGCGTACCAACCTAGGGGCTAGGAGGGGCTTTGCCCCACCACGATTCTTGGTCTTAGGTGGAAGGAATTACGAAAATTAAAAGAAAAAAAATTGTGGAAATTTCTTTGCCCCCCGCGGGAAGTTGGATTGCTACAGGTCTGGTATAAATCAGACTCGCCATGTAAACAAGCAAAAGATTTCTCTAACGCAAAAATACATTTTTCTACTGGCAACACTGCAGTTGTTTACTTATCATCATTACTCTTTGACAGTAAACTCTCAATTCAATTCATCAAATTTTCTTTGAATTTTTGTTAAAAAACGGGTTTCCAGGAAACTTTAAACTAACGGTCTTCCGTAAATAAAGCATTCTGAGAAATATTTTGGACTACATGTTGAATAATTTCATATCTAGAAGCTGTAAAAAATATCGCGCAATTGAAAAGACCTAGGTTAATTTTCCCCTTTTTTTGTTCGGTTTATAAAAGAATGCCCCATATTACCTATGTATTTTATAATTTAAACAAAACGTGATCTCATAAGTTTTTTACTCTGTTTACATAGACGTTATGTATGTGTTTAATATGAACCAAAATAAAGAGTTATTTTTTTTTTTTTTTTTTTTTTTTTGTTATAATAATTCTTTTGAAATAAAAAATTGTTTATAAGCCCAATTTATAATTTTAATCTCTTACAATAAGAAAAAAATGATTTTATGATGGTACTCAATTTAACGAGAAATTCGATTTAACGAGAAGTGCTGGCAACATTGAAGTCGTTAAATCGGAAATCTCCTGTATTTATCGATAATTTCGATTGTTTTTTTTTTTCGAGTATACTTTAAATGCATAAGATGTATATGAAATAAATACACCAACATTATTCATGTCTCCACAAAAAAATCATGAAAACATGCCTTTTTTTCGGCTTCAAAACTATACCATCCCCTTAAAAATATAAAACTTCTTCCAATCGGGTAAATAATGACAACAAAAACAAAAAAAACTTGTTCCTCAGAAAATCTTATTCGTACCTACTCCTATTACGAAATTGTAAATGCAAACCAATCAAAACAAGTAAGGGTGTTATAGTCAGGCGAGCCTGACATTAAAATACCCGACACAGACACACATGTTTAAATAATTTTTAAGCCACGACCAAAAACTGGACCACTAAGAATGTATATTCAATAGATTTTTAAGGCCATTAGGGGCCCCATATACCGAATTTAGTTAAATTTCTTTGTGAAAACCGCCCATTTTTCACGCCCACTTTTCCAATTTTTTGGAGTTCAAATCGGAGGCTTAAATATACGCTCAAACTCTAAGTTTAATTGAAATATTTGGAAAGTCAGATTTTGAGGCAGTTTTGGGATTTTTGTGACAGACCCTAGTACTAGAGGTACCCTTAATAATGGACCGATCAAAAAAATTGTCTGTATACAGTTTTCTTATCGAAGGAGTTAAGCTATCTTGACAAAATTTGGGGAGCGAGCTCACATGAGTAAGAGAGACTGGAGGGTACTCGAAGAGATCTCCTTGTCGGACCACCGATATATACGGTTCGACTTGACAGGAGGCTCAGAGGAATCGTTTACAGGTAGAAGTGCTAGGAAGACCAACTGATCAAGCTTTAAATTCTCCTTAGAGCAGGATATTGAATGCATAAGGGAGAAGACCAATAATTCTCAAGAACTAGATCGCGAAGTTAAAAAAATAAGTTTTTTTTTTTTTTTTTTTTAAACGTTTTATTATTTATTGTATCACTCCTGTAAAGTAGGAGTCTTGCAATAAGTTTCGAAATCTTCCACCTAGTTTAACAAAACTACAGATCAGAAAGCATTTCCTTAATTTCGAAAAGTTTATGAGTCGCAAGTTTTTATCAATAGCGGGCCTCAGGTAACGTTAACTAGGCTTAACTAATGTGTGAAGGAGCACGCGAAATATTTCCGGTGTTTTCCTCTAGGGTAAACGATTTAAGCAGCTAGGAGAGCTGATTTGTTACAACCGCATATATGCATACAGGAAGCGCGTAGCTGTTTTGACGTTGATTGCATGGAGAAATGCATTGGGTGCTAGGAGCACCCGCCGAGATACCGATAAGCTAAAAAAGCTGTTTTGACGTTGGATTGCATGGAGAAATGCATTGGGTACTAGGAGCACCCACCGAGATACCGATAAGCTAAAAGAGCTGTTTTGACGTTGGATTGCATGGAGAAATGCATTGGGTACTAGGAGCACCCACCGAGATACCGATAAGCTAAAAGAGCTGTTTTGGCGTGGATTGCATGGAGAAATGCATTGGGTACTAGGAGCACCCACCGAGATACCGATCAGCTGTTTTGATGGACGTGCATGGAATGCACCAAGAAACGCGTGTCGATCTGCTAGGGAAGCAGAGTTGATGGATGTGCATGGAAAGCTCCTGCTGTAGAAGAATGATTTGAAATCGCTGGTCGATCATTCCTTTTTAATCTCGAAGAGTTCGATATGTTCGACAGTCCACGCGCAAGTGGATTTACATGAGTTCGCAATTTATTAAAATACTTTTCTTTGATTTTGGTGAACTCAGCTTTGACCAGTTCAACGTTTAACTCTCTATGAATCCGTTCATTTGAGATAAACCAAGGAGCTCCCGTTATAGTCCTTAGTATTTTGGACTGCGCTCTTTGCAGGATTTCTATATTCGAAGTGCTTGCATTCCCGTACAATTGTAACCCGTACATCCATATTGGTTTTATAACTTGATTGTACAGGAGGATCTTATACTCAAGTTTTAGAGGAGAACGGCTATTTATTAACCAGTGCAGGCTTATGGCTTTAAGTTTCATTTGGGTTCTCTTGGCTTCAATATGCTTACGCCATGTCAATCTTTTGTCCAAATGAATACCGAGATATGTGATATCTTCGCATTGTGGGATGCGTACGTTATTGAGAAAAATGTCCGGAGAAGCTTTTCTATTGAGCGTGAAAGTAATATGTTGGCATTTGATCTCATTTATTTTGATACGCCATTTAGAAAGCCAATTTTGTATTTTGTTGAGATGATCTTGCAGTGTAGAAGTTGCAACACTAATGTCCTTGTGCCGACTAAGGACCGCTGTGTCATCAGCAAATGTTGAAATCACGATTCGATCGTTATAAGGAATATCTGCTGTGTATACTAGATAAAGAAAAGGCCCAACAACACTCCCTTGGGGTACTCCTGCATTGATTTCAAAACTTTTTGTAATGTACGAGTTATGTTTTACTTGGAACGTTCTATGTTTTAAATATGACTCAAAGATCGCGTGAAAATTAACGGGAAGTAGTTTTCTGATTTTGTACAACAATCCATCGTGCAGACTTTGTCGAATGCTTGCTGCACATCTATGAATACTGCAGAGCATTACTCCCGATTTTCATAGGCAATCCTGATTTCGTTGGTAATTCGATTTACCTGTTCGATAGTACCGTGTTGTTTCCTAAACCCGAATTGATGTTTTGGAATTATATTCTGCTCTTGCAAATAAGGTGTTAATTTAGCTAAAAGAACCTTTTCGAATAGTTTTGAGAGGCAAGGGAGAAGGCTAATTGGTCTATAAGAGGATGTTTGGGTAGGGTCCTTTCCTGGCTTAGGCACCATTTTAATGACCGATCGTTTCCAATCTTTTGGAAAGTAACTGAATTTAATTATTGCATTGAACAAGACTGTTAAAAACTGTACTGCTACAGATGGGATATTTTTTAACATTTTTGGAGTGACAAGATCATGTCCCGGGGCTTTTTTTGTCACAAGTTCATTTTTTATGATACCCGAAATTTCACTTGAACTAATTTGGACGGAAATTCTGCGTGTATTTTCGGATTCGTTCGGAAGAGTATACTCAGAATTACTCGGATTCGGTTGGAATACTTTATTAAGGTGCAAAGCAAAAGCTGTAGCCTTCTCTTCGTCTGAGCGCGCCCAACCACTGTTGGGACACCGAACAGGTGTTTCACTCTGCACAGGAGTCTTAAGAAAACGGCTTGCCAACCACAAGGAGCTACGATTTGAGCCTACAGGCGTAAGATTTTCGACAAAGTTGTGAGCTTTAGATTCTTTTTCCCTATTTAGAGCTATTCTAAGCTTTTTTTCTACTTCTTTTAGTTTGTTTTTGGCCAACGGAGACCGGGACCGTTGCCATTCGCGTCTGAGCCTTCGTTTTTCTGCGACGAGTTTTTCGATTTCCCTATTTGAGAAAGTCCTATTTGAGCTATATTCAAAACGAGGAGTCGCATTTTGCGCTGCTGATCCTAGATACGAATTAAACACAGTTACGGCGTCGTCAATATGCTCATGGCATTCAATTTTATAATTCGTATGAATATGCGCACTTATGTATTTTTTGTATTTTAGCCAATTTGTACTTGGATTTGTTAAGCTGAGTGGACGTTCAACTTCAACCGGATATTTATTTAAAGCAAATAAAACCGGGGAATGATCCGAGGAGAGGTCGGTAGTTGTTTTTGCAGAAATTAGCTCTCTTGCAATACCTTTAGTTATACCGAAATCTAAGAGGTCTGGAATTTTTTGGAGATCTGTTGGCCAATAAGTTGGCTGTCTGGGAGATACAAAGTCAAGAGAATTATTTTTATTGATAATTGCCTTGTATAATTGTTGACCCTTGGGATTGCACGTTCTGGAGACCCAGAAAGTGTGCTTCGCATTATAGTCTCCTGCTGCTAGAAACTTATCACCCAAAGTCTTAAAGAAGTCTAAGAACAGCGTTTCCGTAACACAAAAGCGCGGCGGGCAGTAGATTGCCGAAAGTACGATATTTTTCCCTTGCAATACGACGCAGATTGACGTTGCCTGAATAAATTCATAACTATAAGAATCCATAGAGAAATGCTGTATTCTTCTACGAATGAGTATACCCGTGCCTCCATGCGCCTTACCATCTGGGTGGTTGGTTTGATAAAATTTATACCCGGTGATTGAAAAGAAATTTTTATTTGTTAAATGAGTTTCAGAGAGAAGCACGACGTCAACTTCCTCTTGATTTAAAAAATTCTGAATCTCTAGTTTATGTTTTGTTAACCCGTTCGCATTCCAGGCACAAATTTTTAGAACACTCATATCTTAGCTAAAAGTGCGGTCATTAATTGTGTTTGCATTTGCACAATTCTATCGAGCGAGCTTTGCATTGCTTGCATAAATTGTGATAAACTTTGAGTTAGAGTCGATATTATAATCTCAAGATTATTATTCGCGTTAGAGGGAGAACTATTATTCATTGCAGATTTTAGAACATTTGCATACGAAATACCTGAAGTTGCAGGGTTGTTATTAAGGTTTGGATTGGATAACGGTACAGAGACAGTAATGTTTTTTGAAGGATTGCGAGCTGATTCTTTCTTGATATTAATTCGCTTTTTCAGGTCTTGATAAACTAGGCAACCTCTGTAGTTTGCAGTATGGTTTCCTTGGCAGTTACTACATTTAATTAATCTGCGATCATTTTGAGTTTTTTTGTTACAGACCGAACTATGGTGAAGCTCGCCGCATATTACGCAAACGGGGCGCAGGGTGCAATATGACTTTGTGTGACCAAATTCCTGACAGTTGGCACATTGGATAGGACCATTTCTCTTGTGTGGCTCTTCGACCGTTATTTTACGATGCAAAAGGAATTGCAAGTTATATATTGGATGCGTTTCGTTTTTCTTAAGTTTTAAGTTGTCAGGCAAAAGATCAACTTTAAACATGGGCTGAGGGATTTTCGCTTTATTAAATATATTAATGACCGATCTTGCATGGAAGCCCTTTTCCCCTAGCGCACTTTTTATATCATTTGTGTCAACTTCGGCTTCGATGCCTTTGATCACAACTGTTATACCTTTGCTACTCTTAAGCTGGTATGTATAAAAATTTTTATTTGCCCCTTCAAACTCTTTAACAACCCTGAAACTGTCCTCAGTGGTAGTTTGGATTTTGGTTTCATGTATATTACCCTTTGTTAAGGGAACTACATGGAAATCGCTATTTCCTAATAATGTAGCCAATTTGGCAACAAGCGCGTTTGAGCTCCTCTCACGCAAATAGATTGGAGGCGGTTTAAGCTCTTTTTTTGGCTGATTTTCGGTTGAATTCTCGTTTGAGATTTCAGCCAATGGGGCGAAACGATTTCCCGTTAATGTTTTTTGGGAAGCAGGGACTTCCGTTTTGTTAAGCTTGGCCCTAGAGTCATTTTTCCCGGAAGGGCTTCTTTTCCTTTTCGTTATATTAATATAACGGTGCATACCGATAAGCACCGCCTGCTGGTCATTTTGTTTTTGTATAGTTTGTTTTGGTTTTTTTTCAGAAACAACTGCATTTTTGCTCTGATTGGGCGAAGAAAGTTTGGGAGTAGCGCTAGAAGTACTGGCTACAGGGGATTTTAAGGCTTTACCCGAGGAAGTGTTGTTGCAGCTATTTTCCTTCATTACACATGAATTTATTACACTAACCGAATGCGACCTTTTCCTTTCGAAATGGCTTTTTAAGCTTGAAAATTGATTTGTACCTGGTTGAAGACTGTCAGACTGGTCCAGGTTGTCACCACTTTCGTTTATTTCCCTACTAGGAAGTTGCGGAACATTGTTGATATTTCCATATATTTGATGGTTTGTGTCCACGCTTAGCTTTGGAGGCGATCTATTAACTGGCATTGAAACCAGTATTTCCACCACCAGTTTGGAACACCTGTCAGCTGTAAACAGCTGCAGGGACCAGTTGTCTTTGTCTAGTGTGTGTCTGTAATTTGATTACAATATAAAACCAAAACACATATATCTGTATGTTTGTTTGTCGCAATACTTAGCTTTACTATTTGGATGGAACGGCACCGAATTCACGACGAAACCTTGTATCCCGCTTTCCTTTGGGCTTCTGCCTAATTTTTACTTTAGTTTCACTAAATACGAACTTTAATTACTATTATTTCGATTTTTTTTTACTGGAGCGCGAACTTTATTCGACTTTACTCGACCAGGGTTGCCAGGTTTTTTTGAAAAAAAAATAAGTGAAAACATAAATACAGCCTTCGAAAATAGTTGCGATCCAACGACCAGAAGACGGTCAAGAAATGTGCCTTGGTGGAACAGGCAATTGGACAAACTAAGGTCGAGGGCGCGCCGGCTCTTTAATAAGGCTAAGTCCAATGGGGACTGGGCAACGTATAAAAGTGCCCTAACAGCCTATAACAAAGAGCTGAGAAATTCGAAGAGAGCATCATGGAGGAAGTTCTGTGGGGGGATTGAAACGCTCCCACCAGTAACAAGAATTCACAATTCGCTCACGAAAAACCACTCAAACGGTCTCTCAACTTTAAAGAAGACCGACGGAACATTTACGGGAAGCCTTGCAGAAACGGCACAGCAATTGCTAGAAACCCATTTCCCGGGCTGCGTTAGGTGCGACGAGAGCGTAGAGCATACCAAGGAGATACAGTTCTTGGTTGCGACTAGACGAGATCGAGCATTAGCCCGCAAAATACTCACCGTAAACAAAATTAAATGGGCAGTCTCCACCTTCAGCCCATTTAAATAACCTGTCGTAGATAATATGCAGCCGTGCCTTTTGCAACAAGGCATTCACATATTAGCGCCACCCTTGTTGGAAATCTTTAGAGCAAGCCTACAACTAGGCGTAGTGCCAAAAGATTGGTCAAGTGCAAGAGTAGCCTTCATCCCTAAACCTGGGAGATAAGAGGCGTATGTGCCTAAGGCTTTCAGGCCCATCAGTCTGAAATCCATTCTGCTCAAAACAATGGAGAAAATCTTGGACCAATACATAAGGGACACCTACCTCTAAGGCTCCCTTTGCATTGGGAACAATATGCCTACCAAGCAGGTAAATCTACGGATACTGCCATACATAGCCTAAAAACAAAGATTGAAAAGGCTTTAGACAGTAAAGAAATAGCTCTCTTTATATCAATCGATATACAGGGAGCTGTTGACAATGCGTCATTTAACTCCATCGAAGAAGCAATGATCAGGAAAGAGATTCCACAAACGATCATCAAATGGACGCTCAGTATGCTCCGAAGGATAACTGTCGTCTTTGACTCGGAATTAAATGCACAGTAAGGACAACCAAAGGATGTTCCCAGGGAGGAGTACTATCCCCTCTTCTTTGGATTGTAGTCATCGATGAGCTACTTCAGATCCTCGATGGGAACGGGTTCGCAGTTCAAGGCTTTGCAAACGATCTGGTAATTGTAGTCAGAGGCAAATTTGACTCTACCATAACTGATCGGATGCAACTAGCCCTTGACATCACCTCTGAATGGTGTCAAGAAAAGGGACTTTCAATTAACCCAACCAAAACTACTGTAGTACCCTTCACCAGAAGACGAAAGCTCAACCTTGGGGATCTAAAACTCGGTGGACAGGAACTAAATATTTCCAAAGAGATGAAATATCTAGGGGTTTTCGTAGACAAGACACTTAATTGGAACCAACATCTATCGTATATTTCGAACAAAGCCATGAAGGCAATCTTCGCGTGCCAAAGGCTGTACGGTAAAACTTGGGGAGTAAGACCTAAAATGATGCCGTGGTCCTTTAAAATGGTCACCCTTCCTAAGATCACATATGCATCCTTGGCATGGTGGCCTAAAATAAACCAAAGGAAGGCTCTTAACATCCTGAACAGGATATACAGAATAGCATGTCTGAGCGTGACGGGGGCGATGAGAACCTGCTCACCAACAGGCCTGGGATCGCTAATAGGGCTAACACCTCTTCACATTGTGATTGAAAGAGAAGCAGCCCTTGCAGCACTCAGGCTTCCTAACTTGTGTAACTTGAGAGGAGGTAATCTTACAGGGCATATAAAGGCTCTAGATATCTTCTGGGACACCCCATGCCTGGGGCTATCCCACAAAGTGACCAAAAAAGATATTTTCTCCCGAGATTATGAGGTAGTCATTAGAGAACGTGACTCATGGAGAAATAATAATATAGAAATTACAGAGGACTAGCAGAAATGGTACACCGACGGGTCCAAAATGGATGACAGCAGCGTTGGAGCTGGAGTTGTTGGGCCTAATTTTCAAAAAACAGCTGCTATGGGGAAAACATCATCCATTTTTCAGGCGGAGGTCCACGCCTTAGAGCTGTGTTTCAGAGAATGTATACAATAGAACACAGGTTCCCACATATGCGTTTTCTCAGACAGTCAGGCGGCTCTGAGAGCCCTTTCAGCATTCACTATCAACTCAAAACAGGTATATGAATGCCATGGGCTTCTTTAAACCCTATCCAGGAGGAATACTGTTACTCTATATTGGATACCGGGGCATGAAGGACATCCAGGCAATGAAAGAGCGGACTGCCTAGCCAAAAGAGGTGCGGCAAACCGTTTCATTGGACCAGAACCATTCGGTGGCTTTAACAATAGTAACAGAGACGACCTGATTAGGAAATTGGAAGAAAAAAGCCTAAATGAATGCTGGAGAGCCCACAAGGGCATGCGTCGGGCAAAAAGGCTCATAAGTCTCACGACCATCAGGGCGGAAGCTACACTTAACCTGAGCAGAAACAATATCAAGATCTATACTGAACTCTTAACGGGGCAATGTAGACTGAAATATCACCTGAAAAAGATGGGGGTGATAAACGAAGATCTCTGTAGACTTTGCAAGTCAGAGTAGGAAACAGCAGAGCATGTTTTCTGTATTTTCATTGCTGCGGCTAGGCGCAGACTCGCGTGTCTAGAGGCAAGAATAATGGTCCCTCAAGCAATTAGTCGTTTTATTCCTTTAGAAATTCTAAGATTCTTTAATAGTCTTTAATAGTCTAAAGGAATACGGGCTGCACAAAAGATCTTTTAGGTCGTGGTGCTTAACAGCCTGCTTAATAATACATACATACACATACATACATACATGCATACATACATACACATACATACACATACATACACATACATACATACACATACATACACATACATACATACATACATACATACTTACACATACACATACATACATACATACTAGTGATGTTACGAATGTGGTTTTTTAAACATTCGCGAATGCGAATGCAAATGCGAATATCTGTCGTCGATATTCGCGAATACGAATGCGAATGTTCAGTTTTAAATTAAGCGCCACTTATCTATGATTTGTTATAGAGATCTGAAGTGCCGTGTAAGCCCCACATATTTTTTGTTAGAGTGCTGCCCAATGATTCAGAAAAATAAGTTATTTAATCAATCTGTTTTCGTAAAGAAAATGAATTTAAATTTGTACTCCAAGCCTGTTTTGAATAATTTTTAAATATTGTTTTGAAATCTACAAATCAATAGACATATCAAGTTAATCTACATAAAAGAAAACTATAACATCCATAGGATTTGTATATTTTTCGTTAATATTCGCCAAATATTCGCATAAAATTTTGCGAATGCGAATGCGAATACGAATGTCCAGAAATATGCGAATATTCGCAAATACGAATGCGAATGCGAATATTCGCAACATCACTAATACATACATACACATACACATACATACACATACATACACATACATACACATACATACACATACATACATACATACATACATACATACATACATACATACATACATACATACATACATACATACATACATACATACATACATACATACATACATACATACACTACACATACACACACATACACATACACATACACATACACATGCACAAGCACATACACATACACATACACATACGCATACACATACACATACACATACACATACACATACACATACATACATACATACATACATACATACTACATACATACATACATACATACATACATACATACATACATACATACATACATACATACATACATACATACATACATACATACATACATACATACATACATACATACATACATACATACATACATACATACATACATACATACATACATACATACATACATACATACATACATACATACATACATATTACATACATACATACATACATACATACATACATACATACATACATACATACATACATACATACAAAGTTATCACATTCCTATAGGGGCACGGGCATAAACAAACGCTCACGCGGCACCCAACGTGCCCGATCGCATAAATAGTCAGCACATTATTACCGGCAGACAACGTGTCCGATTGCATAAGCGTATGCAGGTAGCAACGATCTTGCACCGTGGGAACCAACCACTGTCAGCACTAGGGGTGTCCTTATTTTTAAAAACTGGAGTTTTATAAACCGCCGGGCAGATTCTTGTTCCTTTATCTTAAAACAGTAAGTAAATGAAATTTGGAGTAAATCCGATCATTTTTAATGGACCTGGAAAAGACTTGAAAATGTAGTGGAGAGTAGAAATATAGAGTCGAAGCCCCATAACTCCCCAGAAGTCGCCCCTACGGACATATAATGTATGACCGACCCCTATTACTTTTTTACCCCTAACATTTTTTCTGAACAACCCTACCCCCTATCTCCCCTTCTTAAGGGGGCTCCCATACAAAACTTATATTTTTATAAACTTCCCCCCACCGTCCTAACTAGCCCTAGAGTGTTCCTAGAGGAGTCAAATGTATGACCGACCCCCATTAACTTTGTCCCCCTAACATTTTCTCCGAACATACTTACCCTCTATCTCCCCCCCTTAAGGGGGGTCCCATATAAAACTACCTTAATTTGAGCAAAATTTCATACAAAATGGCCGTCACTACAGTCAAACCCCTTGTTGTGAGTTATGCTCAAACATTTCCCATTACCTGTCCCCTCTTTCCTCCGCCACTGTACATTGAAAACCAACAGTGAAATTGCGCAAGTAAATAACAACAACAAAGAACAAGCACTAACGCAATAACCGAGAAATGATCGAGTAAGCAGAATTGCAGCCACGAGCGAACACTAAAGTCAACAGCACCAGTCGCGGTAATATGCAACTCAACATTATTATGTAGGTCGAATGTTCTGAGGTAATATTGGCAACGGACCTACGACCACATTCAAGCGACCGAAGAAAGTGCATGAAGTCAAAGGGTCGCTGAGAAAGCACAAGATCAGCATTATGTTCCTATAAAAGCGGAGCTTGAATCCATGGAAAGGCAGATTGATCTTTACGTTATTTACGAAGACATCTCAGCTCTATCGCACGTACTTACCAAGAAGCCACGACGATTGGAGTTTAATAGTAAGAAGAGGGAAGTTTTCGAGTATTTAAAAGGAGCTAGGATACATAAGAAACCTTGTAAGACATAAGGATTGATATTTATTAAATAAAAGGATTGCAAACTGACAGTCTCATCTTTTATTTCAAGGAATACAGGATTGAATGACGTGCGTACCTATCAAAGTGCCACGGCGTCATACCTTTTAATCCCCGTATCCCAACATAATTGGCGCAGCCGGTATTCGACTGACTTTCAGTTGGATCGAACTCAGTTCTCTAAAAGTTTTTTAAAATTATTGATTGTTGTGCGGTTTGATTTATGACGCTATTCAGCTAAATTGGGACTGTGACAGTCTTAAACAGTAATTAGTTGTTACCAAACTTGCAGAAAAGCTCGTCAAATTGAACTGCATTAGCGATTACATTTTTTAAGCAAAGTTTATATAGACAAGGTTCGCTTGCCAATATAACTGAGCAAAAAGCTTGAAAGAAAATTGAAATTTAAATCAAAAGTGTACATACATGATCGGCTACGAAAATTCGCCTTGAATTGGGGCTGTGACAGTCTTAAAAAGTAATTAGTTATTACCAAGACAAGCCGAATAAATATTCGTATGCAAGATTGTATGATAAAACGCTGGTAGAATATTTTTTTTCATATCCTATTGTCAAACAGCTGGTATTTATGTAAATAAAACAAAACGTAAATAAAAAGCAACGGTAGCAGTCCCAAAAACAAAAATAAAAGCAGAATAAAAAGAATAAAATAAAAGCAACGGTAGCAGTCCCCAAAAAACAAAGAAAAGCAGACTACTAAACAAAAAGACGAAGAGAATACTGGAAGAAGCAGAACAATGAAACTGGTGAGTGCTTTAAAATATATTCTTTTTCCTTGAGTCCCATTTGATAGGAATTTTTTTTTTTTTTTTTTTCGCTAAAGAAAGTTAATTTTCTCCAGCCAAAGAAATAGAATTATTAAAAGAAAAATTAAAATTATTTGAAAACGATTCGGACGCTATTCTTAGAGAAGCAAAAGAGCTAGACGGGAGGCTAACTTAACGAAAGAAATTTCACAATTAATAAAAGACCACACAGTGCTAGGGCAATTTTCAAAAATTGGAGAAGCTACCTATCTAATCAATCAAGTCAAAAATACAGTTAGCGCATCAGAAAAAGCCACAGAAGAAAAGATTCATTTGTTAGAAGATACTATACAGGGTTTGACACGAGCATGCAAAAATTTTAAAAAACAGATTGACGTTTAGAATAATTTAATAGAAGAATCGGAAAATAATAATCATGAGTTAAGGGAGTCATTAACTAAAGCAGTCGGGAACGAATTAGCTCAAACGGTAAAAAAGGATAAAACGCGGTTAAAAGAAAGCGAGGAACAAGTTAAGAATTTGAAGCAGGAGGTCAAACGATTGAGAGTCTCCCTAAAAAGCGTTTGTGACACTGCCAATTCACCAAGCCCTAATCCAGTACGCAGAACCAAAACAATTAGCACGAACACGGATATTCTCGTACTTCCGACAAGTCAAAGTTTAATAGACGAACAAAATTTTTCAACACCCACAAATCCAAAATTACCAACAATTAGTATCAACATGACGCACCAACTACAAATAGATGAAGTAATGGACAAAGTTAATCGCTTGGTACCACATTTTGCAGAAAATAATACTACAGACATGAGTGCAGAAGTTTTGAAATTTATTACAGGATTAGAATTAGTCAAGAAAGCTTTAAATAACGTAGACTCTGAAACTGTTTTACTTTGCATTAAACAAAGACTCGCAGGAAAATTTTTTATAAAAGCTAATCAAGTAAACTTCAATAGTATCGATGAGTTAGCCGATTTTATCAAAAGAGAATGTTTACCAAATAGAAGTCTTGAAATGATTAGGACCGAGTTAGCCAATGCAGAGCAGAAATTAAATGAATCAGCATCTACATTTGGTAGAAACATAGAATCCTTGCTTAGAGAGGCAGAAGAAGTGATTGGAAAATCATGGAGCCAGAGCGAAGCGGTATCCGCACTTAGTGAATACAGGTGTTTAGCCACAAGGAGATTTGTTTTAGGAATCAGAGATCCTTTTATGAGACATCGTTTAGAGTTCTATAAGAACCGACCTATAGCAGAGCTGATAAAAGTAGTAGAAGAATCAGAAGAACTTAATGCATACGCATTCAAATCTTCAATTCAAATTCGCTGCTCTTTTTGTAACATAGACGGACATACGAGAGACGTTTGTCAGTTAAGAAAAAACACACCGTGCTGTGAATATTGTGAGCAACACGGACATGACACTAGCGCCGTTTGCAAACGAAACAGCTCGCAGCAAGCGAAGTATCATATTACATGCAATTATTGCGGAAAAACAGGGCATTTGGAAATTAAATGTTTTAGCAGGCTTAGAAATTTTTTTTGCAATATCTGTCAAATGAAAGGCCACGAAAGTAACAAATTTTGTTAAAGTTGGCAAGATGAAAATAATATGCAAGAAATTCAACTCCTGAATATAGCACCGTTTAGAAGAGACGCAATTGAAAATAGGACAGAAAATTTTAATCACAACCATTCTTACAATCATCAATTTTCACCACATAGTGGGTCGAAGAGTTTCATAAATAATTTCCCACGAAATAGCCACACCGATATACAGTGCTACAAATGCTCTCAATTTGGGCATAAAGCAAGATTTTGTAGGGCGCAACAGCAAGAAAATAGTAGTCAGGGAAACTCCCAGCGGCCCGGTCAAGGCCAATAGACCGGAATGCCCAATTAAATGTCAAAGTTCAAAGGCCAAGTCTAGTCTACTGCGATAAAGATATTAAATTAAACGAAATTAGTCAGAACAGATATGAACTAGAGGAGCTAGACTTATCAAAAGTTTTGTTAGACGATGCAGTTGAAGAGAAGAATAATAAAAAGGTTAAAAAAATAGAAAGTAAAAAAGAACTTTGACTTAAAACAGAGAGGAAAAATGTTACATTTAGAGATACCGTAGAGTATTTTAATGAAGACGGAAGCGTAACGTCTCAAAATAATGAAAATGTTAATAACAATACGTCGCGTATTAAGGAAAGCGTCATTTCGCACTGTAGAGCGATTAAACACAAGAAGCCAGAAAAAACAGAGGAACTGGTGATAAATAAAAAGGAAGAATTGTCAGACGAAGCGTTTGTAGTGTTTCATAGTCAACAAGCGGTTAATGCAGATATTACATTGTTGATAGACACTGGGGCAGAAACGAGTTAAGTTAGAATAGAATCATTAAAAGACCAATCGAGCATTGATGAATCAGAGACAAGAAATATTTCAGGAGCATTCGGAGGCTCTATATGTACTAAAGGTACAATAACATTGACTAATTCAAAAGACGCTAAATTGAAATGGAAATTCCATGTTTTGCCGGAGGGGTCAAAAATTCCAGCAGATGGCTTAGGAGGCCGAGATATATTTCAAAATAGAGCTGTTGTAAACCTTATCAGGAAAAATATTTCGCTTTTCGATAACGGAAAGCAAATAGCGTGTTTACCATTTATTGGTGCCAAAAGCGACAGGATTTTTACGACAGAGATAGTCAGTATCCCAGCTAGAGCCAGTAAAGAGGTAAATTTTTTCGCAAATAACTCGATAGGAGAAATAGTTGTCTATAAAAAGGAAATTATGTCAGATTTGGTAAGGAAATCGCCTAAGATTATTGGAAGAAAAGGAGTTGTGCCTATTTTTAACAGCAGTGAGGTTGAAGCTAATAGAGAGTCAGGTAAAGAAGATTATAAATTCGACGAGGAAGTCGATAGAAATCGTTATGGTAGTTTGATGAACAAGAGAGATGATGTTTCAATTAAAGAAGAAAATTCAAATGATATTTTTAAAGACAACCCACTGAGTAGGCTACATAATTCCGCAATAAAAGCACCGACTTTACCCTCGCAGGAAAATAAAGAAAGAGTAAAATACCATGAGACGATAAGTTTAATTAAAAAATTAGATTTTAGTGACAGGTCATTTATTTTCAATAATCCAAATATAATTAGAGAAGTATTAAAAAAGTCTTTTGATACAGTGAAAGCAGTCTATAAGAGTTTTTTAAAAACAGTTGTTCTTATGCAAACAATTATTTAATGGGATGGCGTAAACCGTAACGTAAAATCAAATACAAGCGACAGCGAAATTTCAACTTTAAAAAAGAATCCTCTAAACAAAATATTTGCGTACAATTTTAAAGTGCCGTAAAGAGTTCTCTAATGCAAAAAATCAATCGAAAAACAAAGATTTTTATCACTTATGGTCTTACTGTTTTTAAACTTAATTATGACTAGGAATTTCTTTCTTACATCGTTTAAGGCTATGTATAAAAAACTTAAAAAAAAAAAAATAAAAAAAATATCTTGAAAACTATTTTAAAGTCTTAAAGTCAGGAATTATTTGAACAAACCCCGGTAAACATTTTGATTTAACTAAAGTCTTTGAGCAGAAAATGAAATCAAAAGAACTGAGTTGCAGTAGGGACTCGAGGACCGTAATTTGTATATTTTTTAATTTTTTTTCAAGGCAAACTTAGGCACAAGATGATATTTGGTGGAAATAAAACTGGCCTGACCAAAAGAACAAGCGGGAAGAATGATAACAAAAACGGATAATAAGTTGGTAAGTATTAACAAGTATATACAGAGATTTACTAAATATCTGTATATATTCAAGAGAAAGTACATTAAAGACAATACCTTGAAAAAATAGGTATTTTTGCCATTATGAAAATACTATAAACCATTTTAAAAAGAAAAAAAAAAACCATTTTTATTAAATAAAAAAAAAAATAAATAAATAAAAAATTAATGGAGAAAATAATTTTTTAACTATTACCTATACTAAATTTTGAAAAATGGATTAATTAGAAATAAATATGTATATAAATAAAGAGTAAAAAAATAATAACCACCTTCAAAAATATTGAAAAATCAAGAGCATAAAAAAAGAAAAAAAAAATTTTGAGAAAAATAAAAAAATTGGAAAAATTGAAGAAAAAACAAAAAACAAAAACCAAAAAGAATTATAATTATTAAAAAATAGGACCGATAAAAGTAAAAAATTTTAACAAAAAATTAAGAAAAGTATGTAGAAAAATGATTTTAAATGGATTGCGAAAGAATACATAGGCAGAAAATATTAAATTAAAAAAAAATAATAATAATAAAAATATATATATATAATTGTCAGCGAGAGCTTTTACGCAAGAAAAAATAAATATTAACGACAAAATATAAACTAAAATATTAAAATGTTTTGAAGCATAAGAGAAACAATAATAGTAGAAAAATTAATTAGAACTAAGTAATTATAAGTCATCGGGCCTCGGGTAGCAGATATCTTAACATGAGCTTCAGCACAAGTCATAAGAATTCAATCACCACTCCTCTTGGATAAGGGAGGGGACGACGAAATCGTCTACATAACAACATCAACTACGAAAATGCTTTCTGAAGAGAACAACAACAAACAACAACGCTACTTCGGCGCCGAGTCGAAATCATCTACAACTTAATTTCATCGGACGAGCAAATGGCAATTTCGAAGACAACAATTCAACAATTTCTGATATAGTGCAACACCTTTCCTTCAACAAGAAGCAAAATTGACACAGCGTTAATTTCAAGCATCAGAACAATGATAACAATAGTCTTGCTGCCAAGAAGTAATAAAATCAACAATTAAAACATCGGCAAGCCAACAGTGTGACCAACAAATACGTGCCATCATCATATTCTTTGTCATCACGATGGGCACGATTTCTTCAAAGGGGAGAGATGTTGTGAGTTATGCTCAAACATTTCCCATTACCTGTCCCCTCTTTCCTCCACCACTGTACATTGAAAACCAACAGTGAAATTGCGCAAGTAAATAACAACAACAAAGAACAAGCACTAACGCAATAACCGAGAAATGATCGAGTAAGCAGAATTGCATCCACGAGCGAACACTAAAGTCAACAGCACCAGTCGCGGTAATATGCAACTCAACATTATTATGTAGGTCGAATGTTCTGAGGTAATATTGGCAACGGACCTACGACAACATTCAAGCGACCGAAGAAAGTGCATGAAGTCAAAGGGTCGCTGAGAAAGCACAAGATCAGCATTATGTTCCTATAATAGCGGAGCTTGAATCCATGGAAAGGCAGATTGATCTTTACGTTATTTACGAAGACATCTCAGCTCTATCGCACGTACTTACCAAGAAGCCACGGCGATTGGAGTTTAATAGTAAGAATAGGGAAGTTTTCGAGTATTTAAAAGGAGCTAGGATACATAAGAAACCTTGTAAGACATAAGGATTGATATTTATTAAATAAAAGGATTGCAAACTGACAATCTCATCTTTTATTTAAAGGAATACAGGATTGTATGACGTGCGTACCTATCAAAGTGCCACGGCGTCATACCTTTTAATCCCCGTATCCCAACACCCTCCTAGGGGGCTGATATATATGACCGACCCCCATTATTTTTTTACCCCAAACATTTTCTTCAAACATACCTACCCTCTATCTCCCCTCGTTAGGGGGTCACCATACAAAATTAGGCTTAAATTAAAGAAAAATGCCTCACGAACTTCAATCTATAATATAGATGCCGTAGGAACAAGAACGAGCATGTTCAGCATGCATATTCGAAAAATTTACAAAATTACCTTTTAAACGAGCCTAATATGAAGAATATTGGATTAGTTTTTGGTATGTTTTAATAATATGATATATTTTATTACCTTTTTTTAAAACTGAATTTTGGGTTCCATCCCCTAACTGGCCAAATAATGATCCTAGTAGAAAAAAAATAAATTTTCGAGTCAAATGCCGCAAACCTCAATCTATGGCGAGTTTTTTGAGACTATAACCATTAAAATCGGTTAGTGGTTTCTATTCATAAAATTAATTCAAAACAAATATTTTTTGAAACGCATTATTCACTGTTTTTACGTTCGTTTCTTGAGTCTTTGCATGCGTACAGACCGAGAGAGACATGCGTACAGATCGAGAGAGAAATGCGTACAGACCGAGAGAGACATGCAAAGACCTAAGAAACGAACGTAAAAACAGTGAATAATGCGTTTCAAAAAATATTTGTTTTGAATTAATTTTATGAATAGAAACCACTAACCGATTTTAATGGTTATAGTCTCAAAAAACTCGTCATAGATTGAGGTTTGCGACATTTGACTCGAAAATTTATTTTTTTTTCTACTAGGATCATTATTTGGCCAGTTAGGGGATGGAACCCAAAATTCAGTTTTAAAAAAAGGTAATAAAATATATCATATTATTAAAACATACCAAAAACTAATCCAATATTCTTCATATTAGGCTCGTTTAAAAGGTAATTTTGTAAATTTTTCGAATATGCATGCTGAACATGCTCGTTCTTGTTCCTATGGCATCTATATTATAGATTGAAGTTCGTGAGGCATTTTTCTTTAATTTAAGCCTAATTTTGTATGAGGACCCCCTAACGAGGGGAGATAGAGGGTAGGTATGTTTGAAGAAAATGTTTGGGGTAAAAAAATAATGGGGGTCGGTCATATATATCAGCCCCCTAGGAGGGGTTTGACTGTAGTGACGGCCATTTTGTATGAAATTTTGCTCAAATTAAGGTAGTTTTATATGGGAGCCCCCTTAAGGGGGGGAGATAGAGGGTAAGTATGTTACGAGAAAATGTTAGGGGGACAAAGTTAAGGGGGTCGGTCATACATTTGACTCCTCTAGGAGCACTCTGGGGCTAGTTAGGACGGTGGGGAAAAGTTTATAAAAATATAAGTTTTGTATGGGAGCCCCCTTAAGAAGGGGAGATAGGGGGTAGGTTTGTTGAGAAAAAATGTTAGGGGTAAAAAAGTAATGGGGGTCGGTCATACATTATGTGTCCGTAGGGGCGACTTCTGGGGAGTTATGGGGCTTCGACTATATATTTCCACTCTCCACTACATTTTCAAGTCGTTTCCGGGTCCATTAAAAATGATCGGATTTACTCCAAATATCATTTACTTACTGTTTTTAGATAAAGGAACAAGAATCTGCCCGGCGAACTGGAATCCAAACACTTTAAAACTTTCCCATACAAATAAGAACACCCCTAGTCAGCACTTTAGGTTTAAGATAGCAAAAATGTATTGTCAGCCTTTTAGGAATAAGTTAGCTTAAAATTTTATTGCAATGTAAAATTCAATTCGAATCGAAGCACGAGCGAGTGCACATTAAATTGTTCAAACTTTAATCCTTCGTCTTTTTAAAAAAGGAAAAGAAGCGAGCAAGTTGGCTCACTTGTTTGTATTTTTTTATCCTTATCCTGTAGGAAAAGGATAACTGGCGCCCGAGCAGGGACCTGCCTAGCTGCATCCTACGGAAAAATCCGAGTGGAATACATGCAGTGCGTGGAGCTGATCTTGCCCCAGTAGGTGATAATAAAAGCTATACCGCTTTTTACATTATCTGCAAAAAGGACTTTGGGACACTCCCAAAAAGCACGGTCGCCTTGCCGCCTTGAGTCGGCTAGAAATTTTTTATTTTCTCTCTTCGGACAAAAAAGAAGAAAGACAATTGTCTTTAGAAAATCGAAATTAATTAAAACGTGAATTTATATTTGCCAAAGTGCCAAAGAAAATTTAAAGAGAATTTGTTTGAAAAAAAATCGAAAATACAAATTAATCAAAAGAGTTTACAATTTTTGCTAAAGTGTTTAAGATTTAAAGAAAAATAAAAGAGAAAAAGTAATAATAAGAAAACAATAAAAAAAAGTAAAAAAATATATATAAAAGAGAAAGAAAAAGTCAATTAATCGAAAAAAAAATTCGATATTTTCAAAAACAAATTGTAAAGTAATTTTACGAAATTTTTAATATTTAATTGCAAGTTTCCAAAAATAAAAAAATAAGGAATAATAAAAGACAAAAAGCCTATATTCGTGCCAGAAGGACTCACGTTTGAAATTGAGTAACGAGCATCCTTGGACCAAATATCTTGCAAAATTGAACCTGACCGTGATGTTAAGCTGCTTTTCTATGTGAGTAGATCCTGCATTAGCTACCTTGAAATCTCAATTTCCATTTTTAAATTTAAATAAAAAAACTCAATCGAGTCAAAGAAATATGGAGGACTTAAAGAAAACTGTCACTGAGTTAACGGGTGCCGTAAAATTAGTTTTAGAGCAAATCAAAAAATTAGAATGGAGAGTAGAAGCTGTTGAATGTGCGCCCTACACTACTACGACAGAGAGCAATGTCGTTCAGGCTACTGAAAACCTCCCGCTCTGTCCCCCTCGAACCGAGGATGACTTGGCCACCATCAGAAGACTCCCGGACTCCGTCAAAGAACTCCAGTCACTTGAGGGTGACCCTACGCAATACGTTTCATGGGTACATCGCGTCGAAAACATTTTAAAGGATTATGAGATAGTGAAATCGAAACCCCTGTATAGAGCAATATTACAGAGTGTTAGAGGGAAAATTAGGGGTAACGCCAACGCTGCACTCGTCTCTTTCAACATATTCGATGATGACTGGTCATCCATTAAGTCCTGTTTGTCCCTCCATTTTGCAGATAAGCGAGACATTCGCACACTGAAACACCATTTCTGCCAACTCTCACAGAGAGGAACCCAAGTCGACTCCTTCTACGCCGATGTTAATCATCAGCTTTCCTTAATAGTGAACAAGCTCAAAACTGAATCCTACTCCGAGGAGACTGTGAGCGCATTAATTGAAACCTATAGGAATCGAGCGCTTGACGTCTTCATTAGAGGACTAGATGGGGATCTCGCTGGAATGATCATTGTCCAAAAGCCTAGAACGTTGCCGGAGGCCTACACGGCTTGCCTGGATATACAAAACTTGAACTTCCGCAGATACCCCATACATCCTTTCCCAGCTCCTAGTCGCGGTATGGTACCTTTAAATAGCTTGCCGCATCCCAACTTTAGACCAAGACCACAACAGTTCTTCCCGAACGATGACCGCCAAAATCCCCAAGGTAGACGCCACCAAGAAATTCATCCGCGGAATCAAGGTTATCCGCGGCCTCAATACAATCGACCAGAGAAAATGGACATAGATCAGTCGACGCAATCGCGAGCGGTGAGCGCACAAGATGTTTCAATGCAATCGCGTACTACAACGCGTGAAAATAAGCCGCAGGCCCAGAACCCGTTTAAAAGAAAGCCCTCGACCTTGAACTTTCCTCAAAAGCAACAAAAGCTTTTTAACATCGAAGCCCCTCCTATGCCTTCAGTAGAGGAAAACCCTCCGGAGTAGGAAGAGGGGGAGGAAGAGGAGAAAAAGGCGGAAATCACCGAGGATGGGGAAAATTTTATGACAGACGCCTATCCTGCGTACCATACTTAGAATACATTAAAGCAGACGGCGAAAAGCTAAAATTTTTGATCGACACAGGTTCGAACAAAAATTATATTAGACATTCACTATCAAATCACACAGTTAAGTTAAAAAAATCCTGTCCGGCCACGTCCGTGGGTGGTAGCATTACAATAGACAAGAAAATAAGAGGAAATTTTTTTTGAAAACATTGGAATAAAAAAAATGGTAACCTTATTCATTCTCCCTGGGTTAGAAAATTTCGACGGAATACTTGGCGATGATACCCTACGCCAGCTGGGGGCAGTAGTCGACCGAAGAAAAAACATGTTAGAGCTCAAAAATAATGTAAAACTTCACTTGAAACTCCAAAAAACCGATTCAATATATTACACCTTATTAGGAAACGCTAAAGAAAATTTGCGAAAACTCATTTCGAAATACGATAAACTCTTTGAGCCTATTGAAGCGAGAAAGACTCTTGATACGGCTGTCGGGGCGGAAATAAGAACAACGACGAGTTACCCCATTTATACAAAAATTTTTCCTTATCCGGTGAGTATGCGTCAGAAAGTAGAAAGGCAAATCCAGGAACTTCTGGATGAAGGCGTCATCAGACCATCAAGGAGCCCCTACAATTCGCCGATTTGGGTCGTTCCGAAAAAACCAAAGCCTAACGGCGAGAAACAGTATCGCATGGTGGTAGACTTCAAGAGATTAAACGCGGTTACTATTTCCGATACTTACCCGATTCCGGATATAAATTCGACTTTAGCTAGCTTGGGAAACGCGAAATATTTCACCACAGTCGACCTCACATCAGGGTTCCATCAAATTTTAGTGAAGCCTGCCGATATACCTAAAACAGCTTTTAGTACGATGAACGGGAAATACGAGTTCCTAAGACTCCCATTTGGGCTGAAAAATGCCCCAGCAATTTTTCAACGCATGATTGATGATGTACTCAAGGAACATATAGGCAAAATATGCTACGTGTACATCGATGATATCATTGTATTCGGAAAGAACGTAGACACTAAACTTGCAAGCCTCGAAAAAGTCTTTTGTTATTTAGAGAAGGCCGGCCTCAAGGTAAATTTAGAAAAAAACTCACTTTATTGACACACGCGTCGAATTTTTGGGCTATATCATAAGCTCAGAGGGTATAACACCGGACCCTAAAAAGGTCGAATCTATTCAAAATATCCTTCCTCCTTGTAATTTAAAGAACTTAAAAGCTTCCTTGGCCTGACGTCCTATTATAGGTAATTCATAAGGGATTATGCCAAGGTGGCTAAGCCACTTACAAATCTCACGAGAGGCGAAAACGCGCAAATTAGGGCAAACCAATCGAAAAAAATCTCAATTTCTTTAAATGAAGGCGCAATGAGAGCTTTTATTGAGCTCAAACAACTGTTACTCTCCTCTGAAATGTTAGTCTTCCCCGAATTCGAGCAGCCATTCAACCTGACGACGGACGCCTCCAATCTCGCTATAGGAGCGGTATTGTCCCAAGGCGACGTAGGGAATGATAGACCGATTGCCTTCATTTCAAGATCCCTGAAAAAATCTAAAGAAAAATTATGCGGCCAACGAGAAAGAAATGTTGGCCATAGTATGGGCTTTGAACAATTTGAGATCATACCTTTACGGGGCAAAAAAAGTGCGAATACACACAGACCATCAACCTCTTACGTTCTCATTAGGCAATAGTAATTTTAACGCAAAATTGAAACGGTGGAAGGCGCGCATCGAAGAATATAATTATGAACTAATATATAAGCCGGGAAAATCAAACCTGGTAGCAGATGCCCTCTCAAGGCTCCCCACACAAGTCGATCATTTCACTTGCAACGCTGTAAGTGGAACTGAATCGACCATCTCAGCAGAAGAAGGCAGAATCTATACTGAATCGACCCTATCAGCGGACGAAGGTAGGAACTACGCCGAGTCAACTTTATCTGCAGAAGAAGGGAGGGAGAGCTCCATTTAAGAGACGGTACACAGTGCTGAACAAGACGGATCTGACCTTATACCACATATTGAGGTTTCCATTAACATCTTCAGGAGACAACTTATTTTCAGGCCGGGTTTAGAAATGTTTGAAGAACCTCACCCTGACTACACGCGCTACTATATAGGCCTGACAGGCTTAACATAGATGAGGAAAAGCTAACTGAAATCCTTAAATGCAAACTGCTACCCAACATTATTAACGGTATTAAAATCCCAGAAAATTTTTTGTCTTTGCTAAATAAAGGCTACATACAGAATTTCTCATCTTATAAAATCCGAGTTACCCAGAGAGTAGTTGAGGACCTTAAAAATCCTGACCGAATATACCAGGTCATAATGGAGGAGCATAAAAGAGCGCACCGACACCCGCAAGAAAACAAAGAACAATTGCTAGAAAAATTTTACTTCCCGAGTATGGCTAGGCTCATTAAAGAGTATACGGCTAACTACGCTATATGCCAATTTAAAAAATACGACAGGCACCCCATACGCCCAGAATTGCAGCCAACTCCTATTCCCTCCTATTCTTGCGAAATTCTTCATATGGACATTCTCGAAATTCAGGGTGGAAAAAACATTTCATGTCTCGACAAATTCTCAAAATTTGCAAAGCTTTTTCACATCAAAAACCGGTCCACTTTGCACCTTAGAGAGAAAATTTTAAAAATTTTACACTATTTTACGATTCCAAGGATGCTGGTTGCCGACAATGAGTCTGCCTTTCTGAGCCCATTAATACAAAATTGCATAACCGGCCTGGGCATTCGCGTTTACCGAACGCCCACGCCAAAAATGAAGTCCATGGCCAGGTGGAAAGATTCCACTCAACAATTTTGGAAATTTTCGGATGTTTAAAAGCCGAATACAAGAATCTTAAAACGAAAGAATTGCTCAACATTTCAGTCGATCGATATAACAATACAATCCACTCAGTCACAAAAAAGAAGCCATGCGACATATTTTTTAACCGTTTCCAAAGAATAAATTTTTAGAAATTGATTAACTTTAAAGATAAAATTAACAAAGATCTCAGAAATGAAATAAAAAGGGCTCAGAAGTTTCAAGCTGAAAGGCACAATAGGAGAAGGTCAGATTTGGTGATTGTGGTCAGAGGCAAATTTGACTCAACCATAACTGATCGGATGCAACTAGCCCTTGACATCACCTCTGAATGGTGTCAAGAAAAAGGACTTTCAATTAACCCAACCAAAACGACTGTAGTACCTTTCACCAGAAGACGAAAGCTCAACCTTTGGGCTCTAAAACTCGGTGGATATTTCGAACAAAGCCATGAAGGGAATATTCGCGTGACAAAGGCTGTACGGTGAAACTTGGGAAGTACGACCTAAAATGATGGCGTGTTCCTTTAAAACGGTCACGCTTCCTATGATCACATATGCATCCTTGGCATGGTGGCCTAAAATAAACCAAAGGAAGGCTCTTAACATCCTGAACAGGATATACAGAATAGCATGTCTGAGCGTGACGGGGGCGATGAGAACCTGTCCACCAACAGGCCTGGGATCGCTAATAGGGCTAACACCTCTTCACATTGTGATTGAAAGAGAAGCAGCCCTTGCAGCACTCAGGCTTTCTAACTTGTGTAACTTGAGAGGAGGTAATCTTACAGGGCATATAAAGGCTCTAGATATCTTTTGGGACACCCCATGCCTGGGGCTATCCCACAAAGTGACCAAAAAAGATATTTTCTCCCGAGATTATGAGGTAGTCATTAGAGAACGTGACTCATGGAGAAATAATAATATAGAAATCGCAGAGGGCTCGCAGAAATGGTACACCGACGGGTCCAAAATGGATGACGGCAGCGTTGGAGCTGGAGTTTTTGGGCCTAAATTTCAGAAAGCAGCTGCTATGGGGAAAACATCATCCATTTTTCAGGCGGAGGTCCACGCCTTAGAGCTGTGTTTCAGAGAATGTATACGAAAGAACACAGTTTCCCACATACGCGTCTTCTCAGACAGTCAGGCGGCTCTGAGAGCCCTTTCAGCATTCACTATCAACTCAAAACAGGTATATGAATGCCATGGGCTTCTTCAAATCCTATCCAGGAGGAATACTGTTACTCTTAATTGGATACCGGGGCATGAAGGACATCCAGGCAATGAAAGAGCGGACTGCCAAGCCAAAAGAGGTGCGGCAAACCCTTTCATTGGACCAGAGCTATTCTGTGGGGTTAACAATAGCAACAGAAACGACCTGATTAGGAAATGGGAGGAGAAAAGCCTAAATGAATGCTGGAGAGCCCACAAGGACATGCGGCAGGCAAAAAGGCTCATAATTCTCACGACCATTAGGGCGGAAGCTACACTTAACCTGAGCAGAAACAATATCAAGATCTATACTGAACTCTTAACGGGGCACTGTAGACTGAAATATCACCTGAAAAAGATGGGGGCGATAAACGAAAAGCTCTGTAGACTTTGCAAGTTAGAGCAGGAAACAGCAGAGCATGTTTTATGTACTTGCCCTGCTGCGGCTAGGCGCAGACTCGCGTGTCTAGGGGCAAGAATAATGCTCCCTCAAGCAATTAGTCGTTTTAATCCTTTAGAAATTCTAAGATTCTTTAATAGTCTTAAATTATCACGGTGTGCTTGAAAAATTTCTTAATCATTTTTGAATCAGTTCATTATATTGCACGTTTCATATGTAGTTTCTTGAGAAGCGTACTAAGGGGTAATTTAGTAAGAAAAACTTTTTTATGATTTTCAAATACATAAATGTAAAAATATTTGATAAGAGGTTGGTATTTTGGTCATAAGTTTTTTTTTGCTATTTTAGCTTTTTCGTTTTTGATATTTTCCGATTTAAAAAAAACTCATGGCAGCGCTGTGTTCGCTTAAATGTAATGCTCGAATTCGTCATCGATTATTCGCAAGCATAGATCTAAAAGGGCACCCTTATGCAGGGTACACATGGGCACATTGGGACGCAAACATATATGATTCTAAACAACTCACACTCAACAATCGTGGTTTTTACTTCGTGCATATATACCGCATTTAAAACACATTCATTCCTTCACATTTTATGACGAAAAGGGGGGGATATATCCCCTTAATCCCCCCTTAACTACGCCTCTGCCGCGTTTACACGTAGGAAGCAATGTTTCAAGAACATTTGAAGCTCTCTTTTGTTGTTTCGTTAAACACTCCTTTGGTTATATCGAAAAAAAAACCACAACCTTTTGCCGACATAGCCAACAGAAGATCCTCTCTTTTTCCTGTAGATCACCACTACCTATTTATTAAGTCTAAACGCGCACTAAGTAATTGAGTTACAATATAATATATTTGTATATATACATATATGTATAGGTATATATGCATATAAATTATATAAACATTTGCGATATCACGAATGATTGCAGTCAGTTATGATGCACAGTGAGGGGCTGGACGCAATATCTTGCTAAGAGGAGGGAGGTTTGCAAGGGGAAGTGAGCGCTATATACTTATAGTAAGGACTGTCCCAGAAATAACTGTCCTTTTGTTTTTAGGCTATTTATAAAAAAGTGTTAACTCTATAGCACAGTGCCGTAGCAACCATAGGGGCAAGAGAGGGCTTTGCCCCCCACGCATTTTTGTTTTTGCCAATGAATAAAATTGGAAAAATAATTTTTCCCACCCCACGCAAATTGGAAAAAAACTTTTTCCCCCCTCACGCAAAACAGAATTGCTACGGCACTGCTATAGCAACATATTTGGTACCTTAATAAAGCATAAATATTGCAGATTTAAAAAAAAAATACTCATTCGTAAAATAAAAGAGCTACTGAAAAGATGTCGTCTCAACAAGAAGAAAAGCGGAAAGCAATTATTTACAAACACCTGAAAAATCCAAACACCACGTACAAAAAGATCGCTAATGAAGTGGGCGTGTGCGAAAAAACTGTCGGTAGGACCATAAAACGATACAGACAGCTTACCCCTTTATCAAAAACACCAGGATCAGGGAGAAAAAGTGGTCCAGCGAACGAAGCGGTGGCCCAGAACGTTAAGCGGCTGTTTACTCAGAATTCAGGCACTTCGGGTCGTGATATGGCAGCAAAAGCGGGAACATCGAAGTCAAGTGTTCAACGGATTTAAAAATTTTACAACCTAAGGAGCTATAAAGTACAAAAAGTGCCTGATAGGTCAGAAGAAAAGGACGCCGAAGCCAAGAGGAGGGCTCGAAAACTGTATCGCGATTACCTGCCCAAATTTGATTGCGTGATCATGGACGATGAAACGTATTGCAAAGCGGATTTCAAGCAGTTACTTGGACACGGATATTATACTGCGGTTAGAAGGAGTGGAGCATCCTCTAAATTTACCACCGAAAAACATACCAAATTTCCAAAGAAATACATGGTGTGGCAGGCCATTTGCAAATGTGACCTTCGAGGTAAGGAATTTGTGACGGATCGCACAATCAACACCGAAATTTACATCAGAGAGCGTCCGGACCGCCGTTTGCTGCCTTCTATACGTCAACACCAAGGTTCAGTACTATTTTGGCCTGACCTAGCAACATCTCACTACGCCCAGAGAAGGATGGATTGGTACCAAGCCAATAATGTCACTGTGGTACCAAGAGAAGCAAATCCTCCGAATTGCCCCGAACTTCGTCCAATCGAAAAATATTGGGCTTTAATGAAAAGGAACCTTAAGAAGACCAAACAAACTGCGAACAACATCGAAATATTTCGACATAAATGGCGTCGGGCATACACTAAGGTGAACGAAAGGTCGGTAAAAAACCTAATAGCGGACCTTAATAAAAAAGTGTATAATTTTTTTTAAGTGTATGTTTTTCAGTGTAATTAAATTTTTTATTTATTTTGTACTGTTCACTTAATAATAAACTGAAAAAAATTTTTAAAAAACATTGGTTTTTTTGCAATAAAAAAAAAAAAACAAAAGGACAGTTATTTCTGGGACAGTCTTTAATTCCGTTAATACATTAACTTTTTATTATTCAAAGAAATTATCTTTCATTGGTATTATTTTGAAAATATAATGATGAAATCTGGCATAATTTACAGTTTTTCATACAAAATTTTGAAAATCTCAACAAAAAAAAAAACGGCTTCACAGATTTTTTTTAAAACTTACCAGAATTCATCAAAATAAAGAAAACTATAGTTTGCATCAAAAAAGTTTTACGTCTTCCAAAATTCCTTTTTAAATTTTTCAAGCACACCGTGTTATCCTAAAGGAATACGGGCTGCACAAAAGATGTTTTAGGTCGTGGTGTTTTACAAAATTTTAAAAGTTAGTCGACAAAGAAAAATTATCAAAATGCACCACCTCCTATACCACAGAAATATAATTGAATGGACCAGACAACCATTCTACCCCCAAATAGCTTACATTCCACGCCCCCAAAACCCGTTCCCCGTGAGACTCAATAATAACGTGGTAAAACAAAATCTTAACTATCAATCAAGACAGCCAGCACCGCGACCAACAGCACCTAAGCCACCAGAGCCAATGAATGTTGATAGAAGCAAAATATCCAACCTACTTAGGCCCAACGCACCTTTCAAATCAATACCGAAAGCGCTGACGAGTTCGACTACGATAACGTAGTTGACGAAGAGGAGGCCCTAGACTGTTGTCAGACCGCGGAGAGCTATTACGATACTGCAAAAGTTGACCAAGATGACAAATGTGATAATGAGATAGAGTCAGAATTAAGCGACATCCATTTTTAAGAATGACGACCTCTTCGCTTCCATATTTTGAATGTCGAACGAAGAGCGGAGAAATTCTCAAAATCCTCATTAATACTGGTTCAAGCAAGAGCTACATTCAGCCCAACCTAGTAACATAAAGAAAATTATCCCTAACAGGACTACATTTTATGCAAAATCAGTGGCAAGGAACGTCCAAATAAAATCACATACATATCTTAATCTTTTTGGCCAGAGCGATAATATGAAATTCTTTGTAATGCCAACTCTTAAATCATTTCATGGTATTTTGGGTAACGATAGTTTGAAAGCACTAGACGCAATCATTTACACAAGTCAGAACTGCATGGTCGTTCGTCACAAAACCAAAAATCAGCTTAACCCGCATCCGCTGTAAAAAAATTCAAACATAAAAGCTGATGTGTATCAATTTGATACATGCCGATAAATACGCCAAAAATCGCGGGAAAAATAAAATAAAAATAAATTGCAATTTTTTTATTTGAGGTCAAAATTTATTCATTTCTGGACAAAAAAAAATGTTATTTCCAAAAAAAAAGTTATGCCCATTTGTCGCAAACATTATAGAAGTGAGTGTTACAAACAAAGTTTTTTCATAGATCACACCGATTACTGTAAAAGTTGGCATTTCTTCTATGTCCACCCGTAAAAACGTGATCTTTTTTTTGCTGCTGGCAATTTTGGTAATCTTCCACTTTTCGAAGCAACATTCAAATCATTTGGGATTCCTCTGCTAGCCTGGACAACGGCAAAGGCGTTTTGTGTTCCTGGCATTGACTTGCGTGTATCAATGTAAGGCATTACCAAAGCTTCACCAACTATAATGAGAAAGAGCCGACAGCGGTATTTTTTTGCTATATTTTCCATTGGGGATTCAATTTCGTGATAATAACGAATGCATTGAACAATCAAATGTCCAACATGTCTCGAAAATGACCATCGGCCACCGGTTTACCTTGCGTTTGCATCTGTATGTGCCCACTCTCTCGTCCAACACATCAACAACACTTTTGATTTGATTGTAGTAAAGAATGATGTTTGACTTTTTCTTTTCGGTTTCAGCCACCGATTTTTTTCTGTGTAATGTACTTCTTTGAGACTTATAGTGTAACATCGAAAAATAAGTATAGCTATATATGTAGAAATGCACGCATGGTAACGTTGTAAAGGGAGTAAATGTGTATTGTATCAATATGATACAGTACAGCCGATACGTTTCATTTTTTGCTGGGCCGTTCTATGGCGTCACCGACATCTGTCGAACTAATTTTTATGTTCCTTTTCAAAATCGGTGACATAGGCCAAAAACTCAAGTCCTTACATTTAATCGTTTTCTTTGTATTTCCATTCAAAAAGTGATTTCGTATCAATTTGATACTTATAGCGGATCCGGCTTAAACAACTCGTTAGTCAAACTGTAAATTCAATAAAGTTGCAGGACGAACCAACAAATAGCAAACAAAGAGATATCATGGACTCCATAGTTGTCAAATTTCCCAAACTTTTCTCAGAGCCGGACGAAAAATTAACTTATACCACAAAAGTAATGGGAGAGATCCGTACCTCAACCGATTTCCCAGTCTACACAAAATTTTATCCTTACCCAGCTTCATTAAAAAATGAAGTTGAAAGTCAAGTCGAAAAATTACCAAACGATGGAATCATACGACCATCACAATCACTATTCTATTCTATTTTATTCTATTCTATTCTATTCTATTTTATTTATTCTATTCTATTTTATACTATTTTATTCTATTCTATTTTATACTATTTTATTCTATTCTATTTTATACTATTTTATTCTATTCTATTTTATACTATTTTATACTATTCTATTTTATACTATTTTATACTATTCTATTTTATACTATTTTATACTATTCTATTTTATACTATTTTATACTATTCTATTTTATACTATTTTATACTATTCTATTTTATACTATTTTATACTATTCTATTTTATACTATTTTATACTATTCTATTTTATACTATTTTATACTATTCTATTTTATACTATTTTATACTATTCTATTTTATACTATTTTATACTATTCTATTTTATACTATTTTATACTATTCTATTTTATACTATTTTATACTATTCTATTTTATACTATTTTATACTATTCTATTTTATACTATTTTATACTATTCTATTTTATACTATTTTATACTATTCTATTTTATACTATTTTATACTATTCTATTTTATACTATTTTATACTATTCTATTTTATACTATTTTATACTATTCTATTTTATACTATTTTATACTATTCTATTTTATACTATTTTATACTATTCTATTTTATACTATTTTATACTATTCTATTTTATACTATTTTATACTATTCTATTTTATACTATTTTATACTATTCTATTTTATACTATTTTATACTATTCTATTTTATACTATTTTATACTATTCTATTTTATACTATTTTATACTATTCTATTTTATACTATTTTATACTATTCTATTTTATACTATTTTATACTATTCTATTTTATACTATTTTATACTATTCTATTTTTATACTATTTTATACTATTCTATTTTATACTATTTTATACTATTCTATTTTATACTATTTTATACTATTCTATTTTATACTATTTTTATACTATTCTATTTTATACTATTTTATACTATTCTATTTTATACTATTTTATACTATTCTATTTTATACTATTTTATACTATTCTATTTTATACTATATTTTATACTATTCTATTTTATACTATTTTATACTATTCTATTTTATACTATTTTTATACTATTCTATTTTATACTATTTTATACTATTCTATTTTATACTATTTTTTATTCTATTTTCTATTTTATACTATTCTATTTTTACTATTTATTTTATACTATTCTATTTTATACTATTCTATTTATATCTATTCTATTTTATACTATTCTATTTTATACTATTTTATACTATTCTATTTTATACTTATTTTATAACTATTCTATTTTATACTATTTATTCTATTTATTTTATCTATTTTATACTATTCTATTTTATACTATTTTATACTATTTTATTTTATTCTATTTTATACTATTCTATTTTATACTATTTTATTCTATTTATTTTATCTATTCTATTTTATACTATTCTATTTTATATTTCTATTTTATACTATTCTATTTTATACTATTCTATTTTATACTATTCTATTTTATACTATTTCTATTTTATCTATTCTATTTTTACTATTCTATTTTATACTATTCTATTTTTTATACTATTCTATTTTATACTATTCTATTTTTTATACTATTCTATTTTATACTATTCTATTTTATACTATTCTATTTATTACTATTCTATTTATTACTATTCTTTTATTATCTATTCTATTTATACTATTCTATTTTTACTATTCTATTTTATCTATTCTATTTTATACTATTCTATTTTATACTATTCTATTTTTTATATTCTATTTTTTATACTATTCTATTTTTTATCTATTCTATTTTTTATACTATTCTA
Source organism: Chlorops oryzae (assembly GCA_020466095.1). Taxonomy (NCBI): domain Eukaryota; kingdom Metazoa; phylum Arthropoda; class Insecta; order Diptera; family Chloropidae; genus Chlorops; species Chlorops oryzae. Next base: position 89,519,373 of record CM035806.1, read on the forward strand.
TTTTTACTATTCTATTTTATACTATTCTATTTATCTATTTTATACTATTCTATTTTTTTATATTCTATTTTATACTATTTTCTATTTTATTACTATTCTATTTTTATACTATTCTATTTTTATACTATTCTATTTTATACTATTCTATTTTATACTATTCTTTTTATACTATTCTATTTTTTTATACTATTCTATTTTATACTATTCTATTTTAATACTATTCTATTTTATACTATTCTATTTTATACTATTCTATTTTTATACTATTCTATTTTATACTATTCTATTTTATACTATTCTATTTTATACTATTCTTTTTTTATACTATTCTTTTTATACTATTCTATTTTTACTATTCTATTTTATACTATTCTATTTTATACTATTCTATTTTTATACTATTCTATTTTTATACTATTCTATTTTATACTATTCTATTTTTTATACTTTCTATTTTATACTATTCTATTTTATACTATTCTATTTTTATACTATTCTATTTTTATACTATTCTATTTTTTATACTATTCTATTTTATACTATTCTAATTTTTACTATCTATTCTATTTTATACTATTCTATTTTATACTATTCTATTTTTTTACTATTCTATTTTATTACTATTCTATTTATTTATCTATACTATTCTATTTTATACTATTCTAATTTTTTATACTATTCTTTTTTATACTATTCTATTTTATACTATTCTATTTATTTATACTATTCTATTTTATACTATTCTATTTTATACTATTCTATTTTATACTATTCTATTTATACTATTCTATTTTATACTATTCTATTTTATACTATTCTATTTTTATACTATTCTATTTTTATTTACTATTCTATTTTTATACTAATTCTATTTTATTCTATTCTATTTTATTCTATTCTATTTTATTCTATTCTATTTTTCTATTCTATTTTATTCTATTCTATTTTATTCTATTCTATTTTTCTATTCTATTTTTCTATTCTATTTTATCTATTCTATTTTCTATTCTATTTTATTCTATTCTATTTTTACATTCTATTTTTATTCTATTCTATTTATCTATTCTATTTTTTATCTATTCAATTTTTATACTATTCTATTTATTCTATTATTCTATTCTATTTTATTTATTCTATTCATTTTTATACTAATTCTATTTTATACTATTCTATTTTATTCTATTCTATTTATTACTATTCTATTTCTATTCTATTCTATTTTATTCTATTCTATTTATTCTATTCTATTTATTCATTCTATTTATATCTATTCTATTTATTAACTATTCTATTTTATCTATTCTATTTTATCTATTCTATTCTATTCATTCTATTCTATTTTATTCTATTCTTTATTTATTCTATTCTATTTTATTCTATTCTATTTTATACTATTCTATTTTATTCTATTCTATTTATTAATACTATTCTATTTTATTCTATTCTATTTTATTCTAATTCTATTTAATTCTATTCTATTTTATTCTATTCTATTTTATTCTATTCTATTTATTAACTATTCTATTTTATACTATTCTATTTTATTCTATTCTATTTTCTATTCTATTCTATTTTTATTAACTATTCTATTTTAACTATTCTATTTATTAACTATTCATTTATCTATTCTATTTTATACTATTCTATTTATAATCTATTCTATTTATTACTATTCATTCTATTTTTATACTATTCTATTTTATACTATTCATTTATAACTATTCTATTTTATACTATTCATTTATATATTCTATTTTATTAATTCTATTTTATACTATTCTATTTTATACTATTCATTTATAATCTATTCTATTTTTACTATTCTATTTTATACTATTCTATTTATTATATTCTATTTTATATCTATTCTATTTTATACTATTCTATTTTATACTATTCTATTTTATCATTCTATTTTATTCTATTCTATTTTATACTTATTCTATTCATTCTATTCATTCTATTCTATTTTATTCTATTCTATTTATCTATTCTATTTTACTATTCTATTCTATTTCTATTCTATTCTATCTATTCTATTTTTATTCTATTCTATTTTCTATTCTATTCTATTCTATTCTATTTATTATTCTATTCTATTCTATCTATTCTATTCTATTCTATTCTATTTATTACTATTTCTATTCTATTTATTCTATTCTATTTATTCTATTCTATTCTATTCTATTCATATTATTCTATTCTATTCTATTTCTATTCTATTCTATTCTATTCTATTCTTTCTATTCTATTCTATTCTATTCTATTCTATCTATTCTATTCTATTCTATTCTATTTATTCTATTCTATTTATCTATTCTATTTATTCTATCTATTCTATTTTATTCTATTCTATTTTATCTATTCTATTTATTCTATTTATTCTATTTATTCTATTCTATTTATTCTATTCTATTTTATTCTATTCTATTTATTCTATTCTATTCTATTCTATTTATCTATTCTATTTTATCTATTCTATTTATCTATTCTATTTTATTCTATTCTATTTTATCTATTCTATTTTATCTATTCTATTTTATTCTATTCTATTTTTTTATTTTCTATTCTATTTTATACTATTCATTTTATCTATTCTATTTTTATTTTAACTATTCATTTATTCATTCTATTTTATTCATTCTATTTTTTATTTACTATTCATTTATTTACTATTCATTTTTTATTCTATTCATTTTTTATTCTATTCATTTTTTATTCTATTATTTATTTTTATTTACTATTCATTTTTTAATTCTATTCATTTTTAATTCTATTCAATTTTTATTCTTTCAATTTTTAATTTCTATTCTTTTTAATTCTATTATTTTTAATTCTATTCATTTTTAATTCTATTCTTTATTTTTATTAACTATTCAATTTATTAACTATTCTTTTTTTTATTTACTATTTTCTATTTTTTATTTACTATTCTATTTTTAATTCTATTCATTTTTTATTCTATTTTTATTTATTTTTTATTTCTATTTTTCTATTTTTTTTTCTATTCATTTTTTAATTCTATTCTATTTATTACTATTCAATTTATTACATTCATTTTTTATTCTATTCTTTTTATTCTATTCATTTTATTCTATTCATTTATTCATTCTATTTTATTCTATTCATTTTATTTACTATTCATTTTTTATTCTATTCTTTTTTTATTCTATTCATTTTTTATTCTATTCATTTTTATTCTATTCATTTTTTACTATTCATTTTTTACTATTCATTTTTAATTCTATTCATTTTTTATTTCTATTCATTTATTCTATTCTATTTTTATTCTATTCATTTATTCTATTCTATTTTTATTCTATTCTATTTTTATTCTATTCTATTTATTCTATTCTATTTATTCTATTCTATTTTATTCTATTCTATTCAATTCTATTCTATTTCTATTCTATTCTATTCTATCTATTCTATTTAATTCTATTCTATTTCTATTCTATTCTATTCTATTCTATTCTATTCTATTCTATTCTATTCTATTCTATTCTATTCTATTCTATTCTATTCTATTCTATTTCTATTCTATTTCTATTCTATTCTATTTCTATTCTATTCTATTCTATTCTATTCTATTCTATTCTATTCTATTCTATTCTATTCTATTCTATTTCTATTCTATTCTATTCTATTCTATTCTATTACTATTCTATTCTATTCATATTCTATTCTATTCTATTTATTCTATTCTATTCTATTCTATTCTATTCTATTCTATTCTATTCTATTCTATTTATCTATTCTATTTTTCTATTCTATTCTATTCTATTCTATTATTCTATTCTATTCTATTCTATTCTATTCTATTCTATTCTATTCTATTCTATTCTATTCTATTCTATTCTTATTCTATTCTATTCTTTCTATTCTATTCTATTCTATTCTATTCTATTCTATTCTATTCTATTCTATCTATTCTATTCTATTCTATTCTATTCTATTCTATTCTATTCTATTCTATTCTATTCTATTCTATTCTATTCTATTCTATTCTATTCTATTCTATTTCTATTCTATTCTATTCTATTTCTATTCTATTCTATTCTATTCTATTCTATTTCTATTCTATTCTATTCTATTCTATTCTATTCTATTCTATTCTATTCTATTTCTATTCTATTTCTATTCTATTTATTCTATTCTATTCTATTCTATTCTATTCTATTCTATTCTATTCTATTCTATTCTATTCTATTCTATTCTATTCTATTCTATTCTATTTATTCTATTCTATTCTATTCTATTCTATTCTATTCTATTCTATTCTATTTATTCTATTCTATTCTATTCTATTCTATTCTATTCTATTCTATTCTATTCTATTTCTATTCTATTCTATTCTATTCTATTCTATTCTATTCTATTCTATTCTATTCTATTCTATTCTATTCTATTCTATTCTATTCTATTCTATTCTATTCTATTCTATTCTATTCTATTCTTTTATTCTATTCTATTTTCTATTCTATTCTATTCTATTCTATTCTATTCTATTCTATTCTATTCTATTCTATTCTATTCTATTCTATTCTATTCTATTCTATTCTATTCTATTCTATTCTATTCTATTCTATTCTATTCTATTCTATTCTATTCTATTCTATTCTATTTATCTATTCTATTCTATTCTATTCTATTCTATTCTATTCTATTCTATTCTATTCTATTCTATTCTATTCTATTCTATTCTATTCTATTTCTATTCTATTTCTATTCTATTCTATTCTATTCTATTCTATTCTATTCTATTCTATTCTATTCTATTCTATTCTATTCTATTCTATTCTATTCTATTCTATTCTATTCTATCTTTCTATTCTATTCTATTCTATTCTATTCTATTCTATTCTATTCTATTCTATTCTATTCTATTCTATTCTATTCTATTCTATTCTATTCTATTCTATTCTATTCTATTCTATTCTATTCTATTCTATTCTATTCTATTCTATTCTATTCTATTCTATTCTATTCTATTCTATTCTATTCTATTCTATTCTATTCTATTCTATTCTATTCTATTCTATTCTATTCTATTCTATTCTATTCTATTCTATTCTATTCTATTCTATTCTATTCTATTCTATTCTATTCTATTCTATTCTATTCTATTCTATTCTATTCTATTCTATTCTATTCTATTCTATTCTATTCTATTCTATTCTATTCTATTCTATTCTATTCTATTCTATTCTATTCTATTCTATTCTATTCTATTCTATTCTATTCTATTCTATTCTATTCTATTCTATTCTATTCTATTCTATTCTATTCTATTCTATTCTATTCTATTCTATTCTATTCTATTCTATTCTATTCTATTCTATTCTATTCTATTCTATTCTATTCTATTCTATTCTATTCTATTCTATTCTATTCTATTCTATTCTATTCTATTCTATTCTATTCTATTCTATTCTATTCTATTCTATTCTATTCTATTCTATTCTATTCTATTCTATTCTATTCTATTCTATTCTATTCTATTCTATTCTATTCTATTCTATTCTATTCTATTCTATTCTATTCTATTCTATTCTATTTCTATTCTATTCTATTCTATTCTATTCTATTCTATTTATTCTATTCTATTCTATTCTATTCTATTCTATTCTATTCTATTCTATTCTATTCTATTCTATTCTATTCTATTCTATTCTATTCTATTCTATTCTATTTATTCTATTCTATTCTATTCTATTCTATTCTATTCTATTCTATTCTATTCTATTCTATTCTATTCTATTCTATTCTATTCTATTCTATTCTATTCTATTCTATTCTATTCTATTCTATTCTATTCTATTCTATTCTATTCTATTTATTCTATCTTCTATTTCTATTCTATTCTATTCTATTCTATTCTATTCTATTCTATTCTATTCTATTCTATTCTATTCTATTCTATTCTATTCTATTCTATTTATTCTATTCTATTCTATTCTATTCTATTCTATTCTATTCTATTCTATTCTATTCTATTCTATTCTATTCTATTCTATTCTATTCTATCTATTCTATTCTATTCTATTCTATTCTATTCTATTCTATTCTATTCTATTCTATTCTATTCTATTCTATTCTATTCTATTCTATTCTATTCTATTCTATTCTATTCTATTCTATTCTATTCTATTCTATTCTATTCTATTCTATTCTATTCTATTCTATTCTATTCTATTCTATTCTATTCTATTCTATTCTATTCTATTCTATTCTATTCTATTCTATTCTATTCTATTCTATTCTATTCTATTCTATTCTATTCTATTCTATTCTATTCTATTCTATTCTATTCTATTCTATTCTATTCTATTCTATTCTATTCTATTCTATTCTATTCTATTCTATTCTATTCTATTCTATTCTATTCTATTCTATTCTATTCTATTCTATTCTATTCTATTCTATTCTATTCTATTCTATTCTATTCTATTCTATTCTATTCTATTCTATTATTCTATTCTATTCTATTCTATTCTATTCTATTCTATTCTATCTATTCTATTCTATTCTATTCTATTCTATTCTATTCTATTCTATTCTATTCTATTCTATTCTATTCTATTCTATTCTATTCTATTCTATTCTATTCTATTCTATTCTATTCTATTCTATTCTATTCTATTCTATTCTATTCTATTCTATTCTATTCTATTCTATTCTATTCTATTCTATTCTATTCTATTCTATTCTATTCTATTCTATTCTATTCTATTCTATTCTATTCTATTCTATTCTATTCTATTCTATTCTATTCTATTCTATTCTATTCTATTCTATTCTATTCTATTCTATTCTATTCTATTCTATCTTTCTATTCTATTCTATTCTATTCTATTCTATTCTATTCTATTCTATTCTATTCTATTCTATTCTATTCTATTCTATTCTATTCTATTCTATTCTATTCTATTCTATTCTATTCTATTCTATTCTATTCTATTCTATTCTATTCTATTCTATTCTATTCTATTCTATTCTATTCTATTCTATTCTATTTTCTATTCTATTCTATTCTATTCTATTCTATTCTATTCTATTCTATTCTATTCTATTCTATTCTATTCTATTCTATTCTATTCTATTCTATTCTATTCTATTTTCTATTCTATCATTTTTTCATTATTTTTCCATTTATTCTTTTCATTATTTATTTTATCTTACTTTTTTTTCACCACTTTAACTTCATCTTCTTTATCTTCTATTCATTTAATTCTTTATTACCTTTCTACTTCTATTAATTATTCACATCATCATTCTATCTATTAAATTTTTCTATTACTTCTTTATCATTTTCTTTATCTTTCATCATTTATTCATTCACTATAATTTTATCTTTCTATTCATTCTTTCTATTCTATTCTATTCTATATCTATTCTAAAAAAAAAAAAAAAAAAAAAAAAATTTTTTTTTTTTTTTTTTTTTTTTTTTTTTTTTTTTTTTTTTTTTTTTTTTTTTTTTTTTTTTTTTTTTTTTTTCTATTCTATTTATTCTATTCTATTCTATCTATTCTATTATTCTATTCTATTCTATTCTATTCTATTCTATTCTATTCTATTCTATTCTATTCTATTCTATTCTATTCTATTCTATTCTATTCTATTCTATTCTATTCTATTCTATTCTATTTATTCTATTCTATTCTATTTCTATTCTATTCTATTCTATTCTATTCTATTCTATTCTATTCTATTCTATTCTATTCTATTCTATTCTATTCTATTCTATTCTATTCTATTCTATTCTATTCTATTCTATTCTATTCTATTCTATTCTATTCTATTCTATTCTATTCTATTCTATTCTATTCTATTCTATTCTATTCTATTCTATTCTATTCTATTCTATTCTATTCTATTCTATTCTATTCTATTCTATTCTATTCTATTCTATTCTATTCTATTCTATTCTATTCTATTCTATTCTATTCTATTCTATTCTATTCTATTCTATTCTATTCTATTCTATTCTATTCTATTCTATTCTATTCTATTCTATTCTATTCTATTCTATTCTATTCTATTCTATTCTATTCTATTCTATTCTATTCTATTCTATTCTATTCTATTCTATTCTATTCTATTCTATTCTATTCTATTCTATTCTATTCTATTCTATTCTATTCTATTCTATTCTATTCTATTCTATTCTATTCTATTCTATTCTATTCTATTCTATTCTATTCTATTCTATTCTATTCTATTCTATTCTATTCTATTCTATTCTATTCTATTCTATTCTATTCTATTCTATTCTATTCTATTCTATTCTATTCTATTCTATTCTATTCTATTCTATTCTATTCTATTCTATTCTATTCTATTCTATTCTATTCTATTCTATTCTATTCTATTCTATTCTATTCTATTCTATTCTATTCTATTCTATTCTATTCTATTCTATTCTATTCTATTCTATTCTATTCTATTCTATTCTATTCTATTCTATTCTATTCTATTCTATTCTATTCTATTCTATTCTATTCTATTCTATTCTATTCTATTCTATTCTATTCTATTCTATTCTATTCTATTCTATTCTATTCTATTTATTCTATTCTATTCTATTCTATTCTATTCTATTCTATTCTATTCTATTCTATTCTATTCTATTCTATTCTATTCTATTCTATTCTATTCTATTCTATTCTATTCTATTCTATTCTATTCTATTCTATTCTATTCTATTCTATTCTATTCTATTCTATTCTATTCTATTCTATTCTATTCTATTCTATTCTATTCTATTCTATTCTATTCTATTCTATTCTATTCTATTCTATTTATTTCTATTCTATTCTATTCTATTCTATTCTATTCTATTCTATTCTATTCTATTCTATTCTATTCTATTCTATTCTATTCTATTCTATTCTATTCTATTCTATTCTATTCTATTCTATTCTATTCTATTCTATTCTATTCTATTCTATTCTATTCTATTCTATTCTATTCTATTCTATTCTATTCTATTCTATTCTATTCTATTCTATTCTATTCTATTCTATTCTATTCTATTCTATTCTATTCTATTCTATTCTATTCTATTCTATTCTATATCTATTCTATTCTTAATCTATTCATTATTATTCTATTCTATTCTATTCTATTTCTATTCTATTCTATTCTATTCTATTCTATTCTATTCTATTCTATTCTATTCTATTCTATTCTATTCTATCTATCTATTCTATTCTATTCTATTCTATTCTATTCTATCTATTCTATTCTATTTATTCTATTCTATTCTATTCTATTCTATTCTATTCTATTCTATTCTATTCTATTCTATTCTATTCTATTCTATTTATTCTATTCTTTTTTCTATTCTTTTTTCTATTCTATTTTTCTATTCTATTCTATTCATTCTATTCATTCATTCTATTCATCATTCTTTCATTTATTCTATTCATTCATTTATTCTATCATCTATTCTTTCTATTCTATCTATTCTATCTATCTTCTATTTATTCATCATTCTATTCATTCTTCTTCTATTGCTATCTATTCATTTATTTCCTATTCTTCTATTCTATTCATTCATCATCATTCAAAATCATCTATATCATGAGCATGAATTTTTCTAAAATAAAAAATTCTATTTATCTATTCTATTCTATTCTATTCTATTCTATTCTATTCTATTCTATTCTATCTATCTATTCTATTCTATTCTATTCTATTCTATTCTATTCATATTCTATTCTATTATTCTATTCTATTCTATTCTATTCTATTCTATTCTATTCTATTCTATTCTATTTCTATTCTATTTCTATTCTACTTCTATTCTATTCTATTCTACTTCTATTCTATTCTATTCTATTCTATTCTATTCTATTCTATTCTATTCTATTCTATTCTATTCTATTCTATTCTATTCTCATTCTATTCTATTCTATTCTATTCTATTCTATTCTATTTCTATTCTATTCTATTCTATTCTATTCTATTCTATTTTCTATTCTATTCTATTCTATTCTATTCTATTTCTATTCTATTCTATTCTATTCATATATTCTATTCTATTCTATTCTATTCTATTCTATTCTATTCTATTCTATCTTCTATTCTATTCTATTCTATTCTATTCTATTCTATTCTATTCTATTCTATTCTATTCTATTCTATTCTATTCTATTCTATTCTATTCTATTCTATTCTATTCTATTCTATTCTATTCTATTCTATTCTATTCTATTCTATTCTATTCTATTCTATTCTATTCTATTCTATTCTATTCTATTCTATTCTATTTATTCTATTCTATTCTATTCTATTCTATTTTCTATTCTATTCTATTCTATTCTATTCTATTCTATTCTATTCTATTCATATTCATATTCTATTCTATTCTATTCTATTCTATTCTATTCTATTCTATTCTATTCTATTCTATTCTATTCTATTCTATTCTATTCTATTCTATTCTATTCTATTCTATTCTATTCTATTCTATTCTATTCTATTCTATTCTATTCTATTCTATTCTATTCTATTCTATTCTATTCTATTCTATTCTATTCTATTCTATTCTATTCTATTCTATTCTATATCTATTCTATTCTATTCTATTCTATTCTATTCTTATTCTATTCTATTCTATTCTATTCTATTCTATTCTATTCTATTCTATTCTATTCTATTCTATTCTATTCTATTCTATTCTATTCTATTCTATTCTATTCTATTCTATTCTATTCTATTCTATTCTATTCTATTCTATTCTATTCTATTCTATTCTATTCTATTCTATTCTATTCTATTCTATTCTATTCTATTCTATTCTATTCTATTCTATTCTATTCTATTCTATTCTATTCTATTCTATTCTATTCTATTCTATTCTATTCTATTCTATTCTATTCTATTCTATTCTATTCATATTCTATTCTATTCTATTCTATTCTATTCTATTCTATTCTATTCTATTCTATTCTATTCTATTCTATTCTATTCTATTCTATTCTATTCTATTCTATTCTATTCTATTCTATTCTATTCTATTCTATTCTATTCTATTCTATTCTATTCTATTCTATTCTATTCTATTCTATTCTATTCTATTCTATTCTATTCTATTCTATTCTATTCTAGTCATTTATAGCAAATCCGAAGAAGTGCATATCAGAGACATTGAAAATGTGTTCAAAACCTTAGAAGATGCCAATATGGAAGTCCAATTGGACAAGTGTGATTTCCTTAAACACGAGGTGGAGTTTCTGGGGTTCATAATAGCTGAAACGGGTATTAAGACTCATCCTAAAACAGTTGAAGCTATAGCAAATTTTCCACGGCCCCGAACTCTTAAGGAGCTTCGATCCTTCTTAGGGCTATCTGGCTATTATCGACGCTTTATAAAAGATTACGCTAAATTGGAAAAACCCCTTACTACGCTCCTGAGAGTAGAAGAAGGTCACGTGTCCAAAACACAGTCATCAAAAGTCACTATAGAACTCAATGAGGAGGCAATGGAAGTTTTTTCTAAAATAAAAAACTCTCTTTTATCGAAATATTTGCTGTTATCTTATCCAAACTACGAAGAATATTTCAAGTTAACAACCGATGCATCAGACTTTGCTCTTGAAGCAGTCCTCTCAGAGACCGATAAACCAATCACTTTCATTTCAAGAACATTAAGTAAGGCTGAGGAGCACTACGCAGCGAATGAAAAATAAATACTCGCCATTATCTGGGCCTTAATTCTCTCAGAAATTTCCTATATGGCGTAAGGTGAAAATTTTTACCGACCATCAGCCCCTCACCTACGCACTTAGCAACAAAAACAATAACAACAAGATGAAACGATGGAAAGCTATACTGGAAGAATACGACTATGAGCTATTCTACAAACCAGGCAAAAGCAATGTAGTAGCTGATGCCCTCTCCAGATTACCAGTGCTATCGCCAATTAATTCAATGTCCGAAATGACACATAGTGACGATAGCTCTTCACAAAACCTCATTTACAGTGTCGAAACCCCAATAAATGTCTTCCAAAACCAAATTATTTTCGACCCGAATCTAACATCCTCATACAAATTTGAAATCGTTTTTCCATCCATCCATAGGCACTCAATAGCAGAAATAGAATATTCCTCTGAAAAATTAGCCTCAATCCTCAAGAAATACTTTAACCCTTCAGTAATAAATGGTGCTAAAGCTCCGGAGTCATTAATGGGAAAAATCCAAGAAATTTACCCATACCACTTTGCAAATATCGCATCAGATTCACAAACATCCAAGTGGAAGACATCAAAACTGAGCTTCAACAAGAGGAAATAATTATCAGCACCCATAACAGAGCCCACAGGAATGGCAAAGAGAATAGGGCGCAAATCCTTGAAAGATTCTATTTTCCCGGCAAGAACAATAAGATCCATCGCATTGTAAAGCAATGCACGATATGTAAGGAAAATAAGTATGACAGGCATCCACCGAAACCTGAATTAAAAGCAACTCCGATACCATCATACCCCGGAGAAATTCTACATATTGACATTTATAGCACTGAAAAACATCTTGTCCTTACGGGACTGGACAAATTTTCCAAATACGCTCAGTGCAATTTCATTAAATCAAGAGCTATAGAGGACGTAAAAGAACCCTTAAGAAAACTACTTTTCTAATATGGGGTCCCAAAAGTGGAAGTTTTTGACAATGAAAAGTCCTTCAATTCGAAAACAATAACTTTCATGTTACGGGATCAGCTTGGAATAGAAATTTATAAAGCCCCGCCATACACGAGCACAGTTAACGGACAAGTCGAACGTTTTCATTCGACGCTGACAGAAATAATGCGCTCTTTAAGAAGTCAACGCACAAACACCACATTCCTAGAACTCCTGGACAGGGCAATTTATGTATATAACTACTCGATACACACCACTACAGGACAAAGACCACTTGAAGTTTTTTTTTGGACGAAAGGTCAGCACGGAACCTGAAATGTATGAAAAGGCCAGACAGGATAACATACAGAGACTAAAAGACAAGCAGGCAATCGATCTTAGAAATCATAACGAAAATCGAGAGCCAATTAACGAACATGAACCAGTAAACGTCGTTTATGTAAGAATCAATAAACGTTTGGGATCAAAATTATCACCGAAATTTAGGAAGGAAATTGTCAAAGAAAATGAATCCACTACAGTCACTACAGAATCAGGAAAAATCGTCCACAAAAGCAATATAAAAAAATTACCTTACCTTTTTATTTCTCCTCTTACAGAATCTTCTTAACTCTCTACCCCTTTGCTACAAGCGACCTGCAAATCCTTAATTATACTTTGTCTAATCTCGTGACAATCAACGATGGTCCTGGAAAAATTCAGAATAGTTCGTTCAAAATAATAGTGCGGGAGCTAGCACGTGTTTTACCCTCCTCATAAGCGCCGCATTCCAAATGTATCTTAAAAGACGGGGTTTTACTCGTACATCACAAAACACGTTTGCTGCCACCTCAGAGAGGTGGCATAAGGGGCGAAAATCGACCCCCAATGGGTGAAAAAATGGCCAAAAAAGCGCGATCTGCGCCGCGGTTGAAATTTTGCTGAGTGGTAGATAAATGGCTAACTAAGCGAAAAATCATTTGCTGCCAGCTGTGGGAGGTGGCTAAGTCTTGCTGCCAGTCGATTGAAGTTGCAAAATTTAGTCAAACCTCCTCATAAGCGCCGCGCTTGAAAATTTGGATTCAGTTAGGGAATATACTCACTAAGACGAAAATCATTTGCTGCCACCTGTGGGAGGTGGCGAAGTCTTGCTGCCAGGACGATTAAGTCCGCGGCGCCAAGCGATTGGACAAGTTTGCAACTGAAGTCTGTTCGCAGACACTTCTGTTATAAATAGGTCAAAGACTTAAGACACGAGCTGTAAAGATGTGACATAATTTAAATGGTTTCCCTAAAAACGCAGAGCAGATTATATAAGTTTCTGGTATCAATCAACCAAGTTTTAAGTTTGGTTTGTATCCGATAACATTTAATGGCCCCGCAAGTCGAACAAAGTTAAAAAATTCTGAACAAATTCCAAGTAAAGCAAGCAACGTATCGCCTCAGCTTGTGTACGTTTGTATGTTTGACAGTGAGGCGATTTGATTGCCGTTCTTTGAATTTGATTGTCTATGCTTCATTTTTTCATTCCTTCTTTACGGCGCTGACAGACGTTTGTCGTAATCCCAGGCTTTCAGTTATTCCAAATTTTCGGGGCGATTTAAATTTTGTTCTGAAATCCCGGGATTTCGACATACGTCTGAACGTTACATTAAGTTATTTCAAGTCTTTTAATGATACTAATAACACTGTGCTACACAAAAAAAAAAAAAATCGAAATCACTTTTTGAGCGACCTAGCATACGTTGTAGGTCTTGAGTACATCATGAAAATGTGTTTCAAAATTGTCTAACACCCTCAAATTTTCAAGTAATTGTTTAAAAACCGTTTTTCCCGTACTCCGCGCACTTAAACGATTGTCACTCCGTCAATTTTTGACCGATTTTCAATTGCTACAGTTTTGGAAACTAGAAACATTGAGCTTTCGAAACATATACAATTATCTATACTTCCTACAAAAAAAGTTGGATATTTATGAAAGTTATCTAAAATTTACCCATTTTTTTTCACGTTGTTTACAGTTTGACGTATTTTTTATGTAACAAATCCTAAAAAACATTCAGTTTCTTAAAGTTGTTATCAAAGTACATTGTATCTCGAGTAAAATATGCTTTCGCTTATCAAAATCGGTTGAAAAATGTTCAAGTTACAACGTTTTTTTTAAACATGAAAATTTGACTCTCATCATAATATCGATGTCGTGCCATGTCAGGATTGTGCATATATATATGCATATGCACAATCCTGACATGGCACGACATCGATATCATGATGAGAGTCATGGTTGACGGAGTGACAATCGTTTAAGTGCGCGGAGTACGGGAAAAAACGGTTTGTAAACAATAACTTAAAAATTTGGGGGTGTTAGACAATTTTGAAACACATTTTCATGATGTACTCATCAAGACCTACAACGTACACTAGGTCACTTGAAAAGTGAAAAATCACTGTAGCACTGTGTAATTATTATTATTGCATATAAATTACCATAAGAACAAGTCTAATGTAAATAAATGTAAAATATTGATATAATTGTTACCTCTATCTGTGATACTTATTCAAGAACCGAAATTCTCCACTACTCCTTCTACTCTTTCCCACTGTGCAACGCATTCTGTACAATGCTACACACATCCATACGTACACAAGCTGAGGCGATACGTTGCTTGCTTTACTTGGAATTTGTTCAGAATTTTTTAACTTTGATCGACTTGCGGGGCCATTAAACGTTATCGGACCCAAACCAAATTTAAAACTTGGTTGATTGATACCAGAAACTTATATAATCTGCTCTGCGTTTTTAGGGAAACCATTTAAATTATGTCACATCTTTACAGCTCGTGTCTTAAGTCTTTGCCCTATTTATAACAGAAGTGTCTGCGAACAGACTTCAGTTGCAAACTTGTCCATTCGCTTGGCGCCGCGGACTTAATCGTCCTGGCAGCAAGACTTCGCCACCTCCCACAGGTGGCAGCAAATGATTTTCGTCTTAGTGAGTATATTCCCTAACTGAATCCAAATTTTCAAGCGCGGCGCTTATGAGGAGGGTTGACTAAATTTTGCAACTTCAATCGACTGGCAGCAAGACTTAGCCACCTCCCACAGCTGGCAGCAAATGATTTTTCGCTTAGTTAGCCATTTATCTACCACTCAGCAAAATTTCAACCGCGGCGCAGATCGCGCTTTTTTGGCCATTTTTTCACCCATTGGGGGTCGATTTTCGCCCCTTATGCCACCTCTCTGAGGTGGAAGCAAACGATTTTTGTGATGGACGAGTAAAACCCCGTCTTTTAAGATACATTTGGAATGCGGCGCTTATGAGGAGGGTAAAACACGTGCTAGCTCCCGGACTATAATAACAGGTTGACTGATAAGTCCCCGGTCTGACACATAGATGGCGTCGCTAGTATTAAATGCATATTATTTTTATATAGTGGCAACCTTCAAATGATTCGTGTCAAAATTTGACGTCTGTAAGTCAATTAGTTTGTGAGATAGAGCGTCTTTTGTGAAGCAACTTTTGTTATTGTGAAAAAAATGGAAAAAAAGGAATTTCGTGTTTTGATAAAGTACTGTTTTCTGAAGGGAAAAAATACAGTGGAAGCAAAAACTTGGCTTGATAATGAGTTTCCGGACTCTGCCCCAGGAAAATCAACAATAATTGATTGGTATGCAAAATTCAAGCGTGGTGAAATGAGCACGGAGGACGGTGAACGCAGTGGACGCCCGAAAGAGGTGGTTACCGACGAAAACATCAAAAAAATTCACAAAATAATTTTGAATGACCGTAAAATGAAGTTGATCGAGATAGCAGAGGCCTTAAAGATATCAAAGGAACGTGTTGGTCATATCATTCATCAATATTTGGATATGAAAAAGCTCTGTGCAAAATGGGTGCCGCGCGAGCTCACATTTGACCAAAAACAACAACGTGTTGATGATTCTGAGCGGTGTTTGCAGCTGTTAACTCCCAATACACCCGAGTTTTTGCGTCGATATGTGACAATGGATGAAACATGGCTCTATCACTACACTCCTGAGTCCAATTGACAGTCGGCTGAGTAGACAGCGATCGGTGACCCGTCTCCAAAGCGTGGAAAGACTCAAAAGTCCGCTGGCAAAGTAATGGCCTCTGGTTTTTGGGATGGGCATGGAATAATTTTTATCGATTATCTTGAGAAGGGAAAAACCATCAACAGTGACTATTATATGTCGTTATTGGAGCGTTTGAAGGTCGAAATCGCGGCAAAACGGCCCCATATGAAGAAGAAAAAAGTGTTGTTCCACCAAGACAACGCACCGTGCCACAAGTCATTGAGAACGATGGCAAAAATTCATGAATTAGGCTTCGAATTGCTTTCCCACCCACCGTATTCTCCAGATCTGGCCCCCAGCGACTTTTTCTTGTTCTTAGACCTCAAAAGGATGCTCGCAGGGAAAAAATTTGGCTGCAATGAAGAGGTGATCGCCGAAACTGAGGCCTATTTTGAGGCAAAACCGAAGGAGTACTACCAAAATGGTATCAAAAAATTGGAAGGTCGTTATAATCGTTGTATCGCTCTTGAAGGGAACTATGTTGAATAATAAAAACGAATTTTGACAAAAAAAATGTGTTTTTCTTTGTTAGACCGGGGACTTATCAGCCAACCTGTTACACATTGTGGAACTAGACAAATATAGAAACCTCATAGACAACGTCGAATCAGAAATCGAGCGCATCATCCCCAAATACAACCCATTTTTCCCACTTCTAAACCACGAGTTATCCCAAATCCACGATATTCTTGAGCTGATAGAACCAAAGGAACAGCTTAGAGATAAAAGAGCTATTAACATAATAGGAACTGCCTGGAAGTATATCGCCGGATCTCCGGATCACGACGATTTCGAGTTAATTACAGGGCTATTAGATAAAACCATTGAGAATAATAATCAGCATGTAGTCATAAATGAAATTTTTACCGAGAGGCTTGAAAATCTTACACAAATTACAAATCAAATAAATAATGCCATAAAGAAGAACAATGACTTTGTAAGCGAAGCTGCAATCAGCATGCAAAAAAAAGCTTAGGTTTATGAAGGAAGAGCTTACTAATATAAGATATGCAATACAATGGGCGAAACAGAATGTTATAAATTCAGTCCTTTTGAACAAAGAAGAGATAAAAGAAGCATTTTCTATATTATTGTAATACCTCTAACTAGCAATTAAACACCTCTAGCATGATTATTAAACCGGTTAAACAAAATTATTAGCATTAAGTTTAAGGATGTAATAAAAAATAATCAAAAAATATTCGGTATTTCAGACAAATGTTCTAAATCAGGTGAAAAATTGTAAAATCAATCAGCTGGTCGACATATCCAACTATACTTGCATCCCACCGCTTCTTAGCGGAATGAATTCATCTTGCCCAATTTCTCAAGGGTATCATATACCAGAAATAGAACAAATCTTTCCTGGTGTTATCCTACTTAACGATTTTTACGGCAAAATAAACAATGCAACAGCTAACGGAACATTTTTGATCAAATGTTATAACACGACTCTCAAAATAAACAACAAGTCATACAGAAATTTGGAAGCTCCCCTTATGGAAGTTGCACCACCGATAATTTAGCAAACGACAGTCGAAGATGAACTCGTAAACCTTTTATCTTTGGAAATGTTGAACCATTTGCACATCAACAGCACTAAGAGTATCCGCGAACTCAAGTCAGACTCTGCGACTACCAAGTACACAAGTTTCTCTTTGTTTATTCTATTGCTCGTTTGCTTGTCACTAATAAAATTTTTCACGAAGAAAAAAGAGAAATTTATTATCCATACAGTAAACCCGAGCATAAAGACAATGCAAGAAGCGGTTATCCAAACAAAATTGCTAGAACCAAGGCAACAGAAAATTGACGACCTACCCTATTTTTAACGATTGGGGACAATCGTTTTTAAAGGAGGAGGAGTTAACGCGAAACAAGTTCGTTAACCCAAAAATCAATTGGTGCTTGCATTGGAAAATGCAAACACATTAATAAGCAATTTTATAACTTTTCTTTCGCAATTCTTTGGCCCAGAAAGTGCAAACAACTTAATTGACACTTTTTTCCAATTTTCAATTTCCAATTAAATGAAATATTTTCGAATATAAATTTCGCAATTCTCTTTTAAATTTCAGCATTTAATAAAACCTGAAGCTTCTGGCTTGAAACGCGAAAGCGCTGACTCGGCGCTTCCGCTACTGGCAGTGTAAATCGCCAAATAAAATCTTTAAGTTTTAAATCTCGTCTTAAGTCGAAATTGTAAATTGTGACACTCCGTTTTTGACCACTAAATAAATCGTTTCGTCGCGCTTTTGACAAGCAGTCGAAAAACATTTAGATTCGTCTTTATTTTCTTTATTTTGGAAAAGCTTTGGACAAGCTCAAAAAAGGCGAATTCTTTATATTTCGTGCTTTTGAGAAGCAGTGGAAAAAACTTTAAAATTCATCTTGACTTTGAAGAAGCTTTCGACAAGCTCAGAAAAAGTGAATTCGTTATAATTTTTCGGTCTCTTAACACTAAGAGACTTATCTTAGACAATATATTCATAAAAAATGTTAAAATTGCATTCCTTTTACTGACTGTGTGCATGGCAGTTCCAGCGGGTTCGATAAATCGCGGATACTCCTGCGCATACGCAACAGATTGATATTTTTACAGAATCCAATTTGAATCTTTTCAAAACTTATGTCTTTTTGTTGTGAAAATTATAAATTTTCCGAAACAGCTGGTTTTATCAAAAATGTCACGTGTTTTTGGTCAAAAATGTCACGACTTTCAGGTGGCAGCACCACGGAAATTGTAGCTAAAAACAGTTGCCATCCGTAATTGCAATTTCTAGTTCGGTTGCCTCTGAGACAACTCAACTTTTTGTGGTTGCCATCCATAATAACCACCAAAGTTTTGGCCTTTCATTTGGTTCCGTTTCCTCCAAAAGCATAACGGCTGCAAATTGAAGAGCTCGATTTTGTTGTATGTTTCGAATGAATGTGAACTTTGCTAAAACGAAACCTAAGCTTTTAATAGTAATATGTATGTCAACTTCATTTTACAGCGCTTCCTAGATTTAGCAATTTCAAAAGATTTAAAAGTTGACTCGCCATGTGTGGTTGCATAAGCATGTACTTTGAGAAAGTTTAGCAAAAGCAAGCATTTTTTTTATTTTTAAAAGTAATAGCACGTTTCCATTAGGTGTTTAATTCGTGTTTAAGCAGGATTTCGTGTTTAACAGCCCTAAGCACCATGCCTTATACGTGTTTTGTCATACACTACGTTTACGCGGCAGCAAATCATGATTTAAATAAATCACGATTTAAATAAGTACCGGGTTATGCGAAATGTATGATATCACGATTTAAGACGAACGTAGTTGCCATACAAAAAAAAGGTTATTTGCATGGCAGCTTTAATATTCTATTCCGTTCTTTTTTTATTGTAACCGTTCATTTTCTTCTAATAGAATACGTACGTCAATTTGATTTCAACGAAAAAACAAACTAAACGCTACCATGCTCTTAAATTTGAAAATTTTATTAATTTAGGTGGCAGCATCTCAAAAATAACTCAAGCTAGTACATAAATCGTGTATTGATATCATGATTTAGCTCACAAATCGCGATTTGCATGCTGCTTAAACGATGGGTAGGCTATCAGTAAATCGCGATTTAGAGATACGCATAAACGTAGTCATAAAAACGAAAAATAAGTGTTTATCTCATAGAAACCTCGAAAACACTTCTATCGATAAGAAATCGAATCGAAATTTCGAGCATATATAACGCTCGTATCTAGTTTTAGACAAAAAACAGTATTTTTAAAAGACAAATGCATAAAAACCAGCACATCGTGTTGAAAAAAACATTACTGTTCGCGGTACATATGTTTATTTCATGAAAGCAAAGTCATTTAGACAGTGTGCAACTTCTATTGCCGTGACACCATCACCTTCAATCTTCACTTCGTACTGTCTGAATAATTTAGCCTGATCAAAAGAAAAATCAAATAGAAAGTGAATAGGAAAAATCGAATTAGAGATTTTGAAAAGGTACTCCCATGAAATTTTTACCTGCTCTTGGACCAGGGACGTCAACCAGGTGGAAATTTTGCCGGGTTTGGTTCGGCGGTTCGAACCGTGTTTCAACTTTGGGATTGGTTCGTCAAACCGGGTTTTCTACTTCTTTGAACCGGGGTTTCGGTTCGGTTCATCGGTTCGGGAATTTCGTTGACTAAAAAATCTGTTAACACGTTTTCCCACTTCTAACGCAAATTTTTACAATTTAAGGTTCAAATTTGCACAATTAGAATTAAGTGGTGTTTACCATATTAGAGATGGTATCGATAATAATTTCATAAGAATATCGACTTCGATTTTTTCATTTTTCGCCTAAGGAGCGACCACTGTGCATGGTTGCAAATTTACAGAAAGGGGTTCGGTTTTCGGTTCGGTTGAAAAATTTGTGAAAAACTTCGATTCGGTTAATGGTTCGGTTCATCAGCAGATAAAAACGGTTTTCCGTTTCAAAACCGGTTCACGTCTCTGTCTGGGACGTTTAGCAACCAAAATTTTGTTAATTTTTAAGTGAATAATTCCATCTACTTTTCAAGTCCAATAAAATACATTTTAGCCAAAAACAGCTTGTCGCCGAAAAACAGTATTTTGAGGACAAATGCAGTACGCAGTTTTTGAGGTCTAAAAACAGTTCAATACTGCGAAAAACAGTACAGATACAAGCCTTAAGTATAACTTTATACGCTATTTACACGTTGAGGCATTTCGATAACGAAACACACTTTTAATGGGCTAGCGACGCGCGGGGATGTGTTATGGTAGCGTTTTTCTCTCTTCTCCCTGCGTCCCTAGCCAACGAAAATTTGTTTCATTATCGAAATGTCTTAACGTGTAAATAGCGTATAACTTTCAAAGGGGAGGTAAAACAAAAATCGGTAATTAGGGCAACCAAAATTATGTAAATTGAGCCCTAAAAGAATGCATGTCAATATTAAAGAAAAAAGCAATAAGGACTTGCCTGCGGATCTTTGTTCCAGCTTTTCCATGACTCATAAAATTTAACAATAGGCTTCTGAGGGTGTGTATAAATAGGCGTGATTTCAAGTAATCAACGGAGTTCCAGCATCCGAAATATTTCAAAATATTGACATGTATATTTTCAGGGTTCAATGAAAATATTTGTGGTTGTCCTGGCGATAATGGACGGTAAATAAGACTTGTTTTTAATATTTGCGTAATATTTCGAAATTAATTTAAGAATGAGCCGTCAAGGAGTAACTTCAGTTTGAAAATGAAAAAGGGTCCCCAGGGAGCTTCCAGCTAACCGTAGTGTTCAAACATGTATATAAAAATAAATGTACTGATATTTTTCCAAATATACAAGTTTTTCGGCTTTTGAAAAAAAAGTACTTATTCTAGCGCTTGAAAAGCTGGCAGCCCTAAATGAATTGAAAATACTCGAACAGCTGTCAAGCTTAAACACCTTTGCGAAAGTGGAAACGGCAGTGTTTTATCGAAGTGTTTAAGCTAACCACTTCAGAGTTAAACACCATATGGAAACGCGCTATAAGTCTTGCTTTGTGTAGTTGCACTGAAAAGTGCTTGAAAAAAATTTCGCCTTTTATTCTTCAGGAAGTAAAAGTGCTTTACTTGCCAAGTGAGGAAGCACCTTAAGAAATATTTTGAAGTAGCGTAAAAGCAAGAAATATTGGCAAAATATGGGTCCTTTAGGATTGCTTTTGACTATGCAAGAAAAAAAGTTAGAGTTCGAAGCTAAAAACTTTTAATGGGTGAAGGAAAGGGAGACAAAGGAACTTGAGCAGCATAATATGCTTCCATATTATGGAACTTAAAAAATTGTACTCGAACGCGATGGAAGGATCGGAATTGCAAAAACGAAATTAGAAAGAAAAAGAGAAAAAACAACAGAAAAAAAATATGAGATTGAACTTAAATTTAGAAATGGAGTATCTTAAATACATTATTTTGAGTTTTGTATTTTTTAATTTTATTTACAGCCCTATTATGATTGTCGACTACTGATAGAGAATCGAAAAAGTTCTATCATCGACAAAAATTTTTAATTTTCCACATACTAGAAAATGAAAAATTTTAGTCGACGATAGAACTTTTTCGATTCTCTATCAGTAGTCGACAATCATAATAGGGGTGTTAATTTTTATTTCTGAAAGAGAAGGGAAGTTCACCAAGCACCATATGGGCAAATCCCGCATGACGTACAGTCGTGTTCGAAATAATAAGAACAAAAATTATAAGATTGCAAACACATTTGGAAAGTCTTATGAGCCTGTTTGCAATCTTATAATTTTTGTTCTTATTATTTCGAACACGACTGTACGTTACGTTTGTACGCATATTTTTAAATTTATATCAATCCCGTTGGAATTCTGAATGAGATATTAAAAAGAATCGTATCGAAAGTGCCGTGACGTACGTTACAAAAAACCGAAGTCGATTTCGCGTCAATATGCATTATGATCAGGGCTAATCAAAATATTTATGAAAAAACTTCAAAATATTTATTTAATGTTTAAGAAAAAACATTCAAAATATTTGCGATAAATATTTACGATAAAAATTTATTTCAAAGGTATTTTCCATATATTATTGGTTTAAGTAAACTTATTGCAATAAATTATGAGATGTTTTCGAAGATTTTCAAAAATGAATGAACGTCGGCTATTGCCTAAGACTCGTTTATAATCAGAGAAAGATCTTTCAACATCACAGCTGACGACTGGTGCGTATTTAAATGCTTGCAACTCGTTTGGTGTTAATTCATCAATATATTATCTGGCTCATTGAATTTATGACCACTTAATATCATTGAAATTTTTCGCAACGTAGCAAATCCAGTATTTTTGTGGATAACAGAATCATATTTATGAATTTGAAACGCGCGCAAGAGCAGTGTTTTTGATTTTCCAAAGCCTACTATGAATTTGAAACGCGCGCAAGAGCAACGTGTAAGCATTTTTGAAAACAAATCGTCACGCGTTATGAATTGAATTATGTTTATCTGATTGGAAAGCATGCTTATTACGAGTATTACGAGTATATCTACTGCATATTCGTATATAATATGAAATTTTAGCTGAAATATTTACGGAAAATCAAAATTTGCTGATATATTTATTTTTGCCCAGAAGAGTCGAAATATTTAAATAAATATTTATTATTTAAATAAATATTTTGATCAGCCCTGATTATGATCATTTTTTTAGCGAATTTTCCATAGTAAACATGAAAACGACCAAAACGAAGACGAAAAAAGGAATTTTCAAGGATTCTAAACCCGCTTTCAAAAAAACTATAAGTCTTAGGTTTATTTAAAAATTTAGAAATTTTGTGTGACGTACGGTATATGATGTACCTTGTAAATATTCTTACGACCTAATATATGTAAATGAAACCACAATTTTCTTTCATATAAACATTTTTAAGCAATTCACTCAAATTTTGTTCTTTCATCGCAAATGGTGGTCGCTGGCAACGGTGGCCTCACAATGGATGACTCAATGGCCGCTACGAATTCATCGCGGACCGAACAAAGTTGAATTTCCGCAATATTTATGTCTGGTACGGCAATTTTTTACATTTATAAATTTGGCTCCCGCAAACAATTTTAAAAAGAGGTATTTTACGTGAAGTGGGCAGAGAGTTTGAAAAAAAAATTTACATATATCACCCGTTAGTTTTCAAGATGAAAGGTTTTACAAAATCTTTTTTTATTTATTAAATTTAAATCGACAATTTTTTCTCCCAATTTTGATTCTCCCAATTTGTTCTCCCAATTTTTTCTCCCAATTTTTTCTCCCAATAGTTCAATTGAATCCGAGTTTTTCGAATATAGCGATACGAACGCTAAGCAAACTTAATATGATTTTGTTAAATAGCGAATCTGCAAAGGACTTCCAATTTTTAAAGTCGGTGTTCTCCATTTCTATGCAGCCGTAGCCCGATGGGTTAGTTCGTGCACTGCGAATAATTGTGGGACATTCACTAGGCGCCCAAATCGTGCGATTTCTCACATAAGATTCAATCGTGCTATTTCTGAGTATTTTTTTTAAATTCAAACCATTTGGGCTTGTTATTACATATTTACATTCCCCCATTACGAAATCAGAGTGACGCCAATGGCTCTAAGTAACGGTGAAACGAATAAAGGCATAGTAAAAAGACTACACAAAGCGAGCAATTCACTTTACATACCTATTCACATAAATATTTGCAGCAAATAACTACAGGTAAAAAAATTTGTATGTTACATACGCTAAAATCGCCCTCAAGGAAAAAAAACCCTGTCACATACGATAAAACTAATTCTGCATTATATCCATAACTACAGTGCCTAGGGTTATAAAATTTTACCAGGCGATGAGTTGAGGGCTCTTGAAAAATTGTGCATCAAAAAGTCAATTTCGTAAAAAATGTAACATACGATAAATTCGCGAAAAGGGGTCGACATTTTTAAAAAATTTTGAAACCACGCCCATAAAACAGAACCACTAAGAAAGAATATTCTAGAGGTTTTTTATTTAGACCATAATAGTCGCCATATACCGACTTTGGTGCAATTTCTTTATGAATACCGCCCCTTTGCCACGACCACTTTTCAAATTTTTTGAAATTCTAATCGGAGGCTTATATACACGCTCAAATTCTAAGTATCATTAAAATATTTCGAAAAAGTCCGATTTTGTGGCAGTTTTGGGACTTTTGTGACAGACCCTAGTGGCACTGGAGGCACCCTAAATAATGGACCGATCGAAAAAAGTTTTTGAGGATGTTTATGGCTTCAAATGAAGCATAAGTGCCAACTTTCGTTCAAGTCCCATTTGAATTTCGGGTGTAGGAGACAATTTTCGAAAAACGCCCTTCGGCCACGCTCACTGTTCCAATTTTTGGAAATCGTATTACTTGCCTTTAAACATGTTCAAATATTAAATTTCATCAAAATATCTTGAAAATCATCGATTTTAGAGCAATTTTTGTGATTTTCGTAATAGACCCTAGTACTGGAGGTACCCCTAAAAATGGTCCGATCGGCTCCATCTCGAACTTGTTCTTACTCATGTCCCCGTTAGCACGCATACCAAATTTCTTCAAGATAGCTCAACTCCTTCGATAAGATAACTGTATACAAACAGACAGACGGACAGACAGACAGACAGACAGACAGACAGACAGACAGACAGACAGACAGACAGACAGACAGACAGACAGACAGACAGACAGACAGACAGACAGACAGACAGACAGACAGACAGACAGACAGACGGACGGACATGTCTTAATCGAATCTCCTGGTGACGCTGATCATTTCTTTATACATTTTGTATAGTCTATCTCGACTGGTTCTGGGTGTTACACACAACCCAACAAACGCAATATACCCTCGACACAGAGTGTGTCGGGTATACAAATTATTATTTTTGTGACGCATGTTACAAACTGAGAGCCCATCTTTAATTAGCATTATTTATATCTTTCGAATTTTTTCGATGCCTTTTTTTCATTTTATGGTAAACAATTATATATTTTGAGTTTCTTAAGAAAGATATTCATAAATTGTTGCGGTTCGATATTTATGACCTCTTAAAAAACTTCTTATTTTAAAAGAAAAAATGAAAATACGAAGTAGGTGTAGATTAAGCCCTGCCGCTCTCGAATGGATCACCCAAAAACATGACATTTTATGTATTTCGAAGGTTGAATATACATATAGCCTATTAACCCATACACATATTTATTTAGTTTGGATAACTTTAAAATTTGGTGTTTGGTATCTTTTTTCTGGGATTTGTTCATATGGCGAACTTAAAGCTTTGTTATGGATCACCCTGTATGGGGTAACGACCGCGCAGTGATGAGTGCTGTGTCACCAAGAAAATTCAAAAGCGGTTTCAACATTTCAAAAATGAGAACAACGGCAATGGTTGCGAAACTCAATGGAATTGCAAAACAACGAGAAAGGTGCACGCACAGCAGAATGAGCAGCGATTCACGCGCAGCAGCGAGCAGTGCGGCAGCAGAACGGTCACACAGCAAAGCAGCGAAGCAGCGTCATCAGATATGGTTTATTTAAGGTAGTTTATAAGTTAAAACGAGGCTTTTGGACAGTAGAAAGTGAAATGGTAATTAATGGTGTTATTTTTGTAGTAAGCTAATAAACGGGAATATTAGGTGTAGTAAAAAGAAATCCATTATTTTTGCATTAAATTGAGGGCTTTATTTAAGATAGTTAGAATGACCCGATTTAGGTCAAATATGCGCCGTTTTGTTCGATAACTTGTTGCCATTTTAAAGGTAATTTCATTATGCCTCTCTCATAGAAGCCCTCGTTCCTATTAGCAAAAAATTGAGACAGTCGAATTTCAGAAGCCTCTCTTGAAGCGAATGTTTCACCAGCAAAATTGTTCGCCATGGACAGGAACAGATGGTAATCACTTGGTGCCAGGTCCGGACTATAAGGTGGATGCAGAAGAACCTCCCAACCAAACTCCCGGAGCTTCTGGCGAGTCACTATCGATGTGTGTGGCCTGGCGTTGTCCTGATGGAACACAATTCCTCTCCTATTGGCCAAAGCTGGCCGCTTATGGGCGATTGCTTCCTTCAGACGGTCCAATTGTTGACAGTAGAGTTCCGAGTTAAGAGTTTTGCCGTATGGGAGCAGCTCATAGTAGATAATTCCCTGCCAATCCCACCAAACACACAGCAAAACCTTCCTGGCCGTCAATCCTGGCTTGGCCACCGTTTCCGCCGGTTCACCGTGTTTCGACCACGACCGTTTTCGCTTGACGTTGTCGTAAGTGACCCACTTTTCATCACCAGTCACCAACCGCTTCAGAAATGGGTCGATTTTGTTGCGGTTCAGCAGCGATTCGCAGATGGATATTCGGTCTATGAGGTTTTTTTGCGTTAACTCGTGTGGCACCCATACATCGAGCTTCTTTGTGTATCCAGCCTTATTCAAATGGTTCCAAACGGTTTTTTGTGCAATCTTTAGCTCTTTTGCAATCGAAACAGTGCTATTATAACGGTCGGACTCGATAATTTCCATGAGTTTATCGACATTTTCGACAATTGGCCTTCCAGTGCGTGGTGCATCCTTGACATCGAAGTTACCGGAATGGAATCGACGAAACCAAAATTGCGCATGATTGGCTGTTACAGTATCAGGTCCATAAACGCTATTCACATTTTCAGCCGCCTGGCTTGCGTTTTCTCCCTTATCGAAGAAAAACTGTAAAATGTAGCGAATTTTCTCTTTGCTGATGTCCATCTTTGACAAGCTCTCAAACAAAAAATGGATTTCTTTTTACTACACCAATATTAAATAAATTGGTAATATTGAGAAGAACACAAAACGATTGAAGGCTTTAAATAAAATAAAGTTTTCACGGGTACGCGAGCCGGAGGAAGTGAACCTCCATATATAACATTTGGCGCAGCCGCGAAACCAACTTTCGCAAGGTGGGAAAAAGGACCTAAGGAGAGTCCTTCCGGGCGCGTGTGCGGTGAAAAGTTTTGTGTTCAAAAGAGTAAGAAAAGAAAAATTAGATTTAAATGGTGTTTAAAATAGCAAGGAGGAAATAGTGATCACTGCAGTGAAAAAAAAATATATATATATATATATAATATTAATAATAAAAACAAAAATAAAAATAAAAAAATGTCTTTGTAATAAGAATGAAAATCTTATCTGAAAATCTAAATCTAAAGTTCATAATTTAAGTGCAGTGAAAAGTGTTTTTTTCACGAACGTTTGTTTCCCAAAAAAAAAAAAAAAAAACGTTTTGATAGAGCCAAACGGACAAAATCGAAAAAGAGTAAAACAGAATACTTGAGCCGAACATTTTTGAATCAAAAATAGAAATGGGATTGGTGAGTTTTCTTGGTAATATAATATGTCGAAAATATAAAATTTAATAAATATACGAATTTTTTATTGGAAATTGTTGATTTTTCGTGCCAAATTTTGTCGTTAGCAAACGCAGGTGATATTCAATTTTTGTGTTTTTCGTAAAATCGTATGCGGTTAATACCGGATAAAAAAAAAAAAAAATTGAAGTAAAAAGTTGAAACTTTAGTTATTTTGTGTGAATTCAAATAGAGTAGATTTTAAATGACGTTCTGACTGATTGCAGGTGTGGCTGTTGGTATACATAAATAAATAATTCCGTTTCCGAGATTAATATTGTAATTAAAAATTGCCGGGTTGGGGCACAACGTAAGCTCAGGTAGCTGTAGCTCAGGAAGTGGATTAGGAAAATTTAATGGAGGAAAAGAGAAACAATAAAGAGCAGTTAGCGGAACGAGCAAAGAAATACTCGGTAGATGTACAGAGACTAATAAAAAAATTGTGGGAGGTATTAAAACGATTAAATAACAAAAAGGAGTTTGCGGAACTAATCAAAGGTAGAATTAGGCAATCGCAAGATACTTCGATTTTTGGGGAGTGTGACATTCTGCTAGAAACTATCTTAGATTTAAACGAGAAGAGCTCTGCGGATTCTGAAGAAGAAACAAACGAGTTGCGAGTGGCCAACAAAAGAATGCAGGCTTATGGGGAAACATTAAAGACGAACCTTAAGTATTCAGAAAGGTTATTTGAAGAGCCAGAAGAAGAAAATCAGACACTCAAAGAAGCACTAACAACTAAGTACACGCCAGAGCAGGTGGAAGAGCTTGCATCAAATAAAAGGCGTTTGGCAGAAGGTGAGAAAGAAATACAAGGGCTAAGACGTCAACTAAACAAGACAAGGAAGGATTTAGAAGCAATTCAGAGAATACGTTCAACTAGCATTTCAGTGGATAGAGAAGATAATCAGGGAGAACCCGAAGATCAAAAGGAAGTAACAATAGTTGAAACTATTGTGAAAACAAGGAATTACACGGAAAAACTAGTTGTAACTGAAGAATATTTTTCCCCAATGCCATCCCCAGCAACAATACCAATAACAAACACCCCCCCCCCCCCCCTTCGCTTCCTGCAATAGAAGTTAACGGGACAGAGGAAATGCCAATTGGTTTTGCAGTAGCAAAAAGTATATTGCACGAACGGCTGGCGCTGCCGACCAACACTAACAGAGCAGAACATAGTAAAACTATGCAGTCACGACTAGACGACAGAAATGGAGGAGTAGGGAACACCATGCGCGTAGCGCAAAGTAATTCAATAGGGACAGCTTTACTGAAATTAGTAGAAGGATTAGTGCCATTATTTGCAGGAGTGCCTACACCAGACCGAAAAACGGAAGTGACCAAATTCATAATGGGTTGACAGTTTCTTAAAAGAGAGATAAGCGCAAATGAAGAACTATATGCGATCAATCTCGTAAAACATAGGTTGTTGGGTGATGCTTTTGAGCAGATTGGCACCACGCGGTTCGCAACGTTGGACGAGTTGTGTCAGATGATGAAAGAGTTATACACCCGTAAGAGAGACATAGATGACATAAGAGCAGAGCTCGCAAGCTGCAAGCAAAACATGCGAGAGTCGGTGAAACAGTTTGGTATGCGCATCGAACGTCTGTTGAATGAAGCGGAGGAAGCTCTGAATGAGTCTTGGGGTGACACTAGCATGATGCGGTTTTTCCGGAAACTCGCTGTCAAAACTTTTATAAAAGGGCTAAGAGACCAATCTATACGGAACATATTTGTGGGGCAGCAGGACGCGTCAATTGGGCAACTGGTAAACCTGGTATTACAAAATATCGATCTAATAGGCGATAACAATTCTAATATCAATTATACGATAGAATTAGAGAATGATACCCCAGCTAGCTGCCATTTTTGCAAGAAGTCAGGACATTTCTATGCCCATTGCAGCGAAAGTGTAAATACACCTTTCTGTCGACAGTGTATAAAATATGGGCACGAGGAAAATGCTGGATGTGGGAAAACAGCGGTGGTCCAAGTAGCAAATAATCAAGGGCAATCGCGGTTCTGTGATTATTGCAAACGCGAGGGGCATGTAGAGGCACAGTGCTTCATAAGAATGCGTGCACTTTTTTGCAACAAATGCCAGACCCCCGGCCATGAACAGAATAGGTTTTGCAAGGGATCGGCAGGAAGTGGAAACAAGGGGTTTCGAAGGGAGACCCCTAGAATGCCACCTCTTGATAGAGATACCTGTGCAAAATGTAGGGAGAAAGGCCACTGGGCACGGAATTGCCCAAAAGAGGAGCAACCGGGTAGGGCACTAACGAAAAACGCACAAGCCCCCAGTCTAAGCAAATAGGCTGGGGAGAACAACGGAGTTTGTTTAAGGAGATGAAAATTGCTAGCAAGTAATCAAAATAGTAACAAGTTTATAATAGGATAAAATTTTGGAACGAATAGTTTTGCAAATAGGGAGATCGGAGATGCATTCATAAAAGTGCCATGTGCAGAGGTAATTAATGGAGAGCTTTGGTTATTAGTTGACTCAGGGGCGGATACAAGTATAGTAAAAAGGGGATCATTGGTGGCAGATGTGCCACTCGACCAAACTTCACGAAAATGGTTGAACGGTGCGTTTGGAGGCGGGGTCGCAACTCGTGGATTAGTGACCATCCAACACGCCACAGAGCTCATGATGGAGCTGCAAATGCAGGCTGTGGACTTGGACAGAGGTATACCAGCGGATGGACTCTTGGGTAGGGACATCCTCTGAAACCAGTCCATATTAGACACAGTGGGCAAGCAGCTGAAATTCGTTCCAGAGGGACAAAGGCCTATATGTTTAGAGCTATTAACGTACCAGGAGAAGAAGGGTATATGTTCCATAAAAGAATTTTCGGTACCACCAAGATCAATCAGAATTTTTCCATTACAGTTTCAAGCAGCGGAAAATGAAGTGATAGTGCAGAAAAAATAAATAAGTGAAAACGTTTTCTTAGGAGAAACGCTTACAAAGTTAAGGGATGGAATAGGGTATGCTTCAATACTCAACGCTAATAATCAAGAGGTAGTGATCAAGCTTTTTAGTGACATAGAATATGCAAAGAAAGACGAATATAACGAGATTTCAGAATCAGAAATAAATTTAAAAAACAGTGTTGATGTGGTAGATAGGGTTGAGCAAATTTTGAAAGGTGTCCAAGCGAATGCAATTTTGAATTCCGAAGAAAGGGAATCATTAGAAAGGATGGTTAAAAAGTATAGCGATGTTTTTCAGTTGGAAGGTGACGCACTGACATATACAGATGTACTAAGGCATGAGATTCCAACCATTCCGGGGACAGCTCCAGTGAATCGGCGGCAGTACCGCCTGCCAGAGGAACATCGTGACGAAATCAATCGACAGGTAAATGACATGCTGAAGCAGGACATTATAGTCCCGAGCAAGTCACCCTGGAATTCACCGATTATCCTAGTCCCGAAAAAGTCTGGGGAGGATGGGCAAAATAATTGGAGATTAGTGGTAGACTTCAGAGAGCTGAATGAAAAAACGATAAAGACAGTGTTTCCCATACCAAGGATAGATGAAATATTAGATCAGTTGGGGTATAGTAGGTATTTTACTACGCTAGACTTGGCAAGTGGGTATCATCAGGTTATGGTAAATGAGAAGGATAGAGAAAAAACAGCGTTTAGTACGGGTCTTGATCACAACGAATTTAAACGTATGCCATTCGGACTAACAGGTGCGCCTTCAACGTTCCGAAGAATCATGAATAGTATTCTAACGGGACTGCAAGGCGTAGACTGTTTCGTGTATCTTGACGATATTGTTGTCTATGGAAGAGATCTGAAACAGCATGAGGAGCGTTTAATAAAAGTGCTCGATAGTCTATGCGGATACACAGAGGATTTTACAATGAGCATACCTGTCGCCACCTCTCTTTGGGGCTCGGCCTGAGTTTGGAAGCAGCCGACAATTTCTCAAAGTTTAGTCGTACCGCAGGAGCACGACTAACCACCGGTGTAACCGCTTATTTTGGAAAGGGGGGAGGGATGTTATGGATCAATGAAATTTCAAAACAACGAGAAAGGTGCACGCACAGCAGAATGAGCAGCGATTCACGCGCAGCAGCGAGCAGTGCGTCAGCAGAACGGTCACACAGCAAAGCAGCGAAGCAGCGTCATCAGATATGGTTTATTTAAGGTAGTTTATAAGTTAAAACGAGGCTTTTGGACAGTAGAAAGTGAAATGGTAATTAATGGTGTTATTTTTGTAGTAAACTAATAAACGGGAATATTAAATAAATTGGTAATATTGAGAAGAACACAAAACGATTGAAGGCTTTAAATAAAAGTAAGTTTTCACGGGTACGCGAGCCGGAGGAAGTGAACCTCCATATATAACAGTTTAAAATAACATACTGCTTGAATCTTTAAAGAATACATGAGTTTGCGAAAAAATTACGATTCGAGATCGTCCAGGGGATTTTCAGCTAACTTTATTTCTATACCATCAACATATCCAATATAATGTGGCAATTCGTAGCATGTTTGGGATACAATTTCTTGACATTCTTTAGAGCCGGACCAGAAAAGCAACGTTTCTTTTATTTTTGGAATTGCTCAAAATACACGGTCTGTAACCCGCTGCAACGTTCCACCGTCACCAACTCCAAAAAAGCATGCTATTTTGGATACAGAAGCACCTTCTCCGCTAGCTCCCAATCGACAATGCAACTATATACCAAGTTGCTTGCCTGAGCTTTCCCCTTAAAAAACCTCATATCTTCCTTTATTAGATTTACTATGGCATTAAAGTTGTTCCGATTTTACTCGTAGGAGTTTCCTGAATCTATTTTCATCCAATTTCGGTAGTATATTGACAAAAAAAAAAAAAAAAAAAAAAAAAAAAAAAAAAAAAAAAAAAACAACTTCAGATTTTGGAACACTATTCAGCCTAATAGGAGTGAAATAATGAAAACTGACAAAACAACACTGGAGAATAGCCAATCGTCAATAATTTCATCTTCTTTTTCGTAGTTATCGCTTCCTGCAGTAAATTAAAAAATCTATCAAAAAATCTACATCAATCAAAGAAGGCATAAAATACAAACCATCAGTTGATACTTCCAGCATCATTACATCTATGTATAACTGCTTGCTGTTCCAAAAATTCTTTGACCTGCACCTTTTCACTTATTTTGGGGCATTTTTACCAAGCCCAAGTTCCTATAAGCTTCAACATTATGAAAACCTTGCCGAACTTTCAAAATTCTAAATTACACAAACAAAGCAAGACTGCCCAAAAAGTGTGTTCAGGAAAAGTGCCTTATAGATTTTCAAGATTGTATTTTTTCCACGTTAAAGAGAAGACCCCAATTCATAAATTAAATGTAGGCATTGAATAGAATCCCAGCAGCTTGAATCTCCTTAGCTACGGATATTTAAATAAGGTTTTAGCGCCTATTTAGGCTTAGCATGCTGTCGCGTAGTGATATCGTGCTTGCCTCACATCTGAAGATGGCGAGTTCGATTCCTGGCTGAGGCAAACATTAATTGTTAAAACACGAAGAGTTTTCTGCACTCAGGAAATGGTGGCAACTCAACAAATGATTGCTGTAAATTGACATTTAGAGAGATAAGAGCGTGTGTTCTCTGAAATTCTTTTTTCGCCAACGTACCCCTAGCATGAAAATGTTCTGCTAGGCGTCACCAGTGACTTTTTACAATCTCACGAGGACAAAGTCATCCGGGATCCCTGTTAAATTTGTTTAAAATATTTTCGGTAATGATATAAAATATTCTACTTAA
The DNA here is from genome assembly GCA_020466095.1 of Chlorops oryzae. Taxonomy (NCBI): domain Eukaryota; kingdom Metazoa; phylum Arthropoda; class Insecta; order Diptera; family Chloropidae; genus Chlorops; species Chlorops oryzae. The sequence continues at coordinate 89,553,769 of CM035806.1, forward strand.
TGCCTTCTTTGGATTTATGAATGCATGGATTTTCTTGAGTATCCCGCGCGTGCATGAAATTTGTCTCACTCACGGTAAAAATCACGGTTTTCATACTCACGCACATGCACGAAAGTTTCGTAATTTTCATTTCACGATCACACCGTAACCCAGTAAACAATTGTCAGAACGCTTAATTTTTTTACTTTTTTGATTAATATTTGATTATTATTTAATATAAAAAATAAGTAAAATTAAATTTGTCTCAAGAAAGATAAAGAATTAGTTTTACAACTAGGTTAGGTTGGGTTACTGTAGCTGCCACCAAGGATGACACACTTAGGCTCCACATGGGCCCGTTGTGATACCACAAATAATGGGAAAAAAAAGAAACACAAACAAAAAAATCGACAAAAACATCCATGAAATCTGTCGCGTGTGTTACGAAAAGAGCAAATTTGAATATTAACATTTCAATGAAATTTTTAATGTTTTAATATTTTTGGGAAATAGATGAAAAACTAATAAGAAATAAATAAATAAGAAAGAAACAAACAATGGGGATCTAACTTAGAAAAATATGATGGAAAATGGAGATTGATTTTTTTAATCTTATTAAATTTTTATATAAGTTTTTTTTGTTTTGTTTTGGTAATTGAATACAGTTTTTATGTTATTTAAAATTTAATAGAATAAAATTTTTTGAACACCAATTTTCTTAACGAAAATTTTATCGCGTGGGTAATGTCGTGATTTAGGGTAAGTCGATTTTTAAAATTCCATATAAGTTTGAATATCCAAAGTTTATTGAGTAAGTGGGTTTATTATAGACTGCTATTTTTAGTTAGTTGCTGAAACAAATTTGGTAAACCATATCGTTAGAACTTCTACCAAGCCATACATATTGTACCAGGCTGGGTCGTTTTTACCCAAGTTCTGGGATCGCATTGGTATAATTATATTTTGTTATCTTATGGGTAAAAAACAATTTTGGGTAAAAAACAAATTCAAATTAATATGCATCTTCATACTGCGCAAGCGGATTGAAATTTGTAATAAAAAATTATATGAGATTTTTCTGATACGTATACGTAGTTTTTCCAACCCAAAATAACAATTACGTATTCGTATTCCAACGCAAAATAAAAATTAAGTATACGTCGAATAAGTGGAGTTTTTTGTTATATTTTTGTTGAAAACACCGGTTGCCTGCATTTTTCCGGATTGGTGTCTGAAGCAAATTTGTTGGTCGCTAAAATATCTACAGCTTTCCCGAAGACAGAAAAGCGATATTCATAATGATTCAGGACAAATTAGCATTTTAAATTTTCGAAGAATTAAGCGACGAACCTGCAAAATTCAAAAGTAGAGCCAATCCAGAGAAAAGGCCAATGGATCTGCGCTCAGTTTACTTTTAAAAAAGTCACTCAGTTGGTTCCATTTTTGTTACTATTTTCGACTTGCACAGTGTAATTAGATAATATATCAATTTTTATAGGAACCATATGAAAGAACGGATTTTCTTCAACGATGAATTTTTGGAAATGGAAATTTGTCTTCTTCCAAATGGTTAAAAATATATACGTTCGATTACATTTTAGGCATGTTTTGGAGCAATTTACTCAGGTCTGAATTTCTTCGACCATATCTCCGTAAAATTTTGGTCGATTGTAGTTACGTTAGTTTGTTTTAAATATAGTTTTATGACCAAAAATATCTGGCAACAATGGAATTAAAGCTGAGAAATTCTAAGTTTTATCTTTGAAGTCGGAGAAATCTCATATAATTTTTTTTTCAAACTTGCAATCCGCTTGCGTGGTTGAAGATGCAGCTTAATTGGAATTTTTTTTACACAAAATTATTTTTTACACATGAGATAACAAAATATAACTATACCAATGCGATCCTAGAACTTTTTTCGTACAAAAACCACCCACCCTAGTATATACATTGAAGTTTTTGTATTCCTTAACTACATACAGTTTCGAGAAAGCAAACCTTGAAGTAGTTCACATGTCGCGTGGGATACGATATAATACAATATAAGAAAGACATACGTATGGAAAAGTCAAAGAATAAAACTTACGCATTTTTCAAATAAGCTAACGTATCCGTGAGAACGCGTGGTGAAACGTAAACGTCGTTTCGATATTGATCCAATATCTTTAATAGGACTTCTAGTACACCGGATGTAAACGTTATCAAATACCAATTCGAAAATGCTTGATATTTGTCGCTGATTACATTACATGGGCTACCATAGCTGTAAAAAAAATTTCGAGAAGTATTGAAAAGTTAATTATTTTAGAATTGTTTAATCCAAGGTCGTAGTCAAAGCCAACTTTACCGTTCAAACATGCGTGTCATTATATGTAGTGCCCATTTTTTCGTTTTCCACCAGGGAAACTCCGTTTTCTCTTCGTCATCTAAATGTGCGCAATCAGGCACTGGCCGTTCGGCTACTTGACGACAAATCTCCATCCATAGCGAGAATGTCTCCCTTGAGATCAATTCCAATGGCAGACTGTACTGTGTCAATGCATAATAAATCTTGAGTATTTGTTTCTGCAATAGAACCGATTGTTCTGACTGATCGTTCATAAGGTTGACCATCAAGGAATACATAATTGGTAGCAGTAGGTTCATTGCTTCGGTCAATGGTAAACGCTCATCCTCGTGTTTGTATTCATAGTTTTTAACCAATTGGTACATGGTCAAGAGCGCACCATTCCAACCATTTGCATCTGTTTTTTTTTTTTTTTTAACAAGCACAAAAACAGATTAAGGTAATAGTGTTTTTAGTTGCAATTGGGCAAATGATACCTGGATTTTGCAAATATATGCTTATGTTGTCAACGACTTGTGGCCAACGTCCGGGAAAGTCATTCTTTATTATAGTACTAACGCAAACCGCCAATTGAACTCTGAGAAGCCGAAATAAAAATAAGGGAAAAAACCTTATTTATAGCCGATATTTGAAGAATTTAAAGGTTTTTTTATACTGACTTTATTAAGTCGGGGGCGTGGACGATGGCATCTACTACGGAAGCGCGTATCATTGCTCGGTCCTGCTCATGTATAGAAAACGGCAATGGTTCGCCTGGTTTTGTTTCGTGATCTGCCCAGCTATTCGTTATCATGTTTTTCAGATATATTGCGCCAGCCTGCCGCACTGGTTGCTCAACATTATTTTGCATTACGATTTGCAATATTGCTGGGACAAATCCAATGATCTTACGTATCTAGAGGGGCAATAAATAAAGAAACATTTCAATATAGAGATTTGAATGTTATCGGGTGAATTATGCGGTGTAATTTTGAGAGAGCGAGAGAAAGAGAGAGAGAGAGAGAGAGAGAGAGAGGGAGAGAGATAGTGACAATAGAGAGAGAGAGAGAGAGAGAAGGAGAGAGAGAGAGAGAGAGGGAGAGAGAGAGAGGGAGAGAGAGAGAGGGAGAGAGAGAGAGGGAGAGAGAGAGAGAGGGAGAGAGATAGCGACAAAGAGAGAGATAGTGACAAAGAGAGAGAGAGAGAGAGAGAGAGAGAGGGAAAAAGAGAGAGAGGGAACGGGAGACAGAGAGAGCGAGAGAGCTAAAGAGAGCGAAAAAGAGAGATAGAGAGAGCGAAAAAGAGAGATAGAGAGAGAGCGAGACAGAGAGAGAGGGAAAGAGAAAGAGAGAGCGAGACCGAGAAAGAGGGAGAGAGAAGGAGAGAGAGAGGGAGAGACAAGGAGAGAGAGCGGGACAGAGAGAGGGAGAGAGAAAGAGAGAGAATGAGAGGAGAGAGAAGGATAGAGAAGGAGAGAGGAGAGAGAAGGAAAGAGGAGAGAGAAGGAAAGAGGAGAGAGAAGGAAAGAGGAGAGAGAAGGAAAGAGGAGAGAGAAGGATAGTGAGAAAAGGAGAGAGAAGAAGAAATAAGGAGAGAGAAGAAGAGAGAAGAAGAGAGATGGAGGGAGAAGGAGAGAGATGGAGGGAGAAGGAGAGAGGAGGAGAGTGAAGGAGAGAAGGAGAGAGAAGGTAAGAGGAGAGAGAAGGAGAGAGAATAAGAGAGAAGGAGAGAGAAGGAGAGAGAAGGAGAGAGGAGAGAGAAGGAGAGAGAAGGAGAGAGAAGGAGAGAGAAGGAGAGAGAAGGAGAGGAAAGGAGAGGAAAGGAGAGAGAAGGAGAGAGAAGGAGAGAGAAGGAGAGAGAAGGAGAGAGAAGGAGAGAGAAGGAGAGAGAAGGAGAGAGAAGGAGAGAGAAGGTGAGAGAAGGAGGGAGAAGGAGACAGAGTAAGAGAACGAGAGAGAGAGAGAGAGAGAGAGAGAGAGCGAGAGAGATAAAGATAGAGCAAGAGAGATAGAGAAAGAGTTTTATTTCTGTAAGAAACCTGTAATGAAATATCTTGAAATAGGACGATTTATTTCAGATCCTGTTAAAAATAAGTACAAAAATACTATATTAGAGAAAAAACAATTAATGGTGTTATACTCACTCGAGCCTGACAATAAAATACCCGACCCAGACAAACATGTTTATATAATTTTTAAACCACGCCCAAAAAACAGGACCACTAAGAAGGAATATTCAACAGGTTTTTAAGGCCACCGACTTTTGTTAAATTTTTTTTTATGAAAACCACCCCTTCGCGACGCGCACTTTTCAATTTTTTTTTTTTTTTTAATTCTGATCGGAGCCTTAAATATACGCTCAAATTCTAAGTTTCATTGGAATATTTCGAAAAAGTCCGATTTTGACGCAGTTTTGTGACAGTTTTTTGTGACAGATCCTAGTACTAGAGGTACCCTTAATAATGGACCGATCAATGAAATTTTTTGGGAGGATGATAATGGCTACAAAGGAAGCATAAATGTCAAATTTCGTTCAAGTACGATTTGATTTTCGGGTGTAGGAGACAATTTTCGAAAAACGCCCTTCTGCCACGCTCACTGTTCCAATTTTTGGAAATCGTGTTACTTTCCTTTAAAAAAAAATATCTTGAAAATGAATAATTTTTTTGATTTTCGTAATAGACCCTAGTACTGGAGGTACCCTTAAAAATGGTAAGTTCAAATTTTTTGGAGGTTGTTTATGGCTACAAAGGAAGCATAAGTGCCAAATTTCGTTCAAGTCCCATTTGAATTTCGGGTGTAGGAGACAATTTTCGAAAAACGACCTTCTGCGACGCCCAATTTTCCAATTTTTTGAAATCGTATGACTTGCCTTTTAACATGTTCAATAAAATTAAATCTTATCATTAGAACAGTTTTTGTGATTTTCGTAACAGACCCTAGTACTGGAGGTACCCCTAAAAATGGTCTGATCGGGTCCATTCTCGAACTTGTTCTTACTCATTTCCGGGAGCACGCGTACCAAATTTTGTCAAGATAGCTGAAATCCTTCGATAGGAAAAGTTTATACAGACGGACGGACATATCTTAATCGAATATCCTGGGGACGCTGATCATTTCTACATAAATTTTTTATGGCCTATCTCGACTGATTATGGGTGTTACACACAAAACCACACAAATGCAATCTACCCTCGACACAGTGTGGCGGGTATACAAAATTAAAGAGTATTCGCAATGCCCAAAATTCGTATTATTAAACCTTGATCTTTTCGAAATATGTATAAAACTATTTAATCAAGATAACACATTAATCAGATCAAAACAAAACACTGAACAAGAGAAGGCTCTTAATGCATAATTCTAAAATAAGTACTAGAAAACGAGGGTCTTGTAAAATACCGGTCGCGGTAGTAAAATCATTATTTTATCTAGAACTAAGTTCGACTTCCGATTCGACTTACTCTCTCACTGGCAATCTGGAGTTCCTAGCAAACGGTAAAAGAAAATAACACCTTCCTTTGCTACTAAATAAAATAAAATTTTCCTTTGCGAATATATGAAATTTCTTTCGTGTTTTTATTCCTGCTAATTCTTGGTTTATTTCTTTTTCGGTTACTTTCGTTCGAATCGTCCTGAACGATTCAAACTAAGTTACATCGGTAATTTTTCAGCCCATTTCAAGGAACCAAGAATCCATCCACACATTAAAAACGGTTACCACAATTAACATTGGTCGTTCGAGTCGGATAATCCAGAGCGCAATTCAAATCATCAAAAAAAAGCAATAACATCGTCATAAATTCTTACAATTTTTGCTGATAATAAGGTAGGTTTGCATATGTAAGGTCAAGACCAATTCCAACTGAAAAAAATTGCTGTCTGTAAAGTCAATTTACGGACGATAGTTTTACGTGATAACGTCATAAGAAAACACTCATTATGTATTATACATAAAAGGGACCATTCAAGTATCACGCACGCTATTTTTGGCGATTTTTCAAACTCCCTTAGACTTATTATTATAAATGTTAGAAAATAGGTCTCATTTTTTAATTTTTTTTGGCAATTTAATATAAGTATAAAATAGAAAATAATAATTGTACTTCAATTTTTAAATTAATATTGCATATAAAAGTTTTCAAAATCAATGTCATAAATATTTTCTATCCCTGTCAGTGCTCGGACTACTACCACTTTGTTGGTAGATCGACCACTATTTTCACTATTACCACTTCTACCACGCTAGGTCCAAATCGACCGCTTTTTTTGTTTACTTATTTATGCCTTTGTTTTATTTATTTTATGATCATTTAGAATCATTGAGAGAATAAAAAATGTGCTTAAATGTTATGTGTTATTGAAAAATATGTTGGCAGCTTCCTATTGTCAAGAATGGCAGTATTGGCGCTTGACGACATCCAATAAATATTGACACTTTTTTTTAAAGAGGAGAAAATACCTAAAATCATGTAATTTTCCCAATTTCCTACATGATCAGATGAGATATATTCCTATACATATTAATATTTTAAGCAATTTTAAGTCTACAAATTTTTATAGGAATCTACCCCTTCTTCTTTAAAAATCTACCACCTTTAAATATTTTCAAATCCGAGCACTGATCCCTGCCTTCGTTTTAAAAATTTTTGCAGGCCCTGTTCATACAAAATTAAATTTTTTTTTGGCGCAGTGTACATATATTTAACGTGCAGAGTATGATGATGTAGCAATTGTTCTTTTCAAAAATTAATCTGCACAATTTATATGAGTGCGTGAAAAAATTTCAGAAAATTGTTCAGACAATTTTGTTACGTCTTATATCTTCATCCGCATAATGCTTACGAGAATTGTAGGTTGAAGTGATTCAACCAAAGCGTGTATAACTACTAAGATGTCCAAGGCTGCAATTATAATGAAGCTTAAGCTGAAGCGTAGGCTGTCATGTGTTTGTTGTAATTTGTTGTTGCGGAAATACAACAAGCACATGACAGCTTCACACTAATTTCAGCCTAACGTTCATACAAACGAACAGGGATACGCAAATTTTAAAAATTTCGATAGAGTATGCAGGGGGAGTGAAAATATTTTGTTGCTCTGTTATTTTCTTTAAAAATACAGGATTCAGAAATTGGTCTTTGCTTTTCAAATTTATTTGTTCACAAGAAAGACAACGTTCTATATCAAAACAACGTACACGCTAGGAATTCGTAGAAGGTACCAAGGCAAAAACAAAACAATCGGACTTCTCACCTCAACACATTGAGAAGTGTTTTTAATTCTGATTGTTTTTTAGCAGTCCCGCGCTTGTTTGTCTGTGCCTTTTGCATATTTTCGCCTTGTCTGCTTGTGAGAGACGATTGAGACGATTAGCTTTCTCATGAGAGCGAACTCTCCGCTCTAAACTGGTTTGAACTTTTGTGTATTTGAGTGTGTTTGTGTGTCGCGGAAATTGAACGATGAACATGTTGAACGCACATTGAGTTTTCCGGCGTGAGATGTTCGCAGATCGAATGTCCTATCATCGATTTAATAGACGTTATCACGTCAAAAAAAAAATAGTTAAATTCAATTGCTTATACAAATATGGGTCAAATTTTCTCAAGTGGGCCACTTTTAAATTGATAGTCTTAGATTTCAGTGATTGATACGGCATTCGATAGCCCTTTTTTTTAAACTTTCTATTTTTTATTGAATCTTTCTTTGAATATGAACTAACAATAAGTTTTCAAATCTTAATTCTAAATAACTCTTAGCTACTTATACCGCATATTAAGTATAAAGTAGTATTTAGATACGATGGGCCTCAACTCAAAAGATGGGCTGCTGATGGATTTGAGCCTTTCGGTGTCCGGGGCGATGCGCGCTTGACGCGTACTTTTCGACGGGTGGCGATTGCCGCAACTGAACATGCGTTGTCGCAAAGTAATCGGTTTCGCGGATTGGCATCGCCTGCTTCTATATGCGGACCCGGTGATACTTTAAAGTGTAGCGGTCGGACGATCAATCCTCCGTAGTCTGGAACTCGAAACAGTAAAGGCTAAGGACCTAGCCATTTCGTTGGGATGCTGATGCAGACGCTCTGTGTAGGCTGATCTCAGGCGTGCTACTTCGTCCCTTACAAACGGTATTTCAAGGTCTCGGTGGATATTTGCGTTGCGTATATACCAAGGTGCACCTGTAATTAAACGAAGAATTTTTAATTGTACTCTTTGAATTATTTCAATACTGGAGGAACTAACATTTCCCCACATTTCGACTCCGTATAATTATATTGGTTTTAATATACTTCTATATAAAAGAATTTTATGTTCAATTTTTAAGGGTGAGCGTTGGCTTATAAGCCAATGAACCTTAGAAGCTTTGAATTTCAATGCGGTTCTTTTAGCTTCAATATGCTTCCGCCAAGTAAGACGCCTGTCCAAGTGAATACCTAGGTAAACAACGTTTTCTGTCTTAGGGACCAGTATATTGCTTATTGTTATGAGTGAGCATGTGCCTCTTTTGAGAGTAAATGTCACGTGTTTACTTTTTTGTTCGTTTATTTTGATGCGCCGTTTGGCAAGCCATTTTTTGATTACTTTTAAGTGTGATTGCAGATTTCGCGAGGAAGAAATCTCGCTTTGATGACGGCTAAGTATAGCTGTATCGTCGGCAAAAGTAGACAGCCAAAAAGACAGCAGAACAATATTCTTCTTCAAAGCTTGTATCGGTCCTTGTGAAGGGTGCTACTTATGTCTGGCGTTTGTGGAAAAGAAAAGAAGAAGAAAAAGTTATAAACTTATGGTAAAAGGGAGTGTAGAACTAAATGACGTATCAACAAGGCAAAAACATAACGCTTGGCGATTGATTTTTAATTGTAAAATTAATAATACTTCCTTTGAGAGCTGGCGGCGTTAATCCTCCAATCCCAGTTTTAGCAGCTGCACTCTGTCTTCCGTTCCGGGCTTTTTTATGACCGATTTGATTACAAACTTTATTTATTTTAAATAAATTACGCGACCGCTCGAAAAATTCGTTTTTCGATCAACAGTGTTGTTATCGCTTATGCAGAAAAAAATGATTCGATAGTTTCGGAGGTAAAAAAAAAAATCGTTTCAAACTTAATTTTTGAAAAAAAAATTTTTTTTACCGTTAGTTATTAGCCGTCAAAGTTTGCGGTAATGGTTTTTATTTAAATTCCTAACTCGCGAAGGGTTTATCGAAACTCAACGTTCATTACATCAAAATTTTCGTAAATTAATATGCTTTTCCATAAAAAATAATATTTCTTATTAAGAAATAAATTGTTCCTAGAAAAAATTTAGATTTTTGTTTTTAATTGAAATTTATTTTGCAAATTTTATTCAAATCCACAATCTTTTAGAAAAATTTCGGTGAAAAAAATTCAGTATTCTTCAGTAGGTCCAAAGTTATGCATAGTTTTGTGACCCCACTCCTACCTCTAGTGCTTAATAAAGTTCCTTTTCACGCGCGTCTTCTTTGTATGAAATTCTAACGAGATTCCAACGACAAAGGAGTAAGCAAAGAAAGAAAACCGATTCGCAAAGACTCTCAGAGAACCGAAAGAGAAAACACAATTCGCTAGCCAGCCGTCTCCCACTCTTTGTTCTCAACTGAAGGGAACGAGGAAACGACAATAAAACTGGCAATTATTTTGTATTCGTTGTCTATTTTGCTTGCATAAGGCCAGCGTTCACGCCAACTGGCAAACGAGTACGCTACCAATGTGAAGTACTGAGTCTCAGGGGAAAGGGATCGTCCACGCTTCTAGTGATACGCTGCACGCGCTTTGATAATCGGTGCCCTTGAAAATGCAGCAGGGCGTATGAAGGTCAGAGGCGCGGTACATGTGGCGGACTTTTTTCACCTTTCCACAAGGATTGGTCCACCGGATCTATTCCAGGCTGGTGGTAGGATCGCCAAATGTTAATGTCAGGGACACCAAAATAGGAGACGTACCTGTTTGTAATGTTGAGTACGGAGGATAGGTCCTTTTTCTTTTAATTTGCCGGCGGTTTGCGCGACGCGTTTAAAGCGGGAATTCCAATTACGCGTGAGCTGCGGGAAAATCGTGCGTGTGCGTGCTTCTCCATACATTTGAAATTTCAAATGTATGGAGGCGCACGCACACGCACGATTTTCCCGCAGCTCACGCGCTATTGGAATTCCCGCTTAAAGATTTTTGATTTAATTTGAATTTAGCACAGAGTCTTGCCTTCGTGGCGTTGAATATTATATCGATCGAACTTACTTATGATTTTTTTGCTTTGCGGAACGGCGAGGTACGTACTAGTTGTAGCGATCAAAGACTCGCCTCCATAGCGGCTACGGCTACGGCAAAAAACGGACAAGTACATTATTTTTGAAAATTTTCATGTAATGAACGTTGAGTTTCGATAAACCCTTCGCGAGTTATGAATTAAAATAAACTTTCTTAAAGATTGTGGATTTAAATAAAGTTTGCAAAATAAATTCTGCAGGCGGAGAAGTCTTTTTAACTTTCAATTAAAAACAAAAATCTAAATTTTTTCTAGGAACAATTAATTTTTTATTAGAAATAATATTTTTATGGAGAAGTGAAATTTGACCCATATATATTTCCGCTATATATATTAATTCCCGAGCACGAAAGGATTTTTTTTTTAGAAAAGTGAGTATTTACTCTATATAAAATTTTCGTCCTATACATATGGATATTTCCAGTGGCTAGGACGTGACATTCGGACGATTATTATACAAAACCCTCAGATTAAGAAAGGGAAAAAGGGGCACCTATTTAATTCATCATGAAGTTCTTAGGGCAGTCTAGTCTTTGTGCCAAAAATTTTAAGCTCTATATTAACCGAAACCAAGATATCGGCTAGCAACAAGTGGATTTGGACGTGACAAAAAAGGAACTGCTTTCACACACATGATAAGATATAGCTAATTTCTGCGAGTTTCGGAGGAAATATAATATAATTTTTTGAAAACGTGAAGTGACTCAACAATAACAAAATTTTATTAATAGAGTAACATTGTCATAGACTTTCATTTCGTTTGTTTTATATGGGGAAAAAATTGATTCCGGACGTGACATTGTGGACGTGACAAATATTTCCTGAATATTTAACAGAACAGAGAATTATGTGTTTAGATACATACCTAGGAGTACAATAGAACCATTATGTATCGCGGAGAGCATCACTCCCCACTTACAGTAATACATAGGTGCACACAGAAAAATATGACCTCATAAAATCAAAAAGATATCTCCTTGACTAAAAACCATAGAGAAATCTTTTTAACTTTGTTCTAGTTTTGTCGGATTTTATATGCCTTTTTGGCTGTGTGTTTTTTTTTTCAGAAAAACATTAATTAAAGGTTTCAACCAAAAAAAAAATATTTTTTTATTAGACTCTAAGTTTTCTTTTAATGGAATAAGCGGTTTTAGCAACATTAATGTGTGTGCTATTTAAATATTTTAAAAAAATGAAATTTTGTGATGCCTGTGATTTTGGGAACAGACTTCCATGTCTCCACTAAAGTTGGGCAGAAATTTAAAATAGCTTCTTCAGATATGTAGAACAAGGTAACGCCATCAATGTTGTTTTGAGCGATTTCGTAAAATGTGAAAGCATCCCCTAAAACAATATTGTTTGATCGAACTATCTGCCAAACTTTTCTTTTAACCACAGCACCTACGCCATCTACAGCGCCTTTACCATGTGAGGTAGCAAAAAAGTTCCATTCAAACCGCTCACAATGGAAATCATTTGCGAATCTAGGAATGCTCGATATTATGTATTTATTCTTAAACTGAGAGCTGCTTCCGTCCGAGAATATAAAAATTTTAGCAATTTTTTCATAACGACTATTGATATGATGCAAAAGCTTTGTTATGAAACAATTAACGTCAAATTTGTTGTGGCTAAGACTGTCACTTATTATGGCAAAGGATTCTGTTTTGCCATGAAGCCATGCCACACAAGTAAAAATTGTTGCTTGCTTGTAACTGAAATGCGCGTCTTGTATTTCGTTTTGGCAGATCAGTCGATAATTTTCCGCAAAATCAATTTGCAAAATTAGTTCATCCGGCATAACATTTGCTTTTTTGCGCTCGAAATATTTCTGCTGAGATCGCTTGATAAAAAAGTGCAATTTAAAACTCGGAAGCTGGACTTCTAGCTCATGAATCAAATCAGCCAGTGGAGCTATTGTGTAAGTCAATGTTATCCGGTCGTCAACTTTTCTCCAATGTTTCCATTTCACGTTTTCCTCCAGCTTAGAAAGAAACTGTATGGGAACTATATCGTTTGATATCAGACACACAGCTTTCACATTCGTTGGACATACAGCTTTCCTCAGACACATCGCAACACACGAATTTCAAAAAACTTTCAAATTTGTGTGGGAGTGTTGGTATAACCTTTGCACAGCCTTCCAACAAAAATCCGAAATTAGCGTGGTATTTACATACGCACATATTGGGAGGCATCCTGTCAACCAATTGGACGTAACTAGGTCTGTTTGCAAAAAAAAAACGACTTAGTTACACCTTCCAATGTATTCTCGCTTTTAAACAGCTCGAACGATTCAGAAACAGTTATAAGCATATAGCGCTTGGCAACTATCTGGCCTTCAAATATGACTGTCTCTTTCTTTCCAGACGCTTGAACGCTTATTTCATCCCGAACGTAAAACTTTTGAATAATTTTTATACTCTCCCGAGATTCCGAAAGATCTTCGCTTCTAGCGGTTTTTTGGGACTGTGGATACTTTTTGTTTAAAACTTTAAGAACTGCTAACTTTTTATCCAAATCTCTTGGCAGTGCTTTTTCAACCTTTCGTACCGCTTTTCCTAATGTTTGCTTACAGGTGTACGGCTCACTTCTTAGATTCATGTCCAATGCCTTTCTCTTTTCTTCTCGGCATTTCTTTTGACGCTTTCGATCTTTTTGCCTTTCATCCTGTAATAATTTTTCGTCTTTTTTCTTTAACGCTGCCCGTCGCTTTCTGTACTCTCGCTTTCTTTCAGCGTCCTTTTTTTTGTATTGCTTCCACTTTTCTTCATCTTTTTTTAACTCTTCCATCCACCGTTGTTTGTTGCACTTGCCCTTTTCAGAATGATCTTTTTCCATCTGCATAATTGTTTTAATTTCAATTATAAAAAGGCTTCAATATAATATTTATTACTTACGATCCCGGACGTGACCAACTTTTAATATTAACCAAACGAAAACTATTTTTTTATATTTTAAACTTTTGATGTATATATATATATTTAAGCAAACCCACTTCGAAAACTTATATTTTCATTAGCAACTTCTAGCTGCGCCCAAATTCAAATGACAAATAACGTTTTTTCATTCTGGACGTGACACTTGATTTCAGCAAACAGAAATTAAAAAATTAGCCGTTACAAACCACAGTTTGCTCTCTTTATATTTTTATAATGTTAGTTGTTGTTGTTAATTGTTGTTTTAGTGCAACATCACAATGTTGCAACTCTCTTTCTATTGTTGGTTCACAGAGAAAGAACGCATCACAAATTTAAAATATTTACAAATAAGAGAGTCATTTTGAAATATATTTTATTTGAAAATTAAGAAGAGAAAAAGCAAAAACAAAATCGCCACTAGAAATTCAAGTGTTTTGGATGTATTATTCTAGACAAAAACCAATTTCCAGGCACATTTTAATTTTGAGTCGTGGTTGACTTTTTTCTGGAAATACCCATATGTAATTTTGCGCGCGCGAAAAATTATACCTACATATAGATATTCCGTTCGTTGAAAGTGTCCTGGTTTAATTTCGTTTTTCGGTTTTTCCTCTTATACACTTTCGGTTTCGCCCAGAAAGGTGCACATACATATTTACATACATATTCCGATAAGAAATTGTATGTGGTCAGTGACTTCGAGTTGTTGGTCAATTTTTTGTACATAGAAGCTATTCGTTTTCGGTTATTTTGTCTTTGAGCGCAGCTTCTTCCGTTTGGTGCATTTAAGACTGAATTTTGGCATCTTAACGGCAATTTTAGACAACTACGCAGGAAGTTATGTGTTTTTGATTTCGTTTTATTTCGTTTGCATTGTTTTAGCAACGACAGAAATTATGACGGCATTGTTTACAACAACAAAAAGCGTTTATACAAAGTTTTCGTGCATATAATAAGCAAAAGCGTTTCATTTTGAATTCGTTGACCACCGTGTTGCTGGGCACCGCGATGGTGAGGTTGGACCATGCGGATATAGTCTTTTTTGATAGGGCGCTCTTAGGCTCGGGTTCGGAAGGAACATTTATTTTTGAGAAAGTCCAAGGGAGACTTCAATTGCCTTCGTCGTCAGTATGCGCCGCCATCAGTGGAGTCAGTGCATCCGCGAATATTTTGTCTCGACACTCTAGCCAAATTGCGATAGGTTCGCTTCTATTCGCTGACGTTAGTATTGAGACTACCGCGCTAGTATTGCCAAAAACAACGAGTTATCTTCCGACATGCTCAATATATAGAGCTTTTTATCGAATCTGCCTAAGATTCCATTAGCAGATAAAACTTTTGGGATTACAACTCCCATTGAAGTTCTTATCGGTGAGGATCTTTTTCGAAGCATCTTGAAAGAAAAAATAAAAAGGAATATTTGTGGTTCGTTAATTGCGCAAGAAACAGTCTTCGGGCAGATTTTGACTGGTCCAATTCTTCATCAAAAATCTTTTTCCATCGGGTCAAGCGTATGTCTCTGTGATAATAATTCTCTGGAAAAAGCGCTCGCTCGTTTTTGGGAGTTGGAGGATCTGCGTCAAAAACGGATAGAATATAAATCGATCAAGGAAAACTTTCCTCAGTATCTTCAAATAAGATCGTCGCGAAAAATACCATTTGCTCAGCTCTTGCGGAACGAGGCGGGGTTAAATAAAAATCTAAAATTGAAGTTTGAATTTGACTCGGTACTTCAGGAGTATTTAGAGCTCAGGCATATGGAACGGGTTCAACCCTCATTTACATCCATAGGATGCCATTTATATTTACCCCACCACGCGTTTATAACAGAAGAAAGTACCACAACGAATGTTCGTGTAGTATTTAATGCGTCCAATTCCTCAGACAATTCGGTCAACCTCAATGACATTTTGTATCTGGGCCCGTATTGAAAACAGATTTGACACTCCTCCTAATTAAATGGAGATTTTTTAAATTCGTCTTCAACGCCGACATACAAAAAATGTATAGGCAAACTTTATTTGCGCCGCATCATACTCCATTTCAAAGAATCCGGTTTTGTAAGGCCACAAGAGAAGATGAGGCAGATTTCGAGTTGAAGACGGTGGCATTTGGTATCAATTGAGCTCTCAACCACGCGATCCGACACTTTTACAGCTAGCGGATCATATCGAAAATTCACTGCCTTTAGCAAGCCAAATTCTGAGGTTCCATGTATGTAGACGACGTGCGAGCTGGAGGTCACACTATCGAATAAACTATTCAAGCGCGAGACGAGTTGAAAACTGCCTTAGAGTTTGCAGGATTTTCTTTGCGAAAGGGGACTTCCAATTCTCATACGGTGTTGACAGGTGTTCCAAGAATCCACCTTCTTCACGAAGATCTTCTTTCGCTCGTGTTGCTAAGACCCTCGGTATTTGGTGGAACGTGCAAGCTTTTGTGGTTTATTTCCGCACAAAGGCTTTGGAAGAGAAAGCTTCATACACGAAACGGGAGATTCTATCCCAAATAGCCAAATTGTTCGATCCAGTCGGTTGGCTTGCTCCTATAGTTGTGTCTGCGAAGATTTGGATGCGAGAAATTTGGCTAGCTCGTATAGATTTCGATGCTCCACTTCTTCCTACGTGTACAAAAGATAAAGAAAAGGCCCTACAACACTTCGATCAGGGACCCCTGCATTAATTTGAAAACTTGTTGTTGTAAACGTATTATGTTTCAGTTGGAACGTTCTATGTTTTAAGTATGACTCAAAGATCGCGTAGAAATTTAAAGGAAGTAAACTTCCGATTACACAGGTATACAAGGTTTTGGACCAGAGAAACTGGATAGCGACCCTATAGGAATTTTTCGTGCTGATTCCGAATCTGGTACCCGTTTTTCTCTATCACGTCAAGTTTTTGAGAAATCGTTAAATAACGGTTTTTGACATTTTTACCTATAGTCTATGTCAATAATGAGGTCGTAGACCCTATATGCCTTAACCGATTTCAAAGTTTTTGGTACTCATATGAAAGAGGAATGACAACGCAACATATCCTTTATACACAAATTTGGAATTGATTCAGTAACTTGGAAGCTATAGGGCAAAAAACGCGATGCTGATTTCCAATTTTTAGCGATTTTGTTTAAAAACTTGAAATGCAAATGGTTATAATTTCCGAACCAACGCTGGTATTCCAGGTCTTAATACTTTGAATGAAAGAACAATCAATTGAAAAAGTTTTGAGCCTAAAACAAAAAAAAAATCCGTTGCGTCGTTCTAATTTTATGAGGATTTTTGCTGAAAATGACAAAAACGAATTTTTATTTTTGGTATATTCTTCGCTCGTTCATATGTATATTTCAGTTCGAATTGTGTATGTTGGTAAAACTGGCTTAAAAAACGTAAAACTTAAATTCTATTTTAAACCTATCTTTAAAGCTAAAACCAATTTAAACTTTAAAAATGAACAGAATTTGAACTGAGTCTTTTCGACCCCAACAACATTTTCCTACCTCCTTTACACATCAAGCTGGGTCTATTCAAAAATTTCGTAAAGGCGCTGCAGCGAGATGGACCAGCCTTCCAATATTTGATTAAATTTTTTCCGAAAATTTCCTATGCCAAAATTAAAGAAGGTGTTTTTATTGGACCAGACATCAGAAAAATCATGCGTGATGAACACTTTTCGAAACATCTGCAAAGAGTATAGATATAGAAGAGGCGGCATTTCGCGTTACGCGCTCTACGCTTTTCACTCATTCGTTTTTCACGCATATCGAAAGAATATGAACTTTTTTCACAACAGAACATGATCAAAACAAAGATGAGAAAGGAAAGAGAATATGCGAAAAATGACTTTGCAACCAAAACCAGTTCTGGCTCTCCTTTCTCTTTCGCTCATTCGCATTTCGCGAATTGCCGTCGCTCACGTTGTGTGTTCATTTTTTTTGTCGTTTCTATTGAACGGAATATGAGAACGTTAGAGTGTGCGTTCACGTACACTTTACGTTCGCTTACACTTAGCCTACGTTTGTACTTGGACGTTGTGTGCTTCGAACATTTTGGCTTCTTGAAAATGAAAAAATCATTTTTCGAGTCTGCTGCTTATGTTGTTTATCTGTTGCTCACCGTGCAACGTAGCGAAGCCGCCGTTCGGTTTTGTAGAGTGCCTTCCATCAAGCGATTTACGGAAAAGTGGAGGTCTTGTCGGCTGTAAGATGCTTGTTTGAAAATATATGTTCTTTTGAAAGTTGTTATAAAAGTAATTGGTTAGCTCTGAATTTTATTTTTAACGTGTAGGGCCGTTAAAAAACGTAGTTAAAACAATATTTTTACGCGTTTTTGCCATCAGTCTTTACATTCCCTAGAAAATAATAATATTTTCTGTAATGAAACTTAACCATTATCCATAATTCTCACATGTAAAAACGTAAAGGGCTAACCCTTTTTTTTAACCCTTTTCTGCCGAACGGCAGAAAAAATACATTTTATAAAAACAAATTTTTAGAAACATAAATAAATAAATTAATTCGGAAACATAAATATATAAATTCCCTCGGCGAACTAGCAAAGAGAATTTATCCTAGGCGAAATTTTTAGCGCCTTCTTACTTTTTACTTCTCTCCTACGTTCTCCCCCGTAATTATCATTAAGCAACATATAAGTAGGGTTCTGCATTAAAAGGCAAAACACGACTCACTGGAATTAAACACATGAGAGTGGTAGAGACGGATGACATTACATCTCCGTCCCTCTTATGAGTTTCTTTCAGTGAGACGGGTTTTGCCTCTTAATGTAGAACCGCACTTAGCAACAACAACTTTCTACCTTTCACAGTGATCAAAATTCAAAATTTTACTCGTAAGTTTTGGAGAAAAGTATTTTCAAGTCTTACAGGCTTTACGCTCAAATAACTAATAAAATCCCATGTCCAATTTTACTTCAAACATAAATTCAAATATATTTCTGTGTGAATTTTAATTGAACATCTTGGAAAATTTGTAGTGTAAAAAAAATTATTTTGCCCAAAAAATTATCTGTACGAATTCATATTTTACACATTGTCCTTAACATGCATGACAACGAAAATCCTTCTAACACACACGCACACATATGAAAAGTTGTTATTCTGATTTGTGTCCAAAGGCATGCGAAAGTAATTCGCCAACGCAGGCGTGCATAAAGTCAGCAATAGCGCAGCCGAAGGGGAGCCCCTGAAATAAACATAAGGCTCTCTAAAAAGTTTTTATATAGGAATATGTTTTGAAAAATTTAACTTTTATTGAATAAATAAACAAGGCTACCTCATATTTGGTATTGAAATCAAACTCAAGTAAATATGTATTATATGACTTTCATAAGAACTTTTTACGCAGACCCTTGAAAAAAAAAATTTTAACTCCGTGCCTGAAAGACATTGGTTGTTTACGTTTTCATTTGCCTTCTGTATTTCTTTCCATTTCTTTGCTTTGGTTATTTTCTACTATCGCACGTGGTATATTCTCTCATGATATGCATGAAACTCAGAAAGAGGGAAGTGAGAAAATTGCGAAATGCCGCCTCTTCTATATCTATACTCTTTGACATCTGTCACCTATAGAAGCAGCTGCTTGGTCATCATTTAAAGACGTTGTGGGAAATTTTTTGGGAAATAAAAAAAGCGACAACTACATAAAAATAGTTGGAGGACTCTTGAAAAATTATCGAAAAATGGGAGTTCGGATGTCACTAAAAATACATTTTCTCCACTCACATTTGGATTTCTTCCCCGAAAACTTGGGCAAAACTAGCGACGAACAAGGAGAGCGCATTCACCAGGACTATTGCTGGTCCCTTATACGCGAAACAGATAGTAAACAATACAAAAGGCTCAGTTCAAAATCTGTTCATTTTTAAAGTTTAAATTGGTTTTAGCTTTAAAGATAGGTTTAAAATAGAATTTAAGTTTTATGTTTTTTAAGCCAGTTTTACCAACATACACAATTCGAACTGAAATATACATATGAACGAGCGAAGAATATACCAAAAATAAAAATTCGTTTTTGTCATTTTCAGCAAAAATCCTCATAAAATTAGAACGACGCAACGGATTTTTTTTTTGTTTTAGGCTCAAAACTTTTTCAATTGATTGTTCTTTCATTCAAAGTATTAAGACCTGGAATACCAGCGTTGGTTCGGAAATTATAACCATTTGCATTTCAAGTTTTTAAACAAAATCGCTAAAAATTGGAAATCAGCATCGCGTTTTTTGCCCTATAGCTTCCAAGTTACTGAATCAATTCCAAATTTGTGTATAAAGGATATGTTGCGTTGTCATTCCTCTTTCATATGAGTACCAAAAACTTTGAAATCGGTTAAGGCATATAGGGTCTACGACCTCATTATTGACATAGACTATAGGTAAAAATGTCAAAAACCGTTATTTAACGATTTCTCAAAAACTTGACGTGATAGAGAAAAACGGGTACCAGATTCGGAATCAGCACGAAAAATTCCTATAGGGTCGCTATCCAGTTTTTCTGGTCCAAAAGTTGGCCTTTATTTGTAAACTTGTGTTATGTATAGCAATCCTTCATGCCAGACTTTGTCTACCGCTTGTTGCACGTCCAAGAATACTGCTGAGTAGTACTCCCGATACTCAGAGGCAAGTCAAATATCATTACGATTTACCTGTTCAATTGTACCATGTTGTTTTCTAAAACCGAATTGATGGAAAGGAATAACAAGATGTTCTTGTAGGTATTTTGTTAATTTGGATATTAGTAGTTTTTCGAAGGTATATTTTTCAACATTTTTGAAGTGATAAGGTCATGCCCTTGGGCTTTTTTTACATACTAATTCATTTTTAATTGTATTAACTTCACTTTGAGTCAAGGGCGTAGCCAGAGAAAGAGTGCTTTGGTAGCGTATATATTATATATAACTTCTTTTTTAAGAAATTGACATTTCTCTGTTTGAAGTTTTAAACTGTTACGTCTTAAGACTTCAAAAACCTTACATAATCTTTCTTCATGCTCTTCTAAATTCCTAGCATAAATAACGATATCATCAAGATAAACAAAACAATCAATTCCCTGCAAACCAGTGAGAATGCTATTCATTATGCGTTGAAAGGTTGCAGGTGCTCCCGTGAGCCCAAAAGGCATTCTGGTAAATTCAAAATGTCCCATTCCCGTGCTTAATGCTGTCTTCTCCTTATCTTTTTCTTCGATAAGCACTTGATGGTATCCGCTGGCTAAATCTAAAGTTGAAAAATACCTACTGCAACCCAACTGATCGAGAATTTCATCTATTCTAGGAATTGGAAAAACTTGTTTAATGGTAATATCGTTCAATTTTCGAAAATCTACCACAAGTCGCCATTTCTTTTTCCCATCGGCACCGGCCTTTTGCGGTACTAACAATATCGGAGAATTCCAAGGAGACTTGCTTGGAGAAATAATGCCATCTTTAAGCATTTTGTCAACCTGTGAGGTTATTTCTGTTTTATGCACTTCTGGTAGTCTATATTGCCTAATATTAACTGGTGGCTGCCCTGGTTCTGTTGCAATTTCGTGTTTAAGAACTGTCGTATATGAAAGCTTATCCTCACTCAAATGAAAAATATCAGAGTATTCTCTGAATATGCTCTTTATAGAATTTAATTCTTCTTCGTTTAAATTATTATCTAAACGTACTGTTTCCATAATTAATTGAAAACGATCATTCATTTTCTCACCCTTTTTGACAAAATTTATCCCTGTTTTTCCTAACTCCTCATAATCCCTAAGAAGAGTGTAATTTAGCTCCTTTAGCTGTCCAAATTTTACATTTTTTCTACTTGCATTCAGAACTGGTACAAATCCCTTTCCTTTTTTGATTCTTGTTATTACATTTCCAACGTATACTCCTTGCAAAATTTCTTGCTTATGTACCACTATATCTCCTGATTCAATATTAACCTTAATTGGAATTATTTTTGAAGTTCTAGCGTTTATCGTAATTGACTCAACTACGCATATTCTTCTAGTCTCTTGCTCTGAACAAAGTGGTAATCTTGCGATTTCCTTGCTATTTGCGAAAAATGAAATCGTCTTATTAACTCCATTCGTAACCGAACGGGTCCACAGTTCATCTCTACCCAAAAGTCCATCTGCTGGTACTTTGCTACCAAATGGAAGTACGTGCATATTAAAATTTAATGCTTTGTTTTCTTGGTGAGATATCCTTACAGCTCCCTCTGTACTAATACTACCACCAAATGCTCCACCTAATTGCTTAACCTCTGACCTGTCAACTTCAACTTCTTCTTTTAAGACTTCAGATTTGAGCAAACTAGTGTCTGCCCCTGTATCGATAAGCAGAGTTAATTTATCATTTTTAGCTTGTCCACACGGAAATACTATAAATGCATCATCTGATCGACATCCCTCATCTATGGTTAAAGAATTTGTTGAACTGTCAAAGTTGTTTAGTTTTAGGTCTTTGAGCAGCCTTTTCTTCTTAATTGACTCTGACTTACTCAATTTTCTATTTAAATGCAATTCCATTGTTTTTCTTTCTAAAACAACTAAACCCTTTGAAAGCGACTCTTGTAGACTAGTGCACAAAATAATCAACATACTTAATAGTATGATCCATCCCTTGGTGAAAAATTGCTTTACACATGAATCACTAGAATATGATATTTCATAAACATCTCGTGGATAGGTATACTCAATAACTTGTTCAGAAAATGTAACCTTCTTATTATTTTCTTTTCGCTTTCTAACGGAACATATAGGCTCGCTTAGCCTAACGTATGTTTTTTCATTCTGCTTCATCTGCTCACTGCTACAGAGTGGCTAACTTTTGTTTATTTTAATAGTGGAGTCTTCGACTTCAATTTTATTTATATCCAGTTCCAATAGCGACTGTGACTGACAAGATAAGCTTGATTTTTCCTCTGTGCTTCTTTTCATATTTTTTAATTCTATTTTCTTTAGTTCATTTTTCTGCACATTGCCGCCACCGGGTACTGGAATAGGCCTTAATTTTTCTAATCTATTATCGGCTTTCCGGTCTACTGGCCTTGACCGGGCCGTGTATAGTTTCCCTGACTCTGAGTTGCGGACGGACAATTTGGTGAAATATGGCCAAACTGTTTGCATTTGTAGCACTGCCTATTATCAATTCTAAGAGCCCCTTGACCATTTTTGGGTACATTTTGACGATCGTTAAACCTGCTTTGCCCTCTATTGTCGTACGTAGTAGTGTTTTGACTTTGTGTTTGATTGCTATTCTCTCTACTTGGATTCTGTGTTTGAAAATTATTCGCCTTCATACTGCAAAATTTATTAGCTAGGTGCCCGCCAATACGACATATGTGGCAATACATTTCTCTCAACTTTACTAGACAATTTTCGGCTAAATGGCCTTGTTTTTTACAAAAAGTACAACTTAATTTCTGGCGTTCCTCTTGGCCGCATTGCGTTCCTCTTTCATGACCGTAAATGCTACATTTTTCGCAAAAAGGAGTATTTAATCTTGTCTTACAGTGTGCATAAAAATGTCCTGATTTTTTGCAAAAACTACAAACGCTATCCTCTTTGAGCAGATCCTCTACTAAATTGATTTCGTTTACTTTGCAGCCAATTCGTGACTGGATTCTTTCGACAAAATCTACTAACTGACCAATGGAATCGTTTTCCCTTCCGGCTAACATTTGCTCAAGTGATCGGTCTCGCAATCCTTTAATAAAGGCATTTACCCCAAGATCCTTAAAAAATACCTCCATATTATCTAATCCATAGGTTTCTTTTACGAATTCATTCGCTTCTTTTAATAATTCCTCTATCCTGCTACCAAAAAGGACCACTGGCTCACTTGGGCCTTGCCTAATGTTATCTAAATCTGCCCTTATTTGGTCTAAAGTCCTTGCTTTAGCATAATTTTGTTTTATAAATTCGCAAAATTCGTCTATTGATGAAAATTTTTTCTCCCCAACCCGCTTATGCGCCTTTCCAAACAATCTCAGCTTAATGCATTCTATTGCGAGCTCTGTGTCCCCAGGTGAGACTTCTCTCTTCAACAATTGACACCCTTGTATAAATTTATCTACTTCTACTTTAAGTTCTGGGCAAGATGTTCCTGAAAATATTGGCACTAGCATGTCAACTACCTTTTTCATTTCACTGACTAATGTTCTCATTGAAGACACGTTTATGTGGCTCGGACGATTATATTCTGTGACTGCGATGGGCTCATTTACTTTTGGAATGTTACCGAGGTGTGAAACTCTCTCTTGTGGACTGTTATCTCTCAAACTATTGTCATTTCTTTGGTTGGCACCAAATTGAAAGAAATGTTCTAAATTAGCTCTTGCGGCTGAAAAATTTGAATCTGAGTTGGTATGTTTGTTTTGCATCATAACAGTTTTCGGTCTTAACTGATGTGATTGACCTGCTGAGGGTGGAGGCGGGGGTGGTGGTATTTGTGTGGGTGTTGGCTGTGGAGTCAACGAAGGACTTAATGAATGTTCCCGTGAATATTCTATTTGACTTGGAGTCAGTTTTGAGATTTCGGTACCGGTCGCTTCGTTATGTACTGTTAATTCGTTATTATTAGACATTTGAGGACGACCAATGTTACTATTTTCGTGGTTGGCACAACGTAATCTCTCCTTCAAATGCTCTATTTCTGCTTTTTGTTCAACGATCGTTTGTCTACTTTTTTCAAATAGGTTTAACTGTCCTGCGCTAAAATTTTCTTTTAATAAAAGTTCCCTTAGTCTGTCGTTTTCTAGTTTTTGTTCTTCCAAGTTCTTCCAAGGATGTATCTGAACCCGCTAACGCGTCCTTTAATTTTTTGTTCTGTGATTTCAATAATTTATTACTAAGCTGTAATTTTTCTAATTCTTTTTCAAAAGCTTTACTCTTTTTATCACTTGCGCTTTCTCTTATATGTTCAAGTACTATGTCAAATTTCTCTTCTTGAGTTTTACCTTCTATTTCACTGCGAACTGAATTTAAAAATGATCTTTTCTTATTTACTGACTCTAGGACTTCCCACAATTGTCTAAAATAACTAGCAGTTAAACGTTCATAAGTGAATACTTCTTGCTTTAAATTTTCTATAATTGCGCTATTTCCTTCTATTTGAATATTAATAAATTAATATGGCTTTTCATGTACTTACCATCGTGCTTGTGATAGTTAAATTCTATGTCCGATGCGGCGGCTTCGATGAATAAAAAGTTTATTTCGCGGATAATTTTTCGCGGACAATTTTTCGCGGATTATTTTCGTGGATTATATTTTTTTTTTTCGCGACGAAAAGTACGTTTTACTCTTTAATATAAAAACAAAAGTCCATTTAAAGATTAATTCGCCAAGGATTCTTTATTCTCCAAACAGGGAAAACTATGCGCTCTATAAATATAGCAATACCCTCGGTGCCTGAACACAATTCCCGGGCTCTGTTAGCAGTGGCTGAACACACATCCAACAGTTAGCAACATTTAATAGTGCAACAAGGCTTACTCTTGCAAAAGAATTTTGATTGAATACCAAGGACTATTTCTCTTTTTAATGTCCCTAAAGGTGCAATACTTCGCGGACGCGATGTTGTACTCGTAGGACGTCAACTACTTTGAGTAGTTGTAAAAACCGGCTGCGCCAATAATGTTGTGAGGATTTTTCCGAAATCCCTCACTCGCCTATCGGACCGAATTTTCTAAAGGAAACGCTCTTTAGTTTTATAATTTATCATTATTTATTAAACGATTAACTGCAACTTATATTTAGCAACTGATTTCAACTGATTCTTAGTTTAGAGTACAAAAGCTTATATACTCGTACTAATTATTCTATATATTTAAACCTAAGTCTGCGCTCTGCAGACGCTGATTTGTTCTTCGGGACGGTGTCATGGGCCTGCTGACGCATGCTGATCTGTCCAGGTGTGCTTCCAGGTTTGTTGGTCGTTTTGTTCCCACGAACATTCGATTCTCATATTCGCATAATTCGCATGCTTGGCGATTCTGCGTAAGATGAGCTGCTCTGCTGTTTGACTCATAACAATCGAACAAAACTGGCAAGATTTTGCGAACTAAACTTAGAAGAGAAATATAGGCCAAAACTAAAATGCCCTTTTTGCGCCACTATCGTTGAAAACCATTTGAATAAAACCTATGTTTAGGTTTGTAAACTTTTTCATATGCAGCCGTGTTCGAAATAATAAGAACAAGCATTATAAGATTGCAAACAGTCTCATAAGACTTTCCAAATTTCTTCTAAAAATAGCTTTTTAGATTTTATGCACATTCTCAGATATTGGACTCGTAAAAATGAAAGTTACGAAGTTTATAAACAAAAATAAAGAAATATTTTTATAATGGTTGTTCTTATCATTTCGAACACGACTGTAAATGTGTATGTGCTTTATTTTTATATTGGTGTAGTAAAAAGAAATCCATTATTTTTCCAATAGATGGCGTTATTTATCTGCATCTCGCGTTGTATAAGTCCGATCGTGTTCCGCTAGGGGGCATTAGAAAGATGACAGTTCCTACTAAAAAAGCTTTTTTGACACTTTTTTGATTGATTGATTCAGTTTTGTTTGAGAGCTTGTCAAAGATGGACATCAGCAAAGAGAAAATTCGCTACATTTTACAGTTTTTCTTCGATAAGGGAGAAAACGCAAGCCAGGCGGCTGAAAATGTGAATAGCGTTTATGGACCTGATACTGTAACAGCCAATCATGCGCAATTTTGGTTTCGTCGATTCCATTCCGGTAACTTCGATGTCAAGGATGCACCACGCACTGGAAAGCCAATTGTCGAAAATGTCCATAAATTCATGGAAATTATCGAGTCCGACCGTCATATTAGCACTGTTTCGATTGCAAAAGAGCTAAAGATTGCACAAAAAACCGTTTGGAACCATTTGAATAAGGCTGGATACACAAAGAAGCTCGATGTATGGGTGCCACACGAGTTAACGCAAAAAAACCTCATAGACCGAATTTCCATCTGCGAATCGCTGCTGAACCGCAACAAAATCGACCCATTTCTGAAGCGGTTGGTGACTGGTGATGAAAAGTGGGTCACTTACGACAACGTCAAGCGAAAACGGTCGTGTTCGAAACACGGTGAACCGGCGGAAACGGTGGCCAAGCCAGGATTGACGGCCAGGAAGGTTTTGCTGTGTGTTTGGTGGGATTGGCAGGGAATTATCTACTATGAGCTGCTCCCATACGGCAAAACTCTTAACTCGGAACTCTACTGTCAACAATTGGACCGTCTGAAGGAAGCAATCGCCCATAAGCGGCCAGCTTTGGCCAATAGGAGAGGAATTGTGTTCCATCAGGACAACGCCAGGCCACACACATCGATAGTGACTCGCCAGAAGCTCCGGGAGTTTGGTTGGGAGGTTCTTCTGCATCCACTTTATAGTCCGGACCTGGCACCAAGTGATTACCATCTGTTCCTGTCCATGGCGAACAATTTTGCTGGTGAAACATTCGCTTCAAGAGAGGCTTCTGAAATTCGACTGTCTCAATTTTTTGCTAATAGGAACGAGGGCTTCTATGAGAGAGGCATAATGAAATTACCTTTAAAATGGCAACAAGTTATCGAACAAAACGGCGCATATTTGACCTAAATCGGGTCATTCTAACTATCTTAAATAAAGCCCTCAATTTAATGCAAAAATAATGGATTTCTTTTTACTACACCTAATATTTACCACAGTGGTATATTGAGCAATCATAAGACATTAAACGAAAAAAAAATATGGGGGCAAGAAGAAGTTTAGAGAGTTTTGGACCAAAAACCCAAAAAATCCGAAAAATTCATGAGGTCCGATTTCGATGAAAATTTATATATGGGCATTTCCACGAAAACGTACACTGTGCAACCGCAAAAAAATTACACTTTAACACATTTTTGTTCTTCTTATTAAAACATATATATATGCATCATTTTTTTCATGTAGAGTAATATTAAAAAATATATATGGTTTGTATACAAATTAATTTTGAAATAGCGCTATTTAAACATATCGCAAACAAAAAAAATTATCCCTTTTTTGAGCTTTCGCTACAAGCTGTTTTTGAATATGTGGCAGCACAAATAGATATCAGCTAAAAGAATGTCATTTTATCTGGTTTGCAGAAAAAGTAGAATGCTTTAGGTTATATGTTGAAATTTTTACAGACGTTTGGAAAGTTAACCTTAGACTGTCACACCCGTTACCAAAAAACTACAAAAAGTTAATGTAATATATAATATTTAATATTATATAGTGTGCCGAGCACGCGAGGTAAAACCGTATTTGTGCAAGTATGTTTATCGACTGCTTTATTCTCTGCGTTCATTGCTTATCTGCTATATGACATTAAGGGTGTTATCTTACATTCTAATTTATCTTACACTACGCAACAGTTAAATTATCCTTTAGCAAAAGAATTTAACAAAGTGTTAACCTGCAGATAGTAAGAAGGTAATTCCGTTTAATAATAAAGCGAAACCTAGTTGGAGTATGTGTGACAGAGATGGCATTTTTAACATTTAAAACGATGTCACACCCGTTACTTATTTATTTTCTTGTGTTATATTTTTGGGCCAATTTACCTTACAGTTCATTTATATTAAATTATAAATAATAAATTTTAAATAATAAATAACATATAATGAATAAATAATTAATAAATTATAAATAATAATAAATAATAAATAATTAAAAATTAATTATAAATAATAAATAATAAATTATAAATAATAAATAATAAATAATAAATAATAAATAATAAATAAAAAATAGTAAATAATAAATAATAAATAATAAATAATAAATAATAAATAATAAATAATAAATAATAAATAATAAATAATATATAATAAATAATAAATAATAAATAATAAATAAATAAATAAATAAAAAATAAATAAACAAATAAATAATAAAATTAAATTATATAAAAATATTAATATAGAAGTTTATTATTTATGTATTAATTAATAGTATATTATAAATGTCTTAATTAATACTGTATGCTAACGACTCACACTGATCACCATACACAAAACCTTATTCTCAAACCTTATTATCAAAAAAAGTCTATTCAGTAACAGGAAACTAAAATCGTGTGATAAGAAACCAAAAACTTTTAAAAGCAAGTTATTTAACGGAAAACGAATGAAGCTGTTTTTACGAAAATACTACGTTGATATTTTTTATAATAGTTACAATGAAATATATTTTAAAAAACTCGTCTTCCTCATATAACTCTTGTTTCAATTTATATTGTCACACCCGTTACTTTTTTCTGTCACACCCGTTACTTTTGTAAATTGGTATAAAACACATACGAATACCGATACATTATAAGTAAATACCTATTCGTAGTCAGAATACTCCTTAGAACTGTTGGTTAAGCATTCTTTTTATATGTTTCCTGGAAAATTTTACAGAATCGATTTATGAACACAAATAACATATGTTACAAAGTTTGTATTACAAACCCCATTTTCTAACGTCACACCCGTTACCTCCTTTTGAAGGTTTTTAATGCATTAAAAGTAATTTTTACCGGATTGTTTGATATGATAGAAATACTTTAAAAATGGACGCTTCAAAAATATGCAACACTGTTATCGAAGGCTTGATGGTTTTAGAGAAATTTAAAGAATTCGCCTAAATCTGTCACACCCGTTACTACGGAAATACCCATATAGAATAATTGAAAAGTTCTAAGAATTTTGGTACTAAAACTTTTTCAAAAAACTTATTACAGCTAGTCCTTTTTGGACCAGTTTGGAACTAGACCCAAACAAGACTAGTTGTGATCAGTATTTTTAAAATATGTTAACATTAAAATTCTTAGATTTTTATACTTATTCTATATATAAACTTTCATCGAAATCGGACGTCATAAATTTTTCGGATTTTTTGGGTTTTTGGTCTAAAACTCTCTAAACTTCTTCTTTAAAATTTTTTTTTGGGCTAATGTCTTATAATTGCTCAATATACCACTGTGGCATATATAAGCGCTACCAAAGCACTCTTTCTCTAGCTACGCCCTTGCTTTGAGTGATGTTATCGTGAATCCTACGTGTGTTTTCAGGTTGTACTGGGAGAGTATATTCGATAGTACTCAGATTTGATTGGAAAACTTTACTCAGGTGCAATGCAAAGGCCATCGCTTTCTCTTCGTCGAAACGTGCCCAACCATAGTTTGGTCGCCGAATAGGTGACTCAATGTGCACGGGGGTCTTCAAACCGCGGATCGCTAACCATTAAGACCAGGGCTGGGCGCAATACATAAGCAAACCCAAGCTCATGAACATGTAGTGGTGCAACAACTTCATCAAATACAAATTCGCTCATTTTGCAAAGACGAGCGACATAGTTCTTACCTTCAGAAGCATTCATGCCAAACTAAACTCACAAAGCATTAATTTAAAGAAAATAGCTCTCTGCTTTGCACTGAAAGAATTGTAGTGGTTCATTTTTCAGTGTCAGTGAAAATTTTAAAATAAAACTAAATTATGTTAAAATTAACAAAAGAAAATTGAAATTTTAAAATAAAAAGCTTTATTTCAAGGAATTCATAAGTTCATCAACATCGAAGCTGGCTTTATCCTAAAAAAGAGAAAAACATGCAAATATATAATATAAACAAGTAAGAAAGCTAAAGTCGGTCAAGCCCGACTTTGAAATACCCAGCGTCCCGACATTATGAGCGCACTATGTTTTGTTTCTCTATTTGTGGGCGTGGCAGTGGGAGGGCAACATAAATTATTTCCCTACACCTTTCATTCGCCTTGGTGGACCTATGTTGCGAATTTGAAGCTTCTACGCCTTTTACTTCGGAAGCTACGAAAAATCTTCATTTGTGGGCGTGGCAGTGGGCGGGCCATATAAAATTTTTTCCTACACCTTTCATTCGCCTTGGTGAACCTATGTTGCGAATTTGAAGCTTCGACGCCTTTTACTTCGGAAGTTACGAAAAATCTTTATTTGTGGGCGTGGCAGTGGGCGGGCCATAAAAAAATTTTCCTACACCTTTCATTCGCCTTGGTAAACCTATGTTGCGAATTTGAAGCTTCTACGCCTTTTACTTCGGAAGTTACGAAAAATCTTTATTTGTGGGCGTGGCAGTGGGCGGGCCATAAAAAAAAAATTCCTACACCTTTCATTCGCCTTGGTGAACCTGTTGCAAATTTGAAGCTTCTACGCCTTTTACTTCGAAAGTTATGAAAATTCTCTATTTGTGGGCGTGGCAGTGGGCGGGCTACACAAATTTTTGTTCCTACACCTTTCATTTGCCTTGGTCAACCGATGCTGCGAATTTGAAGCTTCTACGCCTTTTACTTCACAAGTTACGACAAGCCCTTATTTTTGGGCTTATTTGTGGGCGTGGCTCTAGGAGGGCGGCGTCCATTTTTTGCCAGGATATGTCCCTTTTCGTAGTTTACCATCACACCAAATATCAATGGAATGTGTTGAGTGGTTCGCAAGTTACAAGCATTTTACTGAAAACACATTATATTCATTTGTGGGCGTGGCAGTGGGCGGATGTCTCCCATTTTTACTTAGGATCATACTCGGATCCCGATATACCTGTGTGCCAAATTTCGACTTGATTGGTCCAGCCGTTTCGGAGGAGATCCGACCACGGACGGACGGACAGACGGACGGACATGTCTAAATCGATTCAGTTTTTGATCCTGATTATTTCTATATATATATATATATGTCTATATCTCCGGAGCTTAGTTCTCCCTGTTACAAGATTCGCACAAAACTAATATACCCCGCTTACGCTGGGTATAAAAACATGTTTTAAGTTTCAAATATGTAAGAAAAATTATTCCTTGACTTTAATTTATAACAGGTTACGATTGAACGTGCATTTTCATCGTTGAAGCTTGTACTAACGGACCATCGGAATCGATTAGGTGAGGATGTACTGGAAAATATATTGCTAGTGAAGCTTAATCCCAACTTCCTCGAAGCAGCTGTAGACAATTTGCCGCTCTTTCAATACAAAGATGATGAATGACAGTTATAATTTTTTTAAATTCAGAAAATCCTCAGATTTTTTGTTAATTTGAGTGAGGGTTTAGATATTAAAATGCCCTTATTTTTTTCATATGGCTACTAAATGGAGTAAAAATACTACTTTTGAAATTGTGTTATTTTTTTCTGCTACTTAGCAGGCGACGCGACGGAAACAACGAAAGTAGAAAATCAAAACGCCGAGATGAAAATCAAAAAATACCACAAGGCTTGTCCAAGGCTACTGCGATAGTAATTTTTAAAGAAATGAAAATAGACTGCTGCTTCAATCTACCAGTGTTCGTTTATTTGATTTTGCTCTTACTGCGACAGCTCAATTTTCAGAAGCATAAGCAGTCGTTCGTTTTCGGCTTATGAGAAATTTGAAATGCGCAGTTAAGCAATAATTTTATGACTTTTGCTACTTTGACTGAAGTTATTCAATCACTGCATTAATTAGTAATCGGTTCGCTCCACTTGCTGCAATTTATGATGAAAATTCAACAGAAAATCAGCCAAAAAAAAGTACTTAAACCGCTCCAATCTATTTGCTCGAGCGGAGCTCGAATACAATTGTTGCCAAATTAGCCAATTTATTAGGAAATAGCAACTTTCACGTAGTTCCCTTAACTAGGGGTAATATCTATGTGAGAGATGAGAGAAGGAAGAAAAGGAGAGTGTCAGACACTCATAGTAAGTCGTGCAGCAAAGTCGCTTGTTCGAATTCTTATGTCGTTTTTTCGTTTCAGTTGTCAGTTGCCGCGATCGAATCCGTTACAGTTGCCGGTCGTCAAGTAGTGAACGCGAATATAGACTGAGGAATTAAACATGTATTTACCGTGGAAAAATCGGAATACAGTAGAATCTGGGTGGTGTGAATCAGAGATGTTCAGCGAACCATTCGCATAGACGAATGGCAGCGCATAATCGTTGCTTTTGTGCTGCTTCCATGTGCCGTTAGCCAGAGCGAACGCTGTAGTGTAGTGATGTTGAGTGTTTTCTCTCATACGTTGCTCTTACTTACCATAGTACTGCGCCAAAAACCACTCGCTGCCTGAGCGAATGGTAGCGAATGGTTGCGAATGGTTGTAAATGGTCAGTATAGGAAGCTGTTTGTGTTGTTTTGTATACCTACGCGACGATCTTGCATTACGATAATGAGAGAGCGAGCGTAAAGGGGTACGCGTATGGAAAATACCGTTTTCTAAATGAACGAGCGTGCATAACATCCTCCATTCTGCTTCTGCGCACTTAATTATAAACCATTCGCGTCGCAGGCAGAATCGCTAATGCTTTGATGATGTGCTGTAGTGTAGTGCACCGCTTTCAAGTGAATGGTATGTATGTAGCATTCACGCTCTCACTGAACTGCTCTAGCTCGCCATTCGTTTTTGAGAGAGTGTTTCATCTCGCCAAATGAATGCATTCATGAACTTCTCTGGTGTGAATCCCGGTTAGAGTGAACATCTCGGTCGAGTGAACACACACATTTTTTCATTGAGTACTCTGTAGTGTGAACAGGATAAAATCTGTGTAGTGTGAACAAAATTTTAATACCGAAAAAAAAAAAAACGAACAACACAATAAACACAATGAAAGCAAAAACAAGAAAATTAACAGTTACTCTGATGTCAATTCTTTTGTTTTCTTTGTCATGACGATTTTTTCTCTCTTTCTAACGTATATATATGCTCATGAAAGCGTTAAGCTGCCATCAGTGATGGCATACCGTAGCTGAACATTTTTTTTTTTTTTTTTTTATTTAAACTTTGCTTCTCTTTACTGGATCTTCCTTTGGGTGGGAACTAACAGTAATTAATCAAATCTTATTTTTTAAATATAACTTAACTATTTATACAGAGATATAATAGTTTTGATTCCAACGGGCCTCTATTTGAGAAACTGGGCTGCTGAGGACTTATTACTGTTAAGCCGTGTCCTTTGCTAGGATGAGTCCCGATCATGCACGAGCGAGGTGCGTCAAGCTTAGTGAATCCGTTGGTAGGATGAGTCTTGATCATGCACGAGCGAGGTGCGTCAAGCTTAGTGAATCCTTGGTTGGATAAGCGTACGGTGCGCACGAGCAAGGTGCGTAAAATTGGTTGGCTGGAACGGCTACTCTGATGGTAGTTAGGAGTATTGAGCGTGCACGAGCGAGGTGCCTCAATCTGTATGATTCCTTAATTGGCCAAACATCTGACATGCACGAGCGAGGTGCAGATAACAGAGTATCGGTGTTATGTTTCTAAAATAATAGAAGCGGACGGAAGGTCCTTTCTTCTTAACCGTGTTCGACGTGTTGTATTGTTAAGGCTTCTTGCCAGCTGATTCGAGTGATTCGTTAGCTTTTCATGATAGGATGATTTTAGGCGAACGATTTCATCCTTAATAAGTGGGACTTGCAGAACGCGGTGAATGCTTTCATTACGTATGTACCATGGAGCACCTGTAATGATTCTAAGAATTTTCGATTGAGCTCTTTGGATTATTTCTATAGAGGATGCGCAGGCATTTCCCCACAACTCAATGCCATAAGACCAGATTGGCTTTAATACACTATTATATAATAGAACTTTATACTCCATATTAAGAGGGGAGCGATTGTTAATTAGCCAGTGAATTTTTGATGCTTTAAGTTTCAGATTGGTCCTCTTTGCTTCGATGTGCTTTCGCCAAGTTAATCGTTTATCTAAGTGGACTCCTAAGTAGATTACACTATTTACTTGGGGGATGGAGACTCCTTTAAGGAGAATAGCAGGGCTTATACCTCTTCTAAGCGTAAATGTAATGTGTTTAAATTTACCTTCGTTTCCATTAACTCGCCAGGTAGAGAGCCAATTTTCTATTAATTGCATATGTTCTTGTAGGATTCTTGATGCTTCCATGGGATCGCGGTGGCAGCTCAATAATGCTGTGTCGTCAGCAAAAGTTGACATTACAATATTATCTCTAGTGGGGATGTCGGCTGTTAGAAGAAGGTAAAGAGAGGGGCCTAATACACTGCCTTGCGGGACTCCTGCTTTAATTTCAAATTTTTCCGTTATAAATTCATTAACTCTTACTCTAAAGAATCTATTTTGGAGGTATGATATAAGAATTTCGTGAAAATTTTGAGGGAGTAGGGACTTTATTTTAGCAATAAGACCCCCATGCCACACTTTGTCGAAAGCTTGAGCGATATCTAGGAATATTGCAGAACAATATTCTTTTTTTTTCGAAGGCATTACGAATTTCACGAGTGATTCGATTTACCTGTTCAATAGTTCCATGTTTTTTTCTAAAGCCAAATTGATGAGCAGGGATTAAGTTATTCTCGTGGATGTATGGCGTTATTTTTATAAGAAGAGCTTTTTCAAAGAGCTTAGATAAGCAGGGGAGAAGGCTTATTGGGCGATATGAGCTAGCTGTCGTCGGGTCTTTTCCGGGCTTCAGTATCATCATGATGACCGATTCTTTCCATATCACAGGGCGCGTAACGACGAAGAGAAAGCTTCTGCATTTGCATTGCACCTTAGCAAAGTTTTCCAACCAAATCCGGGTACTTTAGGGTACATAATCCGAACTCATCCCGAAAACACTCAAAGAATTTTCATTACTATTACTCCAAGAGACATTTGCAATGTCATAGAAAATGAATTAGTATGCAAAAAAGCCCCTGGGTTTGATTTTATTACCCCAGTAATGCTGAAAAATTTACCTTTGGTAGCGGTGACTTTTTTAACAGTCCTTTTTAATTCTATAAAAAAAGCGCGGATATTTTCCAAATGTATGAAAAAGGTCGGTTATAAAAATGGTGCGAAAGCCAGGAAAAGATCCTACTCAGGTTTCATCTTATCGACCTATTAGCCTTCTCCCTTGTCTCTCTAAATTATTTGAAAAATTACTGATATCCAAATTAACCCGGTAGCGCCTAGCGATGCCATATGGCATCACTAAAAAAGTTCGTGTTTTGTCATCAAAACTTCAAAACCGGTTCATATTTTATTTTATTTTTAATATTTATTTTTTTCAATTCAGGCGCTACCGGGTTAACACCATTTCTCCAAGAGCAAAGTATTATTCCCCCACATCAGTTTGGGTTTAGAAAAAAACACAGTACTATCGAACAAGTTAATCGTATAACTAATGGAATAAGAAATGCATACGAACATCGCGAATACTGCTCAGCTGTTTTCTTAGACGTCCAACAAGCTTTCGACAAAGTATGGCATGACGGGCTTAAATACAAAATTAGACGCTTACTTCCTCAAAATGTTCACGATGTCTTCGAATCTTACCTAAATAATAGAAAGTTCCAAGTAAAACATAATTCGTTTACAACCAAAGATTTTGAAATAAAAGCAGGAGTACCGCAAGGTAGTGTAGCCGGGCCTTTTCTTTATCTCATATTTACTGCCGATATTCCTATAGACAATCAGGTCGTAATATCAACGTTTGCTGATGACACAGCTACCTTAAGTAGACATAAAAATGTAGTAATATCAGCTTTCAAGCTTCAAACTCATCTTAATAAAATTCAAAACTGGCTGGCTTTGTGGCGTATTAAAATAAATGAGTGAAAATGCCATCATGTCACATTTACGCTCAACCGAAAAGTCTGTCCAGACCTATTTCGGAACAATATGCGAATTCCCCAAAAGGAGGAGGTAACATACCTTGGCATTCACCTAGATATAAGATTGACTTGGCGAAAGCACATTGAGACCTAAAGAACTCAAATTAAACTTAAGGCTAACAGCCTGCACTGGCTAATAAACTATCGCTCTCCTCTCAAACTGGAATACAAAATTCTTTTATATAATATATGTACACGCGAGCAACGAATATTCGCTCTCATTTGCTGGTTTCGTGCTCGCGTGCCCACCCATAAGGTTGTTGTCTAAACTAATCGATGGAGGCGATTGATCGATGGGCATCACTTTTAGCCAGAGAAGCTGACAGCTGTAATAGCTGTATAGACCAGCTGTCTCTGTCTAGGGTCAGGCCACGAGAAACGTGACATAGTGGGTCTGGGATTTTGATTTTTGGACCTTACATCCAAAGATTATAGCCGTTCATAACTCCCCATAGTATATAAGAGAGAAATTCCCTCAGTTGTTGTTGTTGTTGCAATTTCAAAATCGAAAATTGGACAATTTTTCAATATTTCTCTTTTATTCGTAATTTTATATCTAAAATAAGACTTGAGATAAATGAAAAATTCTTTCTTTACTCGTTTAAGAATAAATGAAGAAAAAAATTAAAATTCGAAAAATAGTATACACTGAAAAAAATTGTTCTGAAATTCGAATTTAAAATAAACATTTGCGATTTGTATATAGAGCCGGAGCTAGAAAAATAACCAATTGTACATTATTATGTAGACCATTGAGCTGTGTTTCAGAAACAATAAAAAAAAATTTGTATTTCCAAGGAATTTCCGACACAGAGCGTTTTTTGTGAGACAACCTTCATATAAAAAGGCGCATAACCATATGAAAATCGGAAAAACAGTTAGCGAATCACCTTATCGAGCAGAGGGCATTATGCTTTAAAACCTGGCTAGAGCTAGCTGATGATTTAAATGAGCCGTTAGAACTACAAAATGTCAATAGCTGGAATTTATGGCAGCACAGAACGCTTATAAAACAAGATTTGTTGGAAAGGGAAAGAAGCATAAATGACGCAAGGACAAGTTTTACACGGCAAACATATAAGGTGCTGAATTACAACCTGAATAAGAGGAATTATTTTAATGAAGAGTTTACGGTCGAAGAAATTCGTGTTATATTCAAGACTCGGGGTGAATTGCTACGACTAAACTTCAGACCATATGAAAGTGGCGCGGAGTCGTTGTGTACAATATGCAACCGCAGAGAAACAGAGGATGTATATCATTTCATTGCTAAATGTCCGGTTTTACGTGAGATTAAAATACTGTACTTAGGGAAACCGGAGTTAGAACAAGGAGAGCTAATCAACATTTTGAATGGCGGGGACTGGAAAGCTTTGTATGCGTACGTTAACTGTTCGATTACACTGGCCGACAAAAAGAAAAAAGTGTGATGTCTTTGGAATAAAATATATCATTTCCTATGTATTTTGATGTGCTGAAACCGAATTTGGCAAAAAAAAAAAAAATTTTACCGCGCCATTTTTTCTCTACACCCCCATGTAACCCCCATAAATCCATACAGAGTGGTCTGATCTCGAGAAACGTGGACGCAGTGGACATAGTGGGTTTGGAATTTTTGTCTTTAGACCTTATATCGAAAGGTGATGGCTATATATAAATGTCCATAAAATATAAGAGAAAAATTCCCTCAATTGTTGTTGTTGTTGCAATTTGAAAATCGAAAATTTGGAACATTTCAATATTTCTCTTTTATTTATAATTTTATATCTCGGAAACGACTTGAGATAATTGAAACATTGTTTCTTTATTTGTTCAAGAATAAAATAAGTAAAAAACCAAAAATCGGAAAACAGCATACACTGAAAAAAAATTTTTTGAAAAAATATTGCTCCATAACAAAAAAAATTTTTTTCAGTGTATGCTGTTTTCCGATTTTTGTTTTTTTACTTATTTTATTCTTGAACAAATAAAGAAACAATATTTCAATTATCTCAAGTCGTTTCCGAGATATAAAATTATAAATAAAAGAGAAATATTGAAATGTTCCAAATTTTCGATTTTCAAATTGCAACAACAACAACAATTGAGGGAATTTTTCTCTTATATTTTATGGACATTTATATATAGCCATCACCTTTCGATATAAGGTCTAAAGACAAAAATTCCAAACCCACTATGTCCACTGCGTCCACGTTTCTCGAGATCAGACCACTCTGTATGGATTTATGGGGGTTACATGGGGGTGTAGAGAAAAAATGGCGCGGTAAAATTTTTTTTTTTTTTGCCAAATTCGGTTTCAGCACATCAAAATACATAGGAAATGATATATTTTATTCCAAAGACAGCACACTTTTTTCTTTTTGTCGGCCAGTGTTATATACAGAAAAAACATTGTAAATGAGGCATTTTAAACCGAAAAGTTCGATTTAAGAATAAATAAAAATAAAATAAAATAAAAATGAGAAACAATAAAAATAAAAAAATTTGTATTGTAAGATTTATGTAAATATAATCAGGTATTTTTAGTTATAGGCTGACGACACTCTGATCAAAGCCTTAATCCTTACGAATGTTAAGTTATATATTATTGTATTAATGAAGAAAAATATATGTATGTTTATCCACAATACTTATTTTTGTTTATATTCTCAAAATCACAAATTGTGAATGGGGCGACACAGCAAAAGTTGGCAGGCCTTGTCGCGGTCCTTACTTGAGCACTTTCTCCAGTTTTTGGTGCACTGTTTGATTTCTAATTTAGTTTCTTTTAAACGAATTTTACGGAAATTGAAAACAAACGACTTTAGCATTCGACTAGGGTTGCCGAATGATCACACCAATGAAGGCACATATTGGCCTCTTTACAATATATATTAATGATTTTTTCATGTATGCCGAATTTGGGACGAAACTTTATCGCTGGCTCCCCTTTGGGCTTTTGCCCTAAGTTTAACTATGGCTTCACTTTCTCTAAACTTCACTTTAATTTTAAATTTGATTGCTCGAGCGCAAAATTTTGCTTCTTTACTTGACTAGGGTTGCCAAGTGATCTGCATTATATACCTAACGACAAAAAATAAATAAATTTAGGATCTTATAGTCAGGCAAGTCTGACAATAAAATACCCGACACAGACACGCATGTTTGAAATGTTTTTTAAGGCACTAATACCGACTATTGGTACATTTATTTATGAAAACCGCCCCTTTTCCAGGCCCAATTTTCCGATTTTTTATACCCCACACATATTGCGTTTGTGTGGTTGTGTGTAACACCCAGAATCAGTCGAGATAGAACCTAAAAAAAATATATATAAATGATCAGCGTTGCCAGGAGATTCGATTTAGCCATCTCCGTCTGTTTGTATACAGTTTTCTTATCGAAGGAGTTAAGCTATCTTGACGAAATTTGGTATACGTACTCACAGGCACATGAGTAAGAACAAGTCCGAGAATAGACCCGATCGGAGGGTACACCTCTAGTACAAGGGTCTGTTATGAAAATCACAAAAGCTGCTCTAACCTCGGAGTTTTTTAAGATATTTCAATGTTATTTGATAGTTGAACATATTTTAAGCCAAGTTATTCAATATAAAAAAAATTAGAAAAGTGGGCTTTGCCGAAGGGCGTTTTTTGAAAATTGTCTCCTACGCCCAAAATTGAAATGGGACTTGAACGAAATTTGGCACTTTTGCTTCCTTTCTAGGCACAAACATCCTGTCCAATTTTTGGATAGCTCCATTATTAAGGGTACCTCCAGTTCTAGGGTCTGTCACAAAAATCTCAAAAATGCCCCAAAATCTGACTTTTTCGATATATTTCAATGCAACTAAAAATTTGAGCGTATATTTAAACCTCCGATTAGAACTAAAAAAAAAAAAATAGAAAATTGGGCGCGGCAAAGGGGCGTTTTCATAACAGATTTTTAAAACGCGACCAATCAATGAAACTGGGTACACTGAGAAGGGAGTATGGCTCGTTTACTGAGTCGAAGGTGGAAGCGTACATGGAGCTTCTCGCGTCTCATTTTCCAGGAAATCCCATGTCCAATTGATTGTGTCAACGGTAGGCCGCACATTGATAAGCAGAATTGCAGGATTGCTAGGCAGCTGGTGAGGAAGGAGGTTATTACATTCTACCAATTATGATTAGGGAATGGCTGGATATGCTGCTACCTGCCATGAAGAAGATCTATGTGGCATCTTAAGCCAGAACCTTCGTACTGCCCTGCACAAATATGCCTTTCAATGACAACAAATGATCTTGTAAAGAGAACAATGCTTGCAAAACAAATAGAGCGATAACAATGGAGAGAGAGAAAGAGAGAGAGAGAGAAAAAGAGAGAGAAAGAGAGAAAGAGAGAAGAGAGAGAAAGAAGAGAGAAGAGAGAGAAAGAAAGAGAGAAGAGAGAGAAAGAGAGAGAAGAGAGAAGAGAGAGAGAGGAGAGGGAGAGAGAGAGGAAGAGAGAGAGGAGAGAGAGAGGAGGGAGAAGGAGAGAGAGAGAGGGAGAGGAGGGAGAGAGGGAGAGAGGGAGAGAGGGAGAGAGGGAGAGAAGGAGAGAAGGAGAGAAGGAGAGAAGGAGAGAGGGAAGGAGAGAAGGAGAGAAGGAGAGAGGAGAGAGAGGGAGAGGAAGGAGGGGAGAGAGGGAGAGAGGGAGAGAGGGAGAGAGGGGAGAGAGGGAGAGAGGGAGAGAGGGAGAGAGGGGAGAGAGAGGAAGAGGGAGAGAAGAGGAGAGAGAGAGGAGAGAGGGAGGGAGAGGGAGAGAGGAGAGAGAGAGGGACAGAGGGAAAGAGAGGGAGAGAGAGAGAGAGAGAGGGAGAGAGAGGGAGAGAGAGAGAGAGAGAGGGAGAGAGGGAGAGAGAA
>CM035806.1:89599755-89935756 GCA_020466095.1 Chlorops oryzae
TTTGTGGTAAAAATGCCCCGCGGACATGTTGTTCTGCATTGGGGCGCCGTACACCTAACGTAACATTATATGCGGCTGCTCGAGCATTGCAAAGTGATGCACAGAATCGTGATATAAATGAAACCGTTAGAAATAATATGGCTCGCTTGAGAGCTTCGAGAAACAGAAATATTATTTTGGAACGTGCAGCATTTTCGTATGATGCCATTTTGAATTATGCTGAACTTGATGTCGTTTCAATTGGATCAATGTCTATTGTGTGCGGTCATTGTAAGGCATTCAAATTTAAACATGAAACTCCTGGATTGTGTTGTGCAAATGGCCAAGTGAAATTGCTCGAATTGATTCCGCCACCTGAGCCATTGCGTTCATTGCTTATTGGCGGATCGCCCGAATCAGATCATTTTTTGAAGAATATTCAGTTGTACAATGGATGTTTTCAAATGACATCTTTCGGTGCGACGAACATTGTTCGAGATAATTTTATGCTCACTTTTAACAGATACAAGTTCAAGTATACTAATACTAATACTATACATGGTTCTTTACTGCCTTTTGCGGAAAAAAGTTATCAATTCTTGCAAATATACTTTGTTGGCAATACATCTGTAGAAACTAATCTGCGGTGCGACGTTTCATCAAATTTGAGACGGCATATTGTTGAGCGATTGCAATCAATGTTGAGAGATGAAAATGAACTGGTGCACTTATTTCAAACTGCTTTGGATCGGATGCCTTCTGACAATCATGCCATTGTCATAAGTGCTGATAAGAAACCGCCAGGATTGCATGCGGGACGTTTCAATGCACCGACAATTGACGATGTCCCAATAGTTATTGTTGGTGATGAATTCTATTCACGCGATATTGTTTTGCATCGCCGAAATAATAAATTGCAGAGAGTTTCCGAAACGCATCGGTGCTATGACGCATTACAATACCCGCTTTTGTTTTGCCATGGAGAAGACGGATACCATTTGAATATTAAAATGAGAAATGCGTTTTCCGGTTAGTTATCAGTTTTCCGTTTCTTTTTAATTTTTTTTAAATTTTATTTTAATTTTAGAATGTTTATTTTATTCAAATGCATTATTACTTCCAATTTAGGTACAGAAACAAATAAAAAAAGTTAGCGCAATGAACTTTTATTCATATCGACTTATGGTGCGTCAAAATGAGGTGAACTACATTTTGCATTCTTGCAAACTTTTCCATCAGTTTGTTATTGACATGTGTGCCAAAATCGAAACGGAGAGATTGAATTTTATCAGGTTTAATCAGAAGAAACTTTGCTCAGACGAATACATTCATTTGCGCGATGCAATAAACAATGATGGAGATGTGAATGATGTCGTCAAAATGATTATATTGCCATCGTCGTATCAAGGCAGTCCACGGCATATGCACGAATACGCGCAGGACGCCATGACATATGTTAGTCATTATGGCCGCCCGGATTTGTTTATTACTTTTACTTGCAATCCGCAATGGATAGAGATGAAAGATAATATGTTTTTTGGACAAAAGCCAATCGATCGCCATGACATAACTGCCCGTGTATTCAACCAAAAGTTAAAGGCGTTGACGAATTTCATTGTGAAAAGTAAAATTTTTGGTACTGTGAAATGTTGGATGTATTTTGTTGAATGGCAGAAACGTGGTTTGCCACATGCTCACATCCTCATGTGGTTAGTTGATAAGATCACAACAGATCAAGTGGACACTGTGATTTCTGCTGAAATTCCAAATCCAGCCGTTGATCCCGAATTATACGATGTTATTGTGCAGAATATGATCCATGGCCCTTGTGGTGACCATAGCCAGCTGATGAACATAATGTTCTGTAGCTGAATTGTAAATAAATAAATAAATAAATAAATTAACATAACATCAATTCACCATGTATAATTGATGGAAAATGCACTAAGCGCTACTCTAGAGCATTAGTTTCGGATACAGTCACCGGTGGTAATGGATATCCACTGTACCGTCGTCGGTCTGTTGAAGACCATGGCCGATTCTGTTACTATCAAAGTACGAAATAAAGACGTTGAAGTGGATAATCGCTGGATCGTACCGTATAATCTGTTGATATCAAAAGTATTCGAAGCGCACATCAACGTTGAACACTGTAATTTCGTCAAATCGATTAAGTACATTTGTAAATATGTGAACTAAGTCAACAAGTGATATGGCAGTGTTTGGTGCAACTGATCCGAATAGAAATGATGAAGTGTACCAATATCAAATGGGACGTTACATCAGCAGTAATGAATCAATTTGGCGCATATTTTCGTTTCATATACATGAAAGATATCCAACAGCTGTTCATCTTGCTGTGCATCTTCAAAATGGTCAACGTGTGTATTTTACAGTTGCAAATGCTGCTGATAGAGCTGTTTCACCGCCAAATACGACGTTAACTGCTTTCTTTAAATTGTGTGCAGTTGATCCTTTTGCGAGAACATTATTGTATGCTAAAGTACCAACATATTTCATTTGGATCGCATCAAAAAAGGA
This sequence comes from Chlorops oryzae, assembly GCA_020466095.1. Lineage (NCBI taxonomy): Eukaryota > Metazoa > Arthropoda > Insecta > Diptera > Chloropidae > Chlorops > Chlorops oryzae. The sequence goes on from CM035806.1 coordinate 89,602,276, forward strand.
GTTTCAAAGGCGTCAGCAAGGAAATCCTGTTGATGGATATACCAATGTGTTTTCCAGCGATGCTTTGGGACGTGTTTATACTGTGCACCCAAATAATGACGATTTTTTCTATTTACGTTTGTTATTATTTAATGTGCGTGGACCAAAATTGTTTTCGGATTTAAAAACAGTCAATGGAGGGGTATGTGCAACGTATCGAGAAGCGTGCCAAAAACTGAATTTATTGGAAAATGATAGTCATTGGAATGATACTATTGCCGATGCATGTGTAAGTGCCCATCCGCATCAAATACGAATTTTATTTGCAATTATTTTGACAACATGCTTCCCATCAAATCCATTGATTCTGTGGACAAAGTATCGAAACAATTTGGCGGAAGATATATTGAATCGAGTTCGTCGGTCGACTTTTGATCCAGTGTTGGAATATACACCAGAAATATATAATGAAGCATTGATAATAATTGAAGATTTGTGTATGGCTATTGGTAGTAAAGCATTAGTACAGTTAGGACTAACTGAACCAAATCGTTATATGCATGATATTTTCGAGCTTGAGTTACAACGTGAACTGCGATATGATTGCGACGAATTGAGTGCATATGTAGTGGAAAACCTTTCAAAATTAAATGCTGAGCAAAAGGTGGCATATGACACAATCACCCAAGCTGTCAATAGTGGAACTGGTGGCTTTTTTTTCTGGACGCACCTGGTGGCACTGGAAAATTTTTTTTCATTTCTTTGATTTTGGCAACGTTACGTTCCTCAAAAAAAGTCGCATTAGCATTGGCATCGTCTGGCATAGCGGCTACTTTATTAGATGGCGGCCGAACAGCACATTCTGCGCTCAAATTGCCTTTGAATATTCAAGTTATTGAAACACCAATATGCAATATTTCCAAAACATCAGGAACGGCAAAACTATTGAAGTGTTGTGACAGCATTATTTGGGATGAATGTACCATGGCACATAAAAAATGAGTGGAAGCACTGGACCGAACTATGAGAGATATTCGAGATAAACCTGATTTATTTGGTGGTGCATTTATATTGTTGTCAGGTGATTTCAGGCAAATATTGCCAGTTATGCCCAGATCAACTGCAGCTGACGAAATCAATGCTTGCTTGAAATCTTCGTACCTATGGAGATCTATATCAACGTTGAAATTGACGACTAATGTCCGTGTACAATTGCAAAATGATCCATCTGCAGCTGTGTTTACTGAGCATTTGTTGAAAATCGGAAATGGAGCAATGCCACATGATGATTCTGGTTTGATCACTTTGCCATCTGAGTTTTGTCATTTCACAGAGTCCAGAGATGAATTGATTGAAAATGTTTTTCCGAATATTACGGAAAATTATAAAAGTCATGCTTGGTTGAGCGAGCGAGCAATTTTAACAGCGAAAAACAAGGATGTCAATGATTTGAATTTAGCGATTCAATCAAAAATTCCAGGCGATTTAGTGTCGTATAAATCAGTTGATACGGTAACCAACCAAGATTAAGTAGTGAATTACCCGATAGAATTCCTGAATTCGTTGGATGTTCCTGGACTACCACCCCATAACCTTCGATTGAAAGTTGGAGTCACCGTCATCATGCTTCATGAAATATCAATCAGCCACGTTTGTGTAATGGTACGAGAGTTGTTAAGAAGCTAATGACAAATGTTATTGTGGCAACAATCTTGACTGGAAAATTTAAAGGCGAAGAAGTGTTGATTCCACGCATCCCAATGATACGTTATGAGTTGCCATTCGAATTCAAACGACTTCAATTTCCAATTCGTTTGGCCTTTGCTGTTACTATCAATCAAGCTCAAGGTCAATCGTTAGCAGTTTGTGGTTTAAATTTGCAATATCCGGTGTTTTCACACGGTCAATTATATGTGGCCTGTTCGCGTGTAGGTAAACCATCCCTTTTATTCATTTACACCGACAATGTGAATGGAAAAACTAAAAATGTGGTGTACCAAAGAGCGTTACAATGAAAAAATTTAAAGAATTTAATAAATTGATGTTACAGAATGAATTGTGGGATTATTGGTATTGGTGGTTTGGTGTTATTGGTGGTATTGGTAGTATAAGTGGGATTAGTGGTACAAGTGGGATTAGTGGTACAAGTGGGATTAGTGGTACAAGTGGGAATAGTGGTACAAGTGGGATTAGTGGTACAAGTGGGATTAGTGGTACAAGTGGGATTAGTGGTACAAGTGGGATTAGTGGTACAAGTGGGATTAGTGGTACAAGTGGGATTAGTGGTACAAGTGGGATTAGTGGTACAAGTGGGATTAGTGGTACAAGTGGGATTAGTGGTACAAGTGGGATTAGTGGTACAAGTGGGATTAGTGGTACAAGTGGGATTAGTGGTACAAGTGGGATTAGTGGTACAAGTGGGATTAGTGGTACAAGTGGGATTAGTGGTACAAGTGGGATTAGTGGTACAAGTGGGATTAGTGGTACAAGTGGGATTAGTGGTACAAGTGGGATTAGTGGTACAAGTGGGATTAGTGGTTCAAGTGGGATTAGTGGTACAAGTGGGATGAGACCGGTTAGAGCCTAGATGGCGCGAAGGCTCGCGGAGCGAGCCTTGGCGACAGCTAGTTTATTAAATAAAATTGTGTTTCTCCTTTCCAATATTTATTTATTTATTTATTTACAAAATGAAAAACAAGAAGTGAATTTTTGAATTACATATAAAAGCAATAGCTGATTTGCCTTAAGCTGATATTTTTGGGATATAGGGAGCTAGCGCTCAGACACAGTCGAGCGTATAAACGTTCGTTTATTCCAATATTAATTTATGGGAAACAAGCGCTCAGACATAGTCGAGCGTATAAACGATCCTATAAACCTCTTTAAATAAAAGAGTAAAATTTCGATTTAATCTTTCCTTTTATTAAATGATCCTTATGTCTAAAACAGGATTTATTTCACTGCTTAGCTGCTAACACTACTTTAAAATTTCCCTATGTCCTTAATTATATTTTAAAGGCCGTGGCTCGTATGTACGCACGTCAAAAGCAGAGACTTCCGAAAACCAGCCTGTTCATTCTGTGTACGAAGCTCCCTTTTTATAGGTCAATATTGCTGATCGGGCAATATTGGATATCGCTGTCGATTCTTCCCAAAACCTCTTGCATAAGATTCACCTGCAATTCTATCTTCGTTGCTGCTATTTTCATATTGTTGTTGTTGTTTTTGTTGTTGATATTGTCGTAGGTCGGTGTTTGGCAGCGTTGAACCTTGCGCAGAACTTATGACTCGTCAGCTCGTGCCTTCCGTCTTGTCCCTTGCTCGCCGAAAGCTTGCCACAGCTATCCCGTTGTTAGTGTATTGTTGTTATTGCCAGCAATCGAGCTCTTCAGCATAGCTTAGGCAGTTGAAATGTTGACTTGCCGGCTCGTGTTCCTCATACTTGTCACTTAGCTGCCCGTGTCATTGTTGTCGCTCCGTTTATCCGTTCCCGCCGTTCTGATTCGCGGATTTCATCAACTTATCCATATATATTCCCTAAGTGTATTCATGTTCATGTAAAGAGCGCTCTATCGAAATTTCCGTGTTCTATGTTGTGTCAAAATATATATGTTATGAAACTTTGCGATTAAGCTCTTCTTATTAAAATTTTTAGATGAAAATGTATTGCTTAAAGAACAGAATTTGCTAAGAGTTTGATTGCCGATTGGACGAGACATGATCACAGACAGGGGATCAAATATGAAAGCAGCATTCCGAAGTTATTGTCATATGTTCTGCGTTAACCACTTAATACATAATTTATTACACAAATTGATGGAGAATGTTGCTTCTGTATCCCATTAGTACAAAAACTGCAGTAAATTGGTGGAAATTTAAGAAATCAGGGTTGAATGGACAATTAAGAACGTGCTTGAAAAGTTTCTGTCCAACGCGTTGGACGTATTTTATATGTTTGCGTCCATAGAAAAAACTGGGGGCAAATTGGTAATGTTTTGCAACAGAATCGCGAGTTAAACAGAATCGATGGTTTATGCGATAATCATATAAAGACCGTCTTGTATGTATTGGAGCCGTTCGAAAAAGCCTCAAAAATGCTGGAATAGGATGAGTACCCAACCATACATTATGTGATTATTCATGTGCAGCAGTTACGGAAGAAATGCACCGTCTGCGAGGCAGATACGGGCTTCATTAAAGGATTCAAAATTAAAATTCTGGAAAATTTGGAATCCATCGTTTTCGCATATTTTTCGATTGTTCATAAAGTTGCTTTATTTCTCCTTGCACCAACTAATAAATTAACCCAATTCACTGACGATGAAGGATTTCGCACCATTTTAGAATGTAAACTTTTAATGCAACAATTTAATAATACTACACACGATCCGCATAGTGAACATATTTTATCAACAGATAACATGGAACTCTTAACTGACTTCTTACAACCAACCCGCATCGAAGATATAGAGGACATTATTGATCAAGAAATTAAAATATATGAAAACACATATGAATCATCGCCTCGAATAACGTTGTAAGCGACCAATTATTTTATGCTATTGTTTTGACTTTCACTTTCAATAATACTCTAGCCCTTTAAGCTAACAAAAATGTGTTTTTATTTGGTCAACCTTTGGATATATTATATCTCAACAATTCAGAACACTAAAGAAGTGGAATACTTTGTTCGTACTGTCTGGCATGATAAATTTCCAAAAATTTGATATTTGTCGCTTACAAAGTTATTCGAGGCGATGATTCATATGTAGTTATGACCAATGATTTTGACATCTTAGGATGCTGGGAATCTCGCAAAGGGGAATTTCCCCTTTTGTACATGGTTAGCTGCGAAGTATTGTGCATACCAGCGAGCAGTTCTCCATCGGAACGAATATTTTCTAATACCAGGCAAGCTCTCTCGGAAACCAGAAATACAATTAGTAAAGATTCTGAAAACTGATATTTCTTCATCAAAATATGAATTTGTCCAACCTTAATAAAGAAGTAAATGATTTAATTAACTGAACAACAAATATTTAAATATGTTCTACACTGAACTGTACAAATGTACATAGATTTTTTCATAAGGTAAAAATAAAAAAACAAAAAAGGAAAAAAACGGTTGAATGCTTTAACTCTTTCATGACATTTTAAATTTTTTTTTAAAGGTAAAACGATACAAATTAAATTAAGTACTTATTCCGCACAAAAAAAAATTTAGAATGTGATCGCAAATAGTTCTTACTTAAATCACAAAGGGTACATAATCATAACTATGAAAAGCTATATAGCTATTGTTTAAGTATTTTCCGATTTATTCCCAATTGAATACACCGTCTAAATACTTTGGTGTGAATAAATAAAGCGAAAGGACACAAAATAGATTATTTTCTATCGTTTATTAAGTTAAAGTCCTTATAATCTATGCACAATTTATTACCTTAATACAAATAATCCCTGGACACTCGAACAACTTCCCTAACTTCCTAGAAACACTTTGATCTTCGCTCTAATCGCCGTTGCCTCTTGTTGAGTACGTGGTCTTTGAGTTGCGACCTCTCAAACTGTTCGATCCCAAAAGCTGCCTTCTGCTTCTCGATGATCACCTTTTATTGGAAGAAAGCGTTGACTCCGTAGTTTTCGGTTTCCATTTGATGCTTGTCGACCTTTCCAGAATTGCAGGTCGAATTTCTATAACTTTTGATTGAGGTCGATTAAGCTGTGGTGATCTTTGGTCTTCTGTTGTTGTTGTGGCTTTCCGCCTTAGTCAGCTATTTCACAATCACTCCGGAACAGGTGTCTCACATCCGCAGCTTTCCGCCTTAGTCAGCTCTTTCTCAACTGCTCCGGAACAGGTGTCTCACTTCTTGTTCGTGTTTTCTTTCCTTGTTTTTGTAAATGCGGTTATTTAGTTATTGTTTTGTCCAAACCGTTCACGGCGCGTGCGCGACGCGCTCGCTTTTCATGTTCAGCACGGTTGTTTTTGTTGTTACTGACCGTTGCTGATGTTGCTGATATTGTTGAGGTGACCAGATGATCGTTGACTGCTCGTGAGTAGATTCTCGACTCCCAACATTCCTCCCCCTTTTGAAGGAGTCGCGAGACGGTAAGCGTGCTGAAGTGATAGTGCGGGAGCTAGCACGTGTTTTACCCTCCTCATAAGCGCCGCACTCCAAATGTATCTTAAAAGACGGGGTTTTACTCGTACATCACAGAAATCGTTTGCTGCCACCTGTGGGAGGTGGCGAAGTCTTACTGCCAGGACGATAAAGTCCGCGGCGCCAAGCGAATGGACAAGTTTGCAACTGAAGTCTGTTCGCAGACACTTCTGTTATAAATAGCGCAAAGACTTAAGACACGAGTTGTAAAGATGTGACATAATTTAAATGGTTTTCCTAAAAACGCAGAGCAGATTCTATAAGTTTCTGGTATCAATCAACCAAGTTTTAAGTTTGGTTTGGATCCGATAACGTTTAATGGCCCCGCAAGTCGATAAAATTAAAAAATTCTGAGCAAATTCCAAGTAAAGCAAGCAACGTATCGCCTCAGCAACTCTACCACCGCGGCGCAGATCGCGCTTTTTTGGCCACTTTTTCACCCATTGGGGGTCGATTTTCGCCCCTTATGCCACCTCTCTGAGGTGGCAGCAAACGTTTTTTGTGATGTACGAGTAAAACCCCGTCTTTTAAGATACATTTCGAATGCGGCGCTTATGAGGAGGGTAAAACACGTGCTAGCTCCCGGACTATGAATTTTGTTGTTCGAAAAATGGTCCCAACGTCACTCCAGCTGGTTTATTGATAACTTGTCTTGGATAACGCTGTTGGTTTGCATTACGCTTCCGAGAAATTAGTAGTTGAGTAGAAACGGTTACTGAACGATGACGGCGGAAGATCAATGTTGCACAGACGATTGGTGACTGCTTGTTTTGGTTGTTGGTAGACATGTGCGCTTTTGTTGCTGGGTGCTGTTGCTGCCGATGCGAAATACAGCTTGAGGATTACTATTATTCTTAAGTTTTGCATTTTAATGTTATATGTTTATTTTTTTATATTTTTTTTTTTAGTTTTTGTTTTTAAATTTCTTATGTTCTCCGAACATTTTTAATCAAATAAAAAGTCTAACATTAACATTTCTATGTTTTGGTTTGGTTTCCATTTTTTACGTTTATAATTCTATTTTAAATAACATCCCTTCCCCCTCTTTATGGAAAGCCGACAGCTACGAATATATATATTGTTATTGTTTTGTCCAAACATATATATATGTGAGAAGAGAGAGAGGAGGATAGGATAAAGAAGCAAAGAGACAGTCGCTCATAGTAAGTTGTCCGATTAAGTCGTTAGCGCGCATTTACTTAAGTTGTCTTTCCGTTACAGTTGTCAGTTGTCGGTACAATTCCATTTACAGTTGTCGGTCGTCGAAAGCGTGAAGTGAACCATAACTAGCGGATTGAAGGAATATACTTACCGTCTAATTATTGAAACGAATACTTGATATTTTAATGAAGTTCTTACGAACTAGAATACTTACTTTTTAAAACCAAAAACACTTGCGAACATAGCATATGAATTAAAGAATTTAAATCGAAATCCTTCCTCGTCTTACATTTAGGGGCTCAACCACCCTAAAAAAAAAAAAAAAAAAAAAAAAAAAAAAAAAAAAATTTTAAAAGAGGTTTACGAAAAATTGCGGTAAAAACCAATAAAATCAAGTTGAAAACGAAAATCTGCCGTTAATGAACACGGCATATTTCTTGCGGTCGAAGGGAGGGTCAGCGAAGTCAGAGGAGAACAACAACGAGGAAACCGGTTTTGGCGACAAAGTCGAGAAAGAAAAAAGAGCAGACAGTGGCGAACACGAAGGAGAAAAATTCGAAGACAACGACGAAGTTTTCGTCTATGCAAATAGCGAGCAAACATCAGAAGAAAGAGATACAGAGAGCGCACCGAAAATTCTCGAAAAACAAAAAGACGCAGTAAGCAACGTAGGAAAACAAGAAGAAGAAGCAATGGCAGAAATGAGCGAACTCATAAAACTTCTTACACAGAAGTTCAAAACAGAAGACGAACAGCGACAATCAACGCGCGCAGCAATATCAACAGAAAACGTCGACAGCGTTATCGGAGATTACAGCGGACAGTCACCCATACGAATAGAAAGCTGGTTTGAAAATTTTGAGCAATGTGCGACGGCTCTCAATTGGAGTGAAGAGCAAAAATATGTGTTCGCGCGCAAGAAAATGACAAAAACAGCAAAATTATTTGTGGACTCAGTATGCGTTTTCGATTATGACACGCTCAAAAGAGAAGTCGAAAGAGAATTTCGACGTGACTCAGTAAGTGCAGATATACACAGGCAACTGCGTGAGAGGAAAAAGAAAAATTCTGAAAGTATGCATGAGTATATGCTACACATGCGGCGTTTAGGTGCATTTGGCCAAGTGGAAAAAACTTCGATCATTCGATACATAGTTGACGGAATAAATGAAAAGGCTGAAAATAAATTTTTCTTATATGCGGCTAAAAGCTTCGAAGACTTGAAAGTCTGGCTCGAAGCATATGAAAATCAAGTCGAAACAAACAGAGAAACAAAAGTAGACAAAAACCAAAATCACAAGGCAACCGAAAATAAAAAAGGAAAACGTGAACATTGCTTTAATTGCGGGTCTGTGGAGCATAGAAGAAGTGAATGTAAGCAACAAACGAAATGTTTTGCTTGTAATAAGACAGGACATATCGCAAGAGATTGTCTAGCAAATGTACAAAAAGCAAGCGAAGTCAACGTATTAAATACGGCTATATACCGCCAGAAAATGCTAAAAACGATACAAATAAACAACGACAACGTATGTTGTTTAGTGGATAGTGGGGCGGAAATTTCGGTTATAGAACATGCAGTTGCTAAAAGACCCAATGGCATTATCAATAAATGTAATGACAGCCTTTCGGGGTATGGCAATAGAAAAGTAAATGGTATTGGCACATTACAAGCGGAAATTGTGGTTGACGGTTTGGTATGCGAGCATAACTTTTTGGTGGTAGCAGACAATTTGTCCAAATATAAAGTGATTTTGGGTTTTGACTTCATAGGCAAATGTGAATACAGTTATGACAGAAGCGGTTATAAATTCATGCAGTTCATCCCGAATAACGAATATTGTATCAGCAACATTGCAATTGAAACTAAAGAAATCGAAGCGCCAATAAAATACAAAAGACAAGTTGAAGAGATTATGGAAGGTTACGCGCCAAAAGGTGACGGCACAAGTTCTATAAGTATGAAAATCGTATTGTCGGAAGACAAAGTGGTGCGGCATGTACCAAGGAGATTGCCATTACCAGAACAAAAAATTGTGAGTGACCAAATCGAAGACTGGCTGCAGAGGAAAATAATACGCCCATCAAGTTCAGAATATTGCAGTCGGATCGTCGTCGTAAATAAAAAAGATGGCAATAAGCGCTTATGTGTGGATTTCCGTGATTTAAACAGAATTGTTCAAAGAGATTGTTTTCCAGTGCCACTGATGGAAGAAGTTATTGACGCCCTAGAAGGAGCACGCGTATTCACTACACTTGATCTCGAGAACCCATTTTTCCACGTACCGATCGAAGAGAATTCTAAAAAGTATACGGCTTTCGTAACAAGGGATGGAATTTTTGAATTCAACAAAGCGCCATTCGGATTCTGTAATTCACCTGCGGTATTCGTGCGCTTCATCAACCACATTTTTCGCAACCTAGTCAGAGAAAATGTCATGCAAATGTATATCGACGACTTAATAATTCACTCAAAAACGGAAGAAGAAGGCATCACTAAATTAAAGAAAGTTTTAAGTGTAGCGGAACAACATGGACTCAACATTAAGTGGCAAAAATGTAAATTCCTACAAACCGAAGTAGTTTATTTAGGCATGTTAATAAAAAACCGATGTGTTTCACCAGAGCCAGAAAAATGTGTTGCCATTGAAAAATTTCCAGTACCGAAAAATATGAAGCAGCTCCAGCAAATGCTAGGACTATTTGGATATTTCCGCAAGTTCGTACGAGGGTATGCTCTCATTACAAAACCACTTACCAACCTCCTGAGAAAAGATGCTAAATTCATCATGGGTCTTGCAGAGATAGCAGCAACTGAGAAGATTAAGGGTGTACTCACCAGCCAACCAGTGTTGCGAATTTACTGCCCGTCTGGACCAACCGAGCTACACACGGACGCGTCTAAAGATGGCCTCGGAGGAATTTTATTTCAATCATTTGACGAAAGACTACACCCTATATATTATTGGAGCAAAAAGACTACAAGAGAAGAGAGTAAACTACATAGTTTCTACTTAGAAATAAAGGCGGCGTACTATGCTGTGCAAAAATTTCGACATTACCTACTGGGACGAGAGTTTAAGTTGATTACAGACTGCCAAGCATTCAGGAGCACAACTGTGAAAAAAGATCTACCACCGGCTGTGGCACGCTGGATATTGTACCTAGAAGATTATATGTACACTATCGAGCATCGGAAAGGGACTTCAATGAAGCACGTAGACGCACTGAGCAGGGCACCAGCGAACATTATGGTAATTAATGGAGAAGTAAGTGCCAGACTACGCATAGCACAAACGAAGGATGAACACTTTAAGGCCGTGAAACAAATCCTACAAAATCAAGAATACGAAAATTACGTGATCAAAAATGATATTTTGTTCAAAGACCAAGACGGGATGCTACTATTTGCCGTACCACGTTCAATGGAATACCAGATCATCAAGGAGGAACACGAAAAAGGGCACTTCGCGGTGGAAAAAACAGTGAATGCGATTCAACAACGATATTTCACACCTCATTTGCGTCAAAAAACTGAAAAAGCGATTAGAAACTGTATAAAGTGCATCCTATTCAACAAGAAGACTGGCAAGCAAGAGGGCAAAATGCACATCATCAGTAACGGAGACGCACCGCTGCTAACGATACATGTAGATCATCTTGGGCCGTTAGATGCTACCACAAAACTCTATAAACATATTTTTGCGATAATTGAAGCGTAGCCGCGAATAACGTTGTAAGCGACAAATTTTTTGAACCTATTTTTCGGACTTTCGCTGTCAATAATACTCTAGCCCTTTGAGCTACCAAAAAAATGTTTTTATTTGGTCAAATCTTGGACATCTCTCAAGAATTCAGAACCAGAAAGAAGCGAAGTGGCCTTGTAAGTACTGAATGGCATGGCAAATTTGCGAAAATGTGAGATTTGTCACTTACAACGTTATTCGCGGCTCCGCTTCAATTGATGGTTTTAGCAAGTTCACATGGCTTTATCCTACAAAGTCGACGTCGGCAGGAGAAGCAGTCAGCAAATTGACCGAATGGGCTAACATATTCGGGGCACCGCATCGAATTTTCAGCGACAGAGGCCCTGCATTTACATCGAATGAATTCAAAGACTGGTGTAAGGCGGAAGAGGTAGAGCACGTACTAACGACAACAGGTGTACCAAGGGGTAATGGGCAGGTCGAACGCCTAAACCGAGTTGTGCTAAGTGTAATATCGAAAATATCAGCAGATCGATCAGAAACCTGGTATAAATACGTAAGTAAGGTACAAAGAGTCATCAACAGCACCGTCAACAAGTCAATTAAGCATACACCATTTGAAATCATGTTCGGCGTGAAAATGAAGACACCAATGGATGTGAATATCAACGAAATGATAGAAGCAGAAGTAGCAGAAATATTTATGAAGGAACGCGACAGTACCAGAGAAAATGCAAGAAAAGAAATCGTTGCCGCTCAACAGGAATACAAAAAACACTTTGATAATCGTCGAAAAATCGAAAGTTCGTACGAAGTGGGCGATCTAGAAGCCATCAAACGATCCCAGTTCATTGCCGGAAAGAAGCTAGCCAACGAGTATTTAGGTCCCTTCGAAGTGAGCAAAGTTAAACGAAACGGCCGTTACGACGTTAAAAAGGCAGCAAATTTTGAAGGCCCCAACACTACGTCAACAAGCTGCGACCTGATGAAATCCTGGAGGCAAGACGAACCCGATCTGTCCGGGACGGAAGAAGAATTGTCGAATGGCCGAATGTGAGAAGAGAGAGACAGGAGGATAGGATAAAGAAGCAAAGAGACAGTCGCTCATAGTAAGTTGTCCGATTAAGTCGTTAGCGCGCATTTACTTAAGTTGTCTTTCCGTTACAGTTGTCAGTTGTCGGTACAATTCCATTTACAGTTGTCGGTCGTCGAAAGCGTGAAGTGAACCATAACTAGCGGATTGAAGGAATATACTTACCGTCTAATTAGTGAAACGAATACTTGATCTTTTAATGAAGTTCTTACGAACTAGAATACTTACTTTTTTAAACAAAAAACACTTGCGAACATAGCATATGAATTAAAGAATTTAAATCGAAATCCTTCCTCGTCTTACATATATATATATATATATATATTTATATATGTAATTTGCTTTCTCGTTACTTATTCATTAGGCTTAAATTATTATATTTTTACTACTTTGACAGCGTTCACCTTATTTGAGATTAATCGGAAGGATTTTCCATTTAAGCTAACTTTTTGTCTTATATAGCATGTACAGTTTTTGTTTTTTCTTATTTTTTTTTACATTTCGTTCAAAATTTTTCTTTCTACTGCAGTTATCTCTTCTTCTTTTGTGTACTTTATGCTCCAAGATTTTATTAATTGGGTAAAAAAAATTCTTGTCAGTTTTTCTTCTTTTTCTACATCGATTTGTGCTGACCAGTCGTTTTTTCCTGCTCTAATTTACACAAAAAATATTCCGGAAATTGCAAAGTTAATATTACACAATCTATAAAACTATTTTGCTGTGGACATTGTGGAAAAATGATTTTATTGATGATGAATTTATTGTTTTTCGTAAGATTAGCGATCTTTTCAAAAATTAGTGCAATATTTTTGGCAATTTCATTGTAATTGTGCGGTTTGAGTGAGACTTATATGTATAAGATTTTGTTCTGTACAATTACTAACATCCAGTGACGGTCAACACATATACGTAACAGAGTTGTAAAAGAATGATTCAAATTTAAAATTTAATTCACATAGAATTAGTAAATTTAAATCCGTTCATTTTTATAAAAAAAACGAATCGAATTACAACTTGAATGAATTCATATCTGAAAATAAATGAATTTAATTTGGATCATTCATTTTGAATTTGAATTTTCTGAATGATTCAATTTACAAAAATAATAGGATGAATTAAAATTTGAATTAATTCTAAATGAAAATTTTTCATTTGACTCATTCATTTCACCCAAAAAATGAATTGAATTAAAAAAGAATGAAATTCATAATAGGATCGTAATGTATCGTAACGTGACGTGTCAGCTGATTCAACCCTGTATATGGGAAAGGTGTTTATCGACCAGTCATAGCGTATCGTAACGTAACGATACGATACGCGGCGACTATTTCTAGCTTAAGGATAATTTTGTAAAGCCTCAAATAGGCAAAATTATAATTGTATTAAAGAGAGAGTAAAAATGACCTTGCTTCAATCAGAATTAAAAAGAAGGTATTTATTATATAAACATAGGTTCAAATTGTTTACTTTTAATAAAAGAAGCTTTTCAGAATTTTCATCCGATAATTTTCCAAGTTTTGGCGTGTTCAAGAGTGAAGCATTTGAATACAATCTCTCAACTTCAGGTGATAAGGGTAAAGGGGCATTAAATTTCAAAAAAAGCGTTTTTTACGGTTAGATATTTGTTCAGCATTTGCAAAGATTTTGACGGATCACACAAATACGCTGCAAACTCTGTTTTAGACGCAGAGATCGTATCGATCGATTTTCCTCTAGGAGATTCTGAAAACGTTAAGAAGATTGCTAGCATTCTTTTACAATGCAGAACTAAACTCACCCCCAATTGAAAAGTCGAAGTATGGGGCAAAATACGTCAAGTGTACTACCGGCAAAATTTTTTCTCCCTGATTTCGATGAAACTTGGTACAGCTGTTAAGATCTAAGAGTACGTTAAACGTGCAAAAAAAGAAGTAAATTTTTATCACAGGTTGCCGAGATACAGGGTGTCAAAGTTTAGATTTTTGCTTCGAAGAACATATTTCATTGAATTACAATGGGGCTACAATTGCCTCGCTTCAAAAAATTTTCGAATGTTTCTTTAAAAAAATTTTCTGAACTTTTCGAAAACAATACTTAAAAAAATGTTTGATAACGGTAAATGAGAAAAATTTGGCATTTTAGTTTTATTTCTTGATTTTCTAGGAGAGACGTCATTTTTTTTTATTTTTAAATTTTAATTTTGAATTAAAGCTTAGTTTTTCCCCTTTAAATTGATGCATAAATCATAATGGGCCGACCATGATTAGTGGTCCAAATATAGCTTTGAAGATGCTTACCTAGCATATTTCCCTCAATAACCACTGAGCGAGCGCATAATTGTCAAGCGCAATCGTTGCGTTCTGTTTTGATATAGCGCTCGCTCTGGCTGCTGAACTTCTCAAGTTGATAAAGCTGAATAACGGGTTCTGCGTGCTTGGCGCGTGGGTCGCGCTGGATTCTACACCTCTATTTAGTCGTTAGTTTTGGAGATCCCATCTTGTTCAAGATGTCATTTTATAGAAAAAAGCTCAGCTTTCGTTAAAAATTATTTTAAAAAATATCAAAAATGTCGCATTGGGCGAAAAATTGCTTATAAAAATAATAACCGTTTTTTTGTGCATCAATAATAAATTCTGCGGATTGTAATATTTTTTTTCGGAAAGAGCAGACAAAAATCTATAAAAATCCTTTATCACATTTTTTTAATTTGCCAATTTGCGAGACGTATAATTTTTTGAATACAAAAAGGACCGAAAGTTTAACACCCTGTATCTAGGCACCCGGTCGATATTTCCCCTCCTCATTTTGCACAATTCATGTACTTTCATAGAGCAACATTTCCACCAAGTTTCATCAAAATCCCAGTTATGAAGTTTTTTGAGCGGGTACACTTGACGTGACATGCCTCATATGTAAACCAACATGCATACAGACAAACCTTTTTTATTACAGTAAAATATTTTTAAAATAACAACGATTTCTCTCGATCGGGAATTTCTTCTTTTCTGGTAATGTCCAACCTGACTTTTACCCGATATGCTTAAATCTGCTCTAAGATTTTTCGAATTAGACGGCTCATCATCGGAAATTTCAGCATTGCCGGAAAAATCAATAAAAGAAAACATTTTTCACAACGATTGAAACTGTTAGAATCTAAGTAGGAAGCGAAGCGCTCAGACGGGGTCGAGCGTATAAACGTTCCTTTATTCCAATGCTGAGATATAGGAAACCAAGCGCTCAGACAGTGCCGAGCGTATAATAGTCCCTATACTTCCTTTTAAATAAAAGATTGTACCTAAGGTTTAATCCTTTTATTTAATGTTTTGAATCCTTAGGTCTAAACAGAATCTTAACAGGTTGGCTGATAAGTCCCCGGTCTGACACATAGATGGCGTCGCTAGTATTAAATGCATATTATTTTTATATAGTGGCAACCTTCAAATGATTCGTGTCAAAATTTGACGTCTGTAAGTCAATTAGTTTGTGAGATAGAGCGTCTTTTGTGAAGCAACTTTTGTTATTGTGAAAAAAATGGAAAAAAAGGAATTTCGTGTTTTGATAACATACTGTTTTCTGAAGGGAAAAAATACAGTGAAAGCAAAAACTTGGCTTGATAATGAGTTTCCGGACTCTGCCCCAGGAAAATCAACAATAATTGATTGGTATGCAAAATTCAAGCGTGGTGAAATGAGCACGGAGGACGGTGAACGCAGTGGACGCCCGAAAGAGGTGGTTACCGACGAAAACATCAAAAAAATTCACAAAATGATTTTGAATGACCGTAAAATGAAGTTGATCGAGATAGCAGAGGCCTTAAAGATATCAAAGGAACGTGTTGGTCATATCATTCATCAATATTTGGATATGAAAAAGCTCTGCGCAAAATGGGTGCCGCGCGAGCTCACATTTGACCAAAAACAACAACGTGTTGATGATTCTGAGCGGTGTTTGCAGCTGTTAACTCGCAATACACCCGAGTTTTTGCGTCGACGTGTGACAATGGATGAAACATGGCTCTATCACTACACTCCTGAGTCCAATCGACAGTCGGCTGAGTGGACAGCGATCGGTGAACCGTCTCCGAAGCGTGGAAAGACTCAAAAGTCCGCTGGCAAAGTAATGGCCTCTGTTTTTTGGGATGGGCATGGAATAATTTTTATCGATTATCTTGAGAAGGGAAAACCCATCAACAGTGACTATTATATGTCGTTATTGGAGCGTTTGAAGGTCGAAATCGCGGCAAAACGGCCCCATATGAAGAAGAAAAAAGTGTTGTTCCACCAAGACAACGCACCGTGCCACAAGTCATTGAGAACGATGGCAAAAATTCATGAATTAGGCTTCGAACTGCTTCCCCACCCACCGTATTCTCCAGATCTGGCCCCAGCCACTTTTTCTTGTTCTCAGACCTCAAAAGGATGCTCGCAGGGAAAAAATTTGGCTGCAATGAAGAGGTGATCGCCGAAACTGAGGCCTATTTTGAGGCAAAACCGAAGGAGTACTACCAAAATGGTATCAAAAAATTGGAAGGTCGTTATAATCGTTGTATCGCTCTTGAAGGGAACTATGTTGAATAATAAAAACGAGTTTTGACAAAAAAATGTGTTTTTCTTTGTTAGACCGGGGACTTATCAGCCAACCTGTTATATATCCTAACTTGAAACTGTCCTATTCTTCCGACGTCGTAGCCCGTGGGTGAGTACGCTCGCAGAAGAAGTCCCTTTCCAGTCGTCTAAGCTTCGTTCATATAGATCAATATTGCTGATCTTGCAATATTTAATATTCCCATGACCCGCGATCGTCGTGGAGTTGTTGTTATTTCCAGCGATCGGATTGCAATTGTGCATTCGCTGTACCAGTGCTAATGCTTGTCAGTCGTGCATAAACTGTGACTGTGTTGTTGCTAGCTGTCGCCCTGCAAATGCATGCACCGTGTTTGTGCTTAATGTTCTTGTAATTTCCAGCGATCGGGTTGCGCATATGCTTATGCTCGTGCTGTTGTTGTAGTAGCCAAACTGTCTCTGTCAGCGGTTTTTGCTGGCCGTTGCTTTTCAGTAGCGTTTAATCACCTTGACGAAGAAATTCATGAGTGCAGGTCACTGCCATTTGTTTGCAGTTTAAGGTGTCCACATGTGAGTTTTGGAGAGACTCACAACTTCCCCCCCCCCCCCCCCCCCCCCCCTTTTGAAGAAAGTCGCAACAAGGCGACGATAGAAAACTCCGAACTGAATGCTTCTTGTCATGCATCAGTTCGATTAAATTGTGGCGGTTGAGATTTTACTGGATGATTTTCATGTTAATGTTGCTGTTGAAAGTTGTTTGGAGCACATTGCGATTGGAAGATAATTTGTTGAATGCTATTTGTGTCGCAAGTCTGATTTCACCTTGGCGATTGCTGGTAGAGGTAAACATTCTCGCTGTTCGTCCTTCATGTTTTAATAAGGCTTGGTGGATAGTGACGTGCATCTGCTTACCACTAGACTGTGTTACATTATTACAAAGCTGTAATTTGTTGCTGTTTTATTTTGAATTGGTCTGGCCATCTGCAGTAAAACATCATCTTCGTTGACAGTTAAGGGCTGAAGTTCTAAGTGATGACTTATTGCTAACTAATTGCGTAATTTAGACGTTAATGTAAATGTAAAAAAATTTTCTCTTTTACAATTTTGTTTTGTGTTCTATATAATTCTTAATTAACATTTTATTTTGATCGGGTTTTGATAGGTTTTTAATAAAATTTGTTTTGCAATCGATCCCTTCCCCCTCTTTGAGGAAATACCAATTGCTCACATTGTAGACCTAAAAAGCTCGAAATAAGTCTGTTGGAAATACCCGTTGTCATTTTCATCAAAAAGACAACTAGAGCTTGAGTTACAGTGTGACTGTCCTGCGATGGACAGGTGGAATCCTCAACGGATTCAGCAATTAGACTCCGCAAGGAGTCGAGCAGTTAGCCACGCCGCACAGTGGTTCAGAAATTCAGTGGGTCGGGCCAAAAATGCCCAATGTTGATGTCCATATATGCAAAATCGTGGTATGCTTGTTGATTAAAAATAGTTTCAAAGTAAGATTCTCAAAATTTTAGTTTGATTGCACAATAATTGTGGGCCTGGTTGATGAACATTGCACTTTATGATTTCCTTAAAACTGTGTTCAAAATGTAATATTTGGACTATTTTAGTAGCTCACATCTTACACAAAAATGGCTGTAGAAACTCGTTGTTTTTTTAAATAAATATATGACTCATGTCGTTTGATAATATTTATTAAAAAATATTATGATGTAAATATAATAAAATAATTTTAATAATATTTTTTTTAAGCTTCAATTTTACACGATTTTCTTATTTTGCTAGAACTTGTTTGCGTCAAAAAGCGTCAAAACAAAAATACATTTATTTGAAAGCCAAAACAATTTGCTTTTCAAAAATGTATACTTTATTGTCAACAACTGCCAACATCATTAAGAAACTTTCCATTATACCAAATAAGAGGGTGCATTCCGCATGCACGAATGTAAAAGGGTCTGTTACGAAAATCACGAAAGCTGCTCTAATTTCGAAGTTCTTCAAGATATTTTGATAAAATTTTTCATTTGAACATGTTTAAAGGCAAGTAATATGAATTCAAAAAATTGGAAAAGTTGGAGTGGCATAAGGGCGTTTTTCTAAAATTGCCTCCTACACCCGAAATACCGATAGGACTTGAACGAAAGTTGGCACGTATGCTTCCTTGATAGCCAGTAACTTCTTTCATTTTTCGATCGGCCCATTATTAAGGGTACCTCTAGTACTAGGGCCTGTGACAAAAACCCCAAAAATGTCTAAAAAGCGGACTTCATTGAAATATTTTAATGGAACTTAGATTTTGAGCGTATATATAAGGGTCCGATTAGAATTGCAAAAAAAATGGAAAAGTGGGCGTGACAAATGGGCGGTTTTCATAAATAAATTTAACAAAAGTCGGTATATGGGGCCCCTTATGTCCTTAAACACCTCTGGATATTAAAAATTATTTGAACATGTGTGTCTGTGTCGGGTATTCTATTGGCTCGCCTGACTCTAACACCCTTCCTTCTTCAAATTATTTTAATGAAATTTTGTGTTTGAATATAGTTTATTGTAATTTTTTTAAATCTTAAAATTGGGCTTGGCAAAAGGTCGGCTTTCGAAAATTGCCTCCATAGACCACATTTGCAATGGGAATCGAGCAAAAGTTGGAATTTCAGGTCCTTTTGAAATCACAAACATCTCCTGTAAGAATTTGGTCAGTCCATATTGAGCAGGGCCTGCAGCACTATGCTCCAATACAAAATTTTCAAAACCTGCTCCAAAACCAGAGATTTTCAGTTTTAAATTACCAGTATCCCAAAACAATAAAATAAATGCAGAATATTCTGATAAAAATATTAACTGCAAATTTTATTTGAATTCGGTAGTTCAAACTATAAAACAGAACATAATGTGAGCAAAAAATATTTTATAAAACATGAAAATTCCCTTGAAAACAAAATGTTTCAAGTTTACCGCTAAATTAAACTACTTTTAATTTTTTCAATAAAAAAAAAAAATTCGTTCCGTTACTCCATATTTTTTTGTCTCTCAAATGGCGAAAAAATTATATGATTGTCTCTATTGGTTCACAAGTTACAGATTTTTGACCGACCGAACCTCAGTCTGAACCACTGTACGCCGGTAGACAACGAAGTCCCGTAAGGAACCGAGTTGTTAACCACAACCGCGCTCTCCTCCGCTGCGGGTATCTCTCTGACCAAGGGAGAGAAGCGGAAACGGAGAAGAGCCAGAAGGAAGGCTGCTAAGGCAGCGGTGGAGCACTAAGCCAGACGGCTTTGTGAACTCTCACATGGGGAGTCGACCCTAGAGGATGCGCAGCAGACGAAGGGAAACAGGGGCGCAGGCCTGAATGTTCCTTCCGTTAGCTCGAGTCCTCAACGTACGGCTCAACAGGGACACGCCGATGAGCGGCAGACTTTGGGGGATGTATCCATGTCAGCGGAGCCCATCACACCAGGACAGCCAGATAGACCACCAGCGATGGAGGTCAGACCGGCTGATACGGCTGTGGAGGGAGCCGGAGACAGGGGCAGACGGCCAACAATTACTGCTGCTCGAAAGCGACCCAACAGAGGACGCAGGGGCAAAGTTGGTGGTCAGCCCAATAGGGATGGCAAACAAACTACGCCAAGAGACACTTCCGGCGGACAACCCCCAACGGTTGTCTGCCGTGTCGAACCGACATTCCGAGCGGCTTAACAACAGCCGAGCACCAGCAGGAGCGCTAGTAAGCGTAAAGCAGGTGCACATACCTGGACGAACCCAATTGGCCCTGCCCACAAAAGAGGCTCTTATGCTCAAGTAGCTGAGAGAGATCTTATTTTGGGCATCAAGGATCTCCGGCTCGAAGGTAATCTCACGGAGGTAGACCTGAACGCTTTTAAGGCTGCTTTCTTGTGCGCCGTCGAGACCATCGAGAGGGAGGAGACTTGGGGTTCATTGGCAATGCACGCTTAGAGGGTGGATTCATTATTCTAAGGTGCAAGAATCAGCACTCCAAGAAATGGTTGATCGAGACGGCAGGGAAGCTGACAGGACTTTGGCCTGGAGCTTAACTGACGATCGATTTGCTGTCAGTTCTGCGCGATGAGAAGACGATATTTATATTTGTCTACGAGGCTCCAGTAGGCAAACAAAGTATCCTCGATAGGCTGCAGCGCCAGAATCACTGCGTGAAGGACACCTCCAAATGGAGGGTGTCCGAATTCACCAAATTCGGGGAAGTCGCGAAGGAGGGAGTCATGCTCACGGTGTGGGTCGCTACGGAAGACGCGGACGCTGTCAAGCTGGCAGGGGGAAACTCAACTGCGAACTGGACCAAGCCGAAGTGAAATTCCAGTGAATGACCACTGAGTTTGACACCGCCTCTGGTACGGGGCTAGTGGGTCTACCGAAGTCAGGAAGACCGTTAGGGCGGCGGGTGGTCCAGTAGAGGAAAACCCCTAAGGTTGGACAACTAAATATCCATCATTTCAGAACAGCATCAGCGATGGTGTTGCGGCACTTTGATGGAGAAAAGTTGGACATCATGCTTATCCAACAGCCCTGGATCGTGAAAGATACGATCAGGCGAATTGCGACGCCAGAAGCCGTGCTATTCCACTCGGAAACAGCAGGAAAGAAAAGGACCTGCATCCTGGCTAGGAAGGGGTTACATTGCATCCAAATTCCTCAGCTAGAATCACCCGACCTTACAGTGGTGAGAGTGGGTAAAGATGCGAGGGCGTTCGTGATAGCTTCGTTTTACCTACCGTATGACTCTACAGATTTGCCTGCGGCTCAGGAGATGATAAATCTGACAGAGTACTGGTGCAGTAAGGAACTAGAGCTCATTATGGGTTGCGAAGCTAACTCACACAACACAGTGTGGTGCAGCAGCAGTGTTGTGTTCGTGTCACACATATCGTGAACCCACTGTACTGAGCGAAAAATAAGAAAAACAACAATAAGCACCAACGGCCTAACCTTGCCAACTTGGGTCCTCTTATGGAGGAAAGCCAAGCTCGGACTGTCACAAGCCAGCCAAAGAGGGAGTAATGGAGGAGTAATAACCTCCTTAAAAAACCAGTCTCGTCTGACCCGGACGATGTAAAACTGTAAGGGTCTCCTTCCTAGAGTTCAGTTGAACAAAACCACTTCATCAATGGCACAACAAAATGGTTATACTACCCCAGGTGGTACGCATGACAGTGCAAATCCACCCGCTAAGGCGGCTTGGGCACGGATTCTGGGGGCCCAAACTATTGATGTGGGTGAGCCGGAAGGCTCTTATGATTCCCTTAGGGATCTTTTGGAGAGGGAGAGGGCTCTTGAGGAGGGAGGAGGCGAAGAACCAGTGGGATCCTTGCCACTCTCTCTTCAAGTGGCCATCTCGGTTGAGCAGGGAAGGTCTCAGGAAGTAGAGAAATCTGCTGAACGAGCGCCCTGCACGACCAAATGTAAGCAGAGGAGGAGACGGCAGAAGAACAGGATGCAGGTGGACAATGGCAGTTTGCTGCCTAAGCCACCGGCGCCTGTCCTACCTGAAGTCACCTCAGTCGCTCCACCAACTGAAGCGCAGGACTTCACTCGGGAAGAGGCTTCGGCAACTGAACGGGCTTCCTGCAGTAAAGTTTGCGAAGTTAAGCTTACCAAAAGCCAGGCAAAGCGTAAAAGGAGAAGGATCGCTTTGGAGAGGTATAAACAGGCCACAAAAGCCAAAGATATCTCTCCCGGTGATACTACTCCCACCAAAGCGGCTGGCAAAAGACCTCGGACTGAAGTATCATCTTCAGCCGAGGCCGGATCAGACGGGAAGGCACTGCCCTCAACATCCTCTAAGCCCACTGGCAAGAAGATGAGAGTGCAGCCCTCCCCGGTTGCATTTGTTTCTACGCCCCTGCGGAACTCGGGCACTGGAGGCAGTCTCACACCTTCAAAAGAAGGAGGGTCTGCCACCTCTGTCTCGAGAGCTCCAAGGAAGGCAGAAAAGCCAATGAGCGCGACCAGTGGATCTGTGGCGGCTTCATATTCTGAGGCTGCATCCAGAGCACTACCGGTTGCAATCATTGGCAAGAAGGGAGAAGACCGACGTATGAGTGCGGCAGAGGTTACTCATTGCACGCAACACCTGCGTCGGTAAAGGGCATGGTATGGTTTTAAAAAATTTTTGGGTTGTTTTTTTTTTTATTTTTTTTTCTGAATGTACAACATTTCAAGAGTATTGTGTAAAAATTCCAAGTAAATCGTGCTAAAACTAACGAAGATACAGCGTTTCAAGTGAGCGGACCTCATGCTCGATTTTTGTATATACCTGCCTGACAACGTTGAATTGCCATTACGATTTTCAGCTGCGCGATTCGCTTACCTGAAATCTGCTTGAAGTCCTTTGGCAATGCCCAAATTCTTTTATTCTTTTATGTGTTTTTGTAGGTATGTAAACTGAAGTTGTATATATTATATATTTAGGGTAGATTGTATATGAATCAGTTGCCAGATACACTTTCTTGCGAGCGGTTGTGTACAGAAACACTAAAATTGTATCGTAGTTTTCCGTTTTTATATATTTTCTGTCTTGTGTCGTGGTAAATTTAATATTGCAAAAATGCCCAAAAAAACTACAAGACAAGATCGGGAGAACGTTAGTAAAATTTTCAGTCGGCCGAAGAAAGTAAAACTTCGACAACGAGAAAATTGCGATGTGGAAGCGTCTAGCGCATCGCATAAAAAAATTAAACTGAGTACTACCGAAAGTGTAGAGCAAGATTTGCAGAAACATTATAGAGTGATAGACTTCCTTTTGGTGTTTTCAACTATTTCAACATTAGTGAAGTGCAAAAATTGTGATGGGGAAATTAATTTTTGCACATGCACATCGGAAGGGTTAGCCTTCAAAATTAAAGTGACTTGTGAGAAATGCAAAGAGCCTCGATATGTTCCGTCTAGTGAAAGACTGCAAAAAGACACGAAGCAATCACATTATGAAATAAATCATCGTTTTGTTTTCGTCATGCGTGTGCTAGGCCTTGGCTTATATGGATGTAATAAATTTTGCGGTTTGATGGATTTAGCGGAGTCTTTTTTATCAAAACAACCATATTACAACCATGTACAGAGGATGCATACGGCTGTAGAAAATGTTGCGAAAAAATGTTTTGCTGCTGCTGTACAAAAAGAAAAAGAGGAAACGTGCAAAGCGAATAATGTAGAAGATACCAACGAACTAACAGTATCAGGCGACGGAACGTGGAAGAAACGTGGATTCACTTCGCTATTCGGTGTCTCTTCTTTGATCGGCTACTATACGGGAAAGGTTTTTGATGTGTTTGTCAAAAGTTCTTACTGCCACCAATGCACGACTTGGGTAAAAAAGGTAGATACCGCCGAATTCGAAGAATGGTACGAAGAACACCTCAACAGCGGAAACTGCAAAGCAAATCATGTTGGTCCATCAGGGAACATGGAAGTACACGCCATCGTGGAGATGTTCAATCGGTCTTTCGAAAATTTTGGAGTGATGTACAAAAATTATATAGGAGATGGCGACTCCAAAACCTACAGTGGCTTGGTAAATGCTAAACCGTATGGTGAAGATTTCACGATAAATAAGAAGGAATGCATCGGACATGTTCAGAAAAGAATGGGCACTCGTTTACGTGAAATAGTAAAAACAACTGTGGTAGATAGCGAAACTAAAACAGGAAAAACAATTAAAAGGAAAAGTCTATCTGGAAAAGGAAAGCTCACTGCAAAAATGATTGACAAATTGACCGTATATTATGGACTGGCCATCCGACGCAATCACGATTCTGTAGAAAAAATGAAAAATGCAATTGGGGCAACATACTTTCATTATTGCTCGACAGACGAGAAACCACAGCACGACAAATGTCCAAGCGTTGAGGACTCTTGGTGTGAATGGCAAAAAGCGGCAGCTACAAACACACTGGATTCATTCAAACACAGCTACAGTGCCCTTCCTTCGGATGTTGCAGAAGCCATAAAGCCAATCTACGACGATTTGAGCAAGGACCCACTTTTGCATCGGTGTCTTGGAGGTTTCACCCAGAACAACAACGAGAGTTTGAATCAACTTATTTGGAAAATCTCTCCAAAAGCTGTGGGCGGTACTGCAATCATTGTTGAAATTGCAGCAAATGTTGCAGTATGCACTTTTAATGAAGGATCTTTTGTGTTATTGTCCTTTTTGAACGAAATAGGCATCTCTACAGGGCCAAGTGCTCACCAATGGGCGCGCGCATTTGACGAATTGCGAATAACCTTTGCGGACGAACAAGCTGCAAGTACAAGTAAAGAGGGTAGAATGCAACGTAGGCAAGAGCAAAAAGATGCATTGGACATCCTAAATGACAGGGATTTACTCTACGGAGCTGGCATTGATGATTCTGTGTAAGAATAAAATATTATTACATTTATTGATTTTTTATTTTTGATTTTCGATAAAAAAAAAATTTCAAATCGATTTTGTGGAAAACGACTTTTTTCAAGTCCGTGAACACGATGCTGCAAAATCTACTTGACCGATCGTTTTAAAATTTTTTTCAATTATTATACACATAAATCAACAGGTATCGCCGTGGCCCTTTTTTTTTATTTTTTTTCCTATTTTAAAATAATAAAGTAACCTCAATTTTTAAGCGAAAATCGCGTTTTTGACTTCAAAACGCTACCAAAAAAAAATAAAAAATTATTAAAAAAAATAGGGCCACGGCGATACCTCGGGATACAATTACCTTTTAAAAACATGTTTCCTTTTTTTTTAGATGAACCGCTAACCTCTAATCATGTTCACGGCAAACCAACTTTATTTCGAGGAGCCTCCGGAGAATCGATACCACGTATTTATCTATCGATAATTTCAATTTTTTTTTCCCAAATACACTTAATAAGCATAACTACAACATGTATATGAAGAAAATAAACCAACATTATTCATGTCTCCAAAAAAAAAATCATGAAAACATGCCTTTTTTTCGGGTTTAAAACCATACCATGCCCTTAATTAGGGAAGGCGGCACAAGTGCCAATTCAAGGGGTTATGAGGTGTGCGACGGTATCTTCAAGATCCGTTGCGCCTCTCAGGCCAATTTTGACTGGATTGTGTCCGCGGTCACTAATATCCCGCCGCTTGGAGGAACCATCTTTTCGGTTTATCGGGAAGATGGTGAACCCAAGCTTTTGCGAGCGATCCTTTGGATTCCAGGCATCAACTGGAATGAGAAGGATGTGCTCGACAGCCTTAAAGCACAGAACCCGGGACTCGACACAGCTAGGTGGAAGGTTCATTCCTTTAAGCACAGTAAAGGCCATGATGGAAAGGACGGCTTTAGTCTGGTTGTAGGAGTGGATCTGAAGTCAGCCGAGACCGCACGTTCTGTGTACAACCTACGTCTCAATCTGTTCTATGGATGGGTGAAAATCCATATTGACTTCAAAGGAGCAGATTGAGACGTTAATGTATTATTATCCATTCTTAGGATGAAGAATGTCATAATAACACAGATCAACTTGCAGCACTCAAAAGCCGCCTCCTGCCTCCTAGGTAGGCGAATTTCCTTACTGCATACATCTCCACACATCATTGCCGTGCAGGAGCCATGGATACACAAACAGCGTATCTGTGGCTTGGGCGGGGTGTGTGGCACTACGATACTACATGATGAACGCTCGGTCCGTCCGAGAGTTTGTCTTATAGTGTCTGGTGACTTTACGGTGAACAGATTGGCTCAGTTTAGTGGGCAGGATCTGATCGCTGCGAGGATAAGCTACAAGAGCGCTGATGGGTGGAAGCACATCGTCATTGCCTCCGCCTATCTACCGTTTGACTCAATACTACCCCCGCCGACGATAGAAGTAGATGAGCTTACAAGCTACTGTAGTAGAGTAAATCTTCCTCTAGTATTGTGCTGCGACGCTAATGCCCAACATACTATTTGGTGCAGTAGCAAGTGCAATGGTAGGGGTATAAAGCTGTTTGAGTACATCCTGTCTTCGGGCTTGTCTATACAAAATGTAGGCGCACGTCCTACCTTGGTGACTGCCAGAAGGCAGGAAGTTATCGATCTGACACTCTCTTTAAAGGTGGAAGATTTGATCAGTAACTGGAAAGTGTTGGATGAGGATAGCCTATCTGACCACAGATACATAGAGTTCACTCTTGTGGCAAGGGTTATGGACCCGGTGCCAAGAAGAAACCCTAGGAAAGCGGACTGGGAAAGGTACAGGTCTGAACTAAGGAACTGTACCTTTGGTCCACTAAGTGTACGGAAAGAGCGGAGTATTGATGCTGCAGTGGAGCAACTTCACTGCAGTCTTACAGCCAGCTTTGAACGTGCTTGTCCACTTCAAGCGGGGCCTAGTAGAAAATCGGTTCCCTGGTGGAATGGTAATCTACAAAAGCTTAGGAATGAATCCAGGAGACTCCTCAATAAGGCTTTGGAGTTAAGGTCTGAGGAGCCCTGGAATCTTTATCGTTCCAAGCAAAAAGAGTATAAAAGCGCAGTTCGCAAAGCGAAAATTGAAGCTTTTAAAAGTTTTTGCAGCGGAATTGAATCCGTCAGTGAATCCAACAGAATGGTCAAGTTTTTAAAGCGGGATCATTTGGTCAAGCTGGATACACTGAGAAGGGAGGATGGATCGGTAAATGAGTCGAAGGAAGAAGCTTATTTGGAGATGCTCGCGACTCACTTTCCGGGAAATCCAACACTGGTGTGCGACCACCCTGGTCCAATTGAGTGTGACTATGTCAGGCCGCACATAGATAAGCATAATTGGAGGATTGCGAGGCAGCTGGTGACGAAAGAGGTCATAAGGTATGCGGCTGCATCCTTTGACCTCTATAAATTGCCGGGGCCAGATGGAATCCTACCAATTATGATCAGGGAAGGAATTGAGATGCTGCTGCCTGTCATGAAGAAGATTTTTGTGGCATGCGTGGCAAGAGCATACATACCTACCCAATGGAGGACAGTCAAAGTGACGTTTGTACCAAAGGTTGGAAGAGACGATTACTTTCTGCCAAAAAGTTTCAGACCTATAAGCATGATGTCTTTTATGCAAAAGAGTCTCGAAAGGATAGTTGAGCTGCACATTCGAGAGAAGGTTCTTTCGAGGCAGCCTCTGTCACCATGTCAACACGCGTACCAGCGCGGAAAATCTTGCGAAACTGCCCTACATCAACTCGTCTCTAGAGTTGAGAGGGCGTTCGATAAGAGAGAATACGCTGCAGGTATTTTGTTGACATTGAGGGTGCCTTTGATAATGCAACATTCGATGGAATGTGCAGGGCAACTGCAGCTTTTGGCGTAGATAAGGTGATAGTTGACCGGATCAGGTCTCTTCTGTCACAGAGGAGTCTCCATCCCCCAAGTAAATAGTGTAATCTACTTAGGAGTCCACTTAGATAAACGATTAACTTGGCGAAAGCACATCGAAGCAAAGAGGACCAATCTGAAACTTAAAGCATCAAAAATTCACTGGCTAATTAACTATCGCTCCCCTCTTAATATGGAGTATAAAGTTCTATTATATAATAGTGTATTAAAGTCAATCTGGTCTTATGGCATTGAGTTGTGGGGAAATGCCTGCGCATCCTCTATAGAAATAATCCAAAGAGCTCAATCGAAAATTCTTAGAATCATTACAGGTGCTCCATGGTACATAAGTAATGAAAGCATTCACCGCGATCTGCAAGTCCCACTTATTAAGGATGAAATCGTTCGCCTAAAATCATCCTATCATGAAAAGCTAACGAATCACTCGAATCAGCTGGCAAGAAGCCTTAACAATACAACACGTCGAACACGGTTAAGAAGAAAGGACCTTCCGTCCGCTTCTATTATTTTAGAAACATAACACCGATACTCTGTTATCTGCACCTCGCTCGTGCATGTCAGATGCTTGGCCAATTAAGGAATCATACAGATTGAGGCACCTCGCTCGTGCACGCTCAATGCTCCTAACTACCATCAGAGTAGCCGTTCCAGCCAACCAATTTTACGCACCTTGCTCGTGCGCACCGTACGCTTATCCAACCAAGGATTCACTAAGCTTGACGCACCTCGCTCGTGCATGATCAAGACTCATCCTACCAACGGATTCACTAAGCTTGACGCACCTCGCTCGTGCATGATCGGGACTCATCCTAGCAAAGGACACGGCTTAACAGTAATAAGTCCTCAGCAGCCCAGTTTCTCAAATAGAGGCCCGTTGGAATCAAAACTATTATATCTCTGTATAAATAGTTAAGTTATATTTCAAAAATAAGATTTGATTAATTACTGTTAGTTCCCACCCAAAGGAAGATCCAGTAAAGAGAAGCAAAGTTTAAATAAAAAAAAAAAAAAAAATGTTCAGCTACGGTATGCCATCACTGATGGCAGCTTAACGCTTTCATGAGCATATATATACGTTAGAAAGAGAGAAAAAATCGTCATGACAAAGAAAACAAAAGAATTGACATCAGAGTAACTGTTAATTTTCTTGTTTTTGCTTTCATTGTGTTTATTGTGTTGTTCGTTTTTTTTTTTTTTTCGGTATTAAAATTTTGTTCACACTACACAGATTTTATCCTGTTCACACTACAGAGTACTCAATGAAAAAATGTGTGTGTTCACTCGACCGAGATGTTCACTCTAACCGGGATTCACACCAGAGAAGTTCATGAATGCATTCATTTGGCGAGATGAAACACTCTCTCAAAAACGAATGGCAAGCTAGAGCAGTTCAGTGAGAGCGTGAATGCTACATACATACCATTCACTTGAAAGCGGTGCACTACACTACAGCACATCATCAAAGCATTAGCGATTCTGCCTGCGACGCGAATGGTTTATAATTAAGTGCGCAGAAGCAGAATGGAGGATGTTATGCACGCTCGTTCATTTAGAAAACGGTATTTTCCATACGCGTACCCCTTTACGCTCGCTCTCTCATTATCGTAATGCAAGATCGTCGCGTAGGTATACAAAACAACACAAACAGCTTCCTATACTGACCATTTACAACCAATCGCAACCATTCGCAACCATTCGCTACCATTCGCTCAGGCAGCGAGTGGTTTTTGGCGCAGTACTATGGTAAGTGAGAGCAACGTATGAGAGAAAACACTCAACGTCACTACACTACAGCGTTCGCTCTGGCTAACGGCACATGGAAGCAGCACAAAAGCAACGATTATGCGCTGCCATTCGTCTATGCGAATGGTTCGCTGAACATCTCTGATTCACACCACCCAGATTCTACTGTATTCCGATTTTTCCACGGTAAATACATGTTTAATTCCTCAGTCTATATTCGCGTTCACTACTTGACGACCGGCAACTGTAACGGATTCGATCGCGGCAACTGACAACTGAAACGAAAAAACGACATAAGAATTCGAACAAGCGACTTTGCTGCACGACTTACTATGAGTGTCTGACACTCTCCTTTTCTTCCTTCTCTCATCTCTCACATAGATATTACCCCTAGTTAAGGGAACTACGTGAAAGTTGCTATTTCCTAATAAATTGGCTAATTTGGCAACAATTGTATTCGAGCTCCGCTCGAGCAAATAGATTGGAGCGGTTTAAGTACTTTTTTTTGGCTGATTTTCTGTTGAATTTTCATCATAAATTGCAGCAAGTGGAGCGAACCGATTACTAATTAATGCAGTGATTGAATAACTTCAGTCAAAGTAGCAAAAGTCATAAAATTATTGCTTAACTGCGCATTTCAAATTTCTCATAAGCCGAAAACGAACGACTGCTTATGCTTCTGAAAATTGAGCTGTCGCAGTAAGAGCAAAATCAAATAAACGAACACTGGTAGATTGAAGCAGCAGTCTATTTTCATTTCTTTAAAAATTACTATCGCAGTAGCCTTGGACAAGCCTTGTGGTATTTTTTGATTTTCATCTCGGCGTTTTGATTTTCTACTTTCGTTGTTTCCGTCGCGTCGCCTGCTAAGTAGCAGAAAAAAATAACACAATTTCAAAAGTAGTATTTTTACTCCATTTAGTAGCCATATGAAAAAAATAAGGGCATTTTAATATCTAAACCCTCACTCAAATTAACAAAAAATCTGAGGATTTTCTGAATTTAAAAAAATTATAACTGTCATTCATCATCTTCGTATTGAAAGAGCGGCAAATTGTCTACAGCTGCTTCGAGGAAGTTGGGATTAAGCTTCACTAGCAATATATTTTCCAGTACATCCTCACCTAATCGATTCCGATGGTCCGTTAGTACAAGCTTCAACGATGGAAATGCACGTTCAATCGTAACCTGTTATAAATTAAAGTCAAGGAATAATTTTTCTTACATATTTGAAACTTAAAAAATGTTTTTTATTTTATTTTTGGAATAAAGTTGATGAACTCGTGTACGTAATAGTCCCTAATTATGAGTAAAATAGAAAGTAAAATGTTAAAACGTTACTATCACTTCTTAGATATGCAAGCTGTAGGCTTTCAATTTTCGTGTATACATCAGTTGCATTACCCACGTGCGCTTCAATTCCTTGTGATAGATATTTGTCTAATAATTGGTCAACGTTGACAAATTCGTTGTTGGATTGATGTTCGCTTGAATTCGATGTTGAACACGCAATACTGCCAGGGTTAATTTCACAAATTCGATCCCATATTGTTTTTAAATATTGTGCTAAATTTTTTGTTTTTTTGAGAGTGTGATGAAAACGAGGGTCCAAATACAAACATGCAATCAAACTACTATTGAGCATTAAAGTTGCAGTTCTTTTTTCAAAGGAATGCAAGTTCTTATCACCAATTGTTTTGACTAACGGGTGGTTTGCATCTTTAATAATGTTCTCAGTGCATATTTTGCATTTTAGCCACGTGCGTAAAAATTCCCGTAATGCAACTGCTCTTGTTGAAAAATTTTTAGGGTTAACAGATTCGATTTTTGTAAGAACGTCTTTTGCTGCTTTCAAATTTTCAATCATTGCATAGGTCGATCCCCATTTTGTTGGGCAGTCTAGTTGAGGCATCTTCAATTGCTTCAATTCGAAAATATCTCGATATCCGTTTGATGTTTTTCTTGTGTGCTTTGTTAAATTACAGAATGTTAACAAGTATTTTGTTATCACGGGAGATTTTGTCACGTCCAGAGCACAAAGTTGCGCAGTATGAGCAGCACAGCGACAAACTTGAATAGTGCCCAATAACATGTCTGGCATTTCCTCTACAAGCTCTATTTTTCTGAGGTATTCATCATTTGCGCAATCTCCTTCATTTTCTTCGGTTTCTTCTTCGGATGCTAAAGATAGTATATTGGTTGCTTTTAGCATATTTGCGCCATTATCTGACGTAACCGACACTATCTGCCTTAAATTAATATCGTATTTATTTAGAATATTTATAATTTCGATGGCTAGATTTTTGCTTGTAGTCGAGCCAACACCTCTTAATTGTACCATCACGAGGATGCGGGATTTTATCTGCCTTTCACTTATAACAGGTTGGCTGATAAGTCCCCGGTCTGACACATAGATGGCGTCGCTAGTATTAAATGCATATTATTTTTATATAGTGGCAACCTTCAAATGATTCGTGTCAAAATTTGACGTCTGTAAGTCAATTAGTTTGTGAGATAGAGCGTCTTTTGTGAAGCAACTTTTGTTATTGTGAAAAAAATGGAAAAAAAGGAATTTCGTGTTTTGATAACATACTGTTTTCTGAAGGGAAAAAATACAGTGAAAGCAAAAACTTGGCTTGATAATGAGTTTCCGGACTCTGCCCCAGGAAAATCAACAATAATTGATTGGTATGCAAAATTCAAGCGTGGTGAAATGAGCACGGAGGACGGTGAACGCAGTGGACGCCCGAAAGAGGTGGTTACCGACGAAAACATCAAAAAAATTCACAAAATGATTTTGAATGACCGTAAAATGAAGTTGATCGAGATAGCAGAGGCCTTAAAGATATCAAAGGAACGTGTTGGTCATATCATTCATCAATATTTGGATATGAAAAAGCTCTGTGCAAAATGGGTGCCGCGCGAGCTCACATTTGACCAAAAACAACAACGTGTTGATGATTCTGAGCGGTGTTTGCAGCTGTTAACTCGCAATACACCCGAGTTTTTGCGTCGATATGTGACAATGGATGCAACATGGCTCTATCACTACACTCCTGAGTCCAATCGACAGTCGGCTGAGTGGACAGCGATCGGTGAACCGTCTCCGAAGCGTGGAAAGACTCAAAAGTCCGCTGGCAAAGTAATGGCCTCTGTTTTTTGGGATGGGCATGGAATAATTTTTATCGATTATCTTGAGAAGGGAAAAACCATCAACAGTGACTATTATATGTCGTTATTGGAGCGTTTGAAGGTCGAAATCGCGGCAAAACGGCCCCATATGAAGAAGAAAAGAGTGTTGTTCCACCAAGACAACGCACCGTGCCACAAGTCATTGAGAACGATGGCAAAAATTCATGAATTAGGCTTCGAATTGCTTCCCCACCCACCGTATTCTCCAGATCTGGCCCCCAGCGACTTTTTCTTGTTCTCAGACCTCAAAAGGATGCTCGCAGGGAAAAAATTTGGCTGCAATGAAGAGGTGATCGCCGAAACTGAGGCCTATTTTGAGGCAAAACCGAAGGAGTACTACCAAAATGGTATCAAAAAATTGGAAGGCCGTTATAATCGTTGTATCGCTCTTGAAGGGAACTATGTTGAATAATAAAAACGAATTTTGACAACAAAATGTGTTTTTCTTTGTTAGACCGGGGACTTATCAGCCAACCTGTTAAACTGAGCGCTAATGCCAAAAATGTTGCGACATAGCCGTGTAGCACTGTCTATTTTTAATGACAGTAATCTATTTTTTGCTTCAGTAGCTATGTCTTTTCGTACATTGTTTGCAACTATTTGCAAAGTTTTCTGGCAGTTTGATGCGTTTAAACATATTTGTTTTCCATCCGCAG
This sequence comes from Chlorops oryzae, assembly GCA_020466095.1. Classification (NCBI taxonomy): domain Eukaryota; kingdom Metazoa; phylum Arthropoda; class Insecta; order Diptera; family Chloropidae; genus Chlorops; species Chlorops oryzae. Next base: position 89,635,854 of record CM035806.1, read on the forward strand.
CTCTAACCCCTTCACAAATTGGATTCAAAATTGTTCTCATATTAGGCGAATTTAAGCCATTGAAAGAGATAGAGTCTTCTGTGACAAGCCCAACATATGCCCTCAGTAACTGCTTCTTGTTTATTTCAATTTTGATTTTTTTCCCGTATCACTTTTGATGAAGATTGATTTACCGGAGAAGTTTCGGACTTTTCGATATTGCACAGATAATTTATATTGTGGAGTTTAATTAAATGCGTTTTCAAGTTTGAAACTCTATTGTTTTTAAGCTTACGTTTGCATGTTTTACATGTAGCAAAACCTTCGTCGTCGTTATTATCAAAAAACTTCCAAATGTCGTTCTGCTGATTTTGTGCCATTGCCAATATTTCACAGTTGAATGTAGATAAAACTTAAAGAATGACGCCAAAAATCGCCATTTCATAGCACGTGTGAAAAAATAAAGAAATTCAAACTGCAGAATCAAAACAAACTTAAGAAAATTGTACCGTTTTTCCCCCGTAAAAGCGGTTTCTACATGGTCACTTTTACCCGCAGTCATGTGCGGCTCGATGAAAGGAACGATTTGTAGGCCAAAAATGCATGCATGCGCGATAGCTTTCAAAAATTTGTGGTATTTCTCGCTGCTTGACATGCAAGGAACATAATTTTAAAGGTTGCATTTTGCATTCATAAGGAGACCATACCGATTTCAGGCCCTCTGTCCCGTTGTCTCCTACCAGAGCAAAATTGTACCGGTTTTGCCTAGAGACCAAACGAATATAACTGATTTTCTCCGCCAATCAAGCCCGTGCGCAAGGAATAATTTTGGGGATTCTAACCCCCCGCCGACCGTTTCCAGGTTGAAACATTATTTACTGTAATATGTTGTTGGCAAAATGTTGTTTTCGTTTTCAAAGTTTCACGGACCTGCCACCGATAATTATAAAACACCCGTTTCTTCAACTGGAATCAGTGTCGTAGCTAGGATTATATAAAGGGGAAGGGGATATATCACCTTAATCTCCGTGTCTACGCCACTGACTGGAATTAATGAATTTCATCAAGTACCCACATATTATAAATACATTTATTCGATGTCCTTATTTTTGAATAAATAAACAAGTCCACACATTTTTGGATCTTAGGAATTAAAAGATGTTTTTGAAGTACATAATTAGGCGTGCTGATCTCGAATATTGCATTGGTTTTTCAAGATTGACTCTAAATTTCGAAATATGAACCAAAACCTTTTATTTAGGACACTGACACACTTACCAAGCTAAAACTTCGTTGTTTATTAACTGATTTTAAATTAATTTACGCGAACCGAAAAGATTGGCCTTTTAAGAAATGTAAATGGTTTCTAGAGTTGTGTGGCTTTATTGGAATTTTTGCAATGAGGAGGTGGATTTTGTATGAACTTTTCCAAATTTTCCAACTTTAGTGATTTCATTTCAATTTGTTACTATTCAGTAGTAGAGAACACTAAATTTCCAATAAAATGGTGTATAAATGTTAAGAATTAGTTGAAAAAAAATGTATTATTTAGAAAAATCATCTGTTCACATCACAGCTCCAGTAAATCACCCACTCAGGTAAATCATACTTTCTATTTTACTCATAATCAGGGACTATTACGTACACGAGTTCATCAACTTTATTCCAAAAATAAAATAAACAAGTAAGAAAGCTAAAGTCGGTCAAGCCCGACTTTGAAATACCCAGCATCCCGACGTTATGAGCGCACTATGTTTTTCTTCTCTATTTATGGGCGTGGCAGTGGGAGGGCCAAATAAAATTTTTTCCTACACCTTTCATTCGCCTTGGTGAACCTATGTTGTGAATTTGAAGCTTCTACGCCTTTTACTTCGGAAGTTACGAAAAATCTTCATTTGTGGGCGTGGCAGTGGGCGGGCCAAATAAAATTTTTTCCTACACCTTTCATTCGCCTTGGTGAACCTATGTTGTGAATTTGAAGCTTCTACGCCTTTTACTTCGGAAGTTACGAAAAATCTTCATTTGTGGGCGTGGCAGTGGGCGGGCCAAATAAAATTTTTTCCTACACCTTTCATTCGCCTTGGTGAACCTATGTTGCGAATTTGACGCTTCTACGCCTTTTACTTCGGAAGTTACGAAAAATCTTCATTTGTGGGCGTGGCAGTGGGCGGGCCACAAAAAATTTTTTCCTACACCTTTCATTCGTCTTGGTCAACCTATGTTGCGAATTTGAAGCTTCTACGCCTTTTACTTCACAAGTTACGATAAGCCCTTATTTGTGGGAGGATATTTTTTGTCAGGATATGTCTCTTTTCGTAGTTTACCAGTACACTAAATATCAATGGAATGTGTTGAGTGGTTCGCAAGTTACAAGCATTTTACTGAAAACACATTATATTCATTTGTGGGCGTGGCAGTGGGCGGATGTCTCCCATTTTTACTTAGGATCATACTCGGATCCCGATATACCTGTGTGCCAAATTTCGACTTGATTGGTCCAGCCGTTTCGGAGGAGATCCGACCACGGACGGACGGACAGACGGACGGACATGTCTAAATCGATTCAGTTTTTGATCCTGATTATTTCTATATATATATATGTCTATATCTCCGGAGCTTAGTTCTCCCTGTTACAAGATTCGCACAAAACTAATATACCCCCGCTTACGCTGGGTATAAAAACATGTTTTAAGTTTCAAATATGTAAGAAAAATTATTCCTTGACTTAATTTATAACAGGTTACGATTGAACGTGCATTTTCATCGCTGAAGCTTGTACTAACGGACCATCGGAATCGATTAGGTGAGGATGTACTGGAAAATATATTGCTAGTGAAGCTTAATTCCTCGAAGCAATTGTAGACAATTTGCCGCTCTTTCAATACGAAGATGATGAATGACAGTTATAATTTTTTTAAATTCAGAAAATCCTCAGATTTTTTGTTAATTTGAGTGAGGGTTTAGATATTAAAATGCCCTTATTTTTTTCATATGGCTACTTAATGGAGTAAAAATACTACTTTTGAAATTGTGTTATTTTTTTCTGCTACTTAGCAGGCGACGCGACGGAAACAACGAAAGTAGAAAATCAAAACGCCGAGATGAAAATCAAAAAATACCACAAGGCTTGTTCAAGGCTACTGCGATAGTAATTTTTAATGAAATGAAAATAGACTGCTGCTTCAACTTCGGAATTTGCCATAAGTTTCAGTTCAGTCACACGAAAAATAGTCGAAGCAGTCGGCTTTGAAGTGCTTCGTTATCTATCAGTGTTCGTTTATTTGACTTTGCTCTTACTGCGACAGCTCAATTTTCAGAAGCATAAGCATAAGCAGCAGCAAAAGAATTGAAAAATGTTAGAAGTTTTTAAACACTGAATTAATGTTTCTTGGGAAGCAGGATCTTCCATTTTATTAACTTTGTCCCTGTTGTTATTTTTTCCGGAAGGGCTTATTTTCCTCTTCGTAATATTAATATAACGATGTAAACCGATTAGCACCGCCTGCTGCTTGTTTTGCTCTTTATTCATTTCAACAACTATTGGCCTTTGTTTGGACGAATTAAATTTAATTACATCTCTGAGAAGAGGGTCCAAAGGGGAATTTGGTAAAATACTCTTAGGAGTGTTGTTAGGGCTATTTTTCTTACCGCTATGTGAAATAATCCCACTGGTGGAGTTCGATCTCTTACTTTCACATTGGATTTTTATGTTTTTGAATTGGCTTATACCTGGCTGTTTACTACTAGACTGGTCCAGATTGTCACCATTTTGTGTAATTTCCCTACTGGGAATTAGTTAATTTTCTCTACCGTGATGTTGATTAAGCCCAGCTTTTAATACCAATTGGCACCACTTTAGGGTAGAACAGCTAGCAGCTGCAGAAACCGAGTGTCTCTTTCTATCGTTCCTAGAAGTCGGACGACAACAAATAATATACATATGTCCGTATGTATATTCACTATACTTATCTTTATTTTGAGTTTCAAATACACAATTTACTGATGGAGCGGCACAGAAACACTTCCGTCCTCCTTGCAGAATACTTTTGAGCTTTGTTCAAATTATTGAAGGATGTACGATATTTACATTTTATTGTTATTATTAATAGCTATTGTTTACGGAGCGCGAAATTATGTACTTCAGTCTTCGACAAAGGTTGCCAAAACTGTCCAACTAATAATGAGTTCGTTGCTTGTCTAGCGGATTCTTCTACTTCTGAAAAAATGCTGGATAAAATCCAAGTATTAAAAAGGCATATATAAGATATAATACGCTACTACCTGCATCGGCTAAGGTTGAAAGATTATTTTCATTTGCAACTCTTTTGAATGCACCACGACGTCGCTCAATTTCCGATAGCAATTGTGAAAAATTGCTTTTATTGAAAGTAAACAATTTTCCAGTTTAATTATTTAATAAAATAAATTTTATAATGAAACATAATTACTTGTAGATATGCAATCATTGAGCTTATAAATGGGATTTAGATACAGACAATTATTCCCTGTTTAATAATTTGTTGAGTGCATTTGGATGCACAACGACGCTGATCGCTTTCCTGGCTGTTATATGTCCAGTAAATAGAATGCTACTTTAGTTAATTGCTTGGGCTGGAACGGGGATTTAGGGGCTTGAAATGGGCTTGAGGGGCTGGAAAGAAATTTGCAATTCCATTTCCAATTCGATATGGGCTTGCAATTCCGGGTTGACAATTCGAGGCTTAAACAAAAGAATTGTTAATTCCAGTGCTTAAAAATATGAATTAAAAAAGGAATTGGTAACTCCTTTTCACAAATCTTACAGTTGAATTAATATTGTCAATTCCTAATTTATTTTGTTGGAATTATGGAATTCACTGAAAAATTATAATTCAATAAGCTTACGCCCGAATTCACCAAACTATTTATAAATATTTAAATAAGTTTTTATCTTTTTTCGTTTCACCATTTCATTTAACAAATATTTAACAAATATTTTTCAATTGCGATAGAAATGGATTCAGATCTAAGTGACGCGGAAAACAATTTAATGTTCTCTTGTCCATTCTGAAATGCGTACAGCTGATTTTTTCACAAAAGTATTTATATTTGCAGGCGCTCACTTTTTGAAACTGTTAAAATCAAAGTTTGGGTGCAAGCCAAAAAAAGATAACAAATTTTTAGATATTTGTTGTATTTAAAATTAAAAATTAATTAAATATTCATTAAACAGTTTGGTGAATTCGGGCGTTAAAATACGAAATGAATTAATTCCTTTACAGCTCTGGAAGTGGTTCAGAAATTTCAAAAATCACGATATTTAACGTCTTTCGTGAATAACTTTTTCACTATACATCATTGACTATTAAAATTTGGAGTGGGTATAGCTTCTATATAGACTTAAGCCTTGGCTGAAAAAACAATGGAGACATCGCTATAACTATTTTCATCATCCTACACATTTTTAAAAAATTTATCTGTTGTTCTCATTTTTTTATATAAAACGGATTTTTTTTACTGCTTCTGATTGTGTATTTAGCCACCAAATATAGTCCTCACTTACGGGTAAATTTTGAACATAACCAAAATTAGCAAAATTCACAAAAATTTAATTTTCACTATTTTGAATTGAGTATTTCGCAGCTAGATATAATGCACTCTTACAGTTAAAATTCCACCAAGACCACGATCCGCTAAATTAGCAAAAATTTGATTTTCACTATTTTGAGCTGAGTACAAGCAATGTGTGCAATCGGCTAAGCCGATGTAAGCTTCTTTATTTGTTCTCTCCAGGGATGGAAGCCCTTACGTTTAAGGGTAGCGGTAGCGGTGACGGTAGCTTAAGGGGATGGTAAGTTTAAAAAATTTTGGGTCGATATTTTTAAATTTTTTTTTTCTGTCAGTACAACATTTCAACAGTATTGTAAAAAAAAATTCAAGGAAATCGAGCCAGAGCATGAGAAGATACAGCGTTTCAAAGCGACTGGCCCACCTACATTTGTTCGACAAAAAAACTTTAAATCGATTTTGCGGAAAACGGATTTTTTTTAAGCCGATGAACACGATGCAGCAAAATCTACTTGATCATTCGATTTAAAATTTTTTTCATCTTTCTAGACAAAATCTTTTACAAAAATAAAATAACCTCAATGTTTTAGCGAAACTCAATTTTTTTTTTTCAAAACACTACAAAAAAAATGGTGGATGGAATTTTGTCCGCGTGAATTAAGACCGCGATCAATTTTTTGATCGCGGGCGTAATTCATCCACAAAATGAATTATGTCCGCGCGGTCTAAAATCATTTTTTAATCGCTGTCTTAATTCATTCGCAAAATGAATTATGTCCGCGCGGTCTAAATTCATTTTGTGATCGCGGGCGTAATTCGTTCGCAAAATGAATTATTTCCGCGCGGTCTAAATTCATTTTTTGATCGCGGGCGTAATTCATTCGCAAAATGATATTTTAATCTTGTGAGCTATTAGTTTAAGAAATATCTCGCACGTCTTTTTTGAACCCAGATTCATTGTCGTTTCGGATTGGTTTTTTAATAAGACTATTCATGCAACACCAAAGAAATTGTCTATCTGAGCATTTATAATTTTTTTTCATGAAAAATGTGACCAATGATTTGGTCCAGCAAGGCAAAATATCCGCTGACGGAAATCTAAAGGCCATAGGTTAATTTCGACTTCATATTCTTGCTCAGCGTACCCAAAAACGTATTATGGGATACGTATTTCGATTTTTGATGAATTACAGCATTTCCACCCTACTGGGGGTTGGTTCATCAAGAATTCGGGGGGGTGTTGAGGGAAAACTAAGGGTCGTATCTTAATTTCGACTTTATATTCTTGCTCAGCGTGCACAAAAATGTACTGTGCGACACGTATTTCGATTCCTTATGTATTTGAGAAATTTCACCTTTTTGGGGGGTGTTGAACCAGGATGCGGAGGGGTGTTGAGGGAAAATTAAGGGTAGTATCTTAGTTTCGACTCCATATTCTTACTCAGCATACCAAAAAATGTAACTTGCGATATTTAATTTTTTATTTTATGCATTTTTGAAAGTGAGCCCTTTTGGGGGTTTTAGGGGGGCTCTGGGGCGAAAACTAGGGGTGATGGAGAAAATCTGACTCCGGATTCGTGATCAGCGCCCCACAAAACATAAAGGAGGTATGTCACTTTTTTGTAACAGGACCTTTTTTTTTTGTGTGCCGGTGTTATCTGTTGTGAGGATTTTTCCGAAATCCCTCACTCGCCTATCGGACCGAATTTTCTAAAGGAAACGCTCTTTAGTTTTATAATTTATCATTATTTATTAAACGATTAACTGCAACTTATATTTAGCAACTGATTTCAACTGATTCTTAGTTTAGAGTACAAAAGCTTATATACTAATTATTCTATATATTTAAACCTAAGTCTGCGCTCTGCAGACGCTGATTTGTTCTTCGGGACGGTGTCATGGGCCTGCTGACGCATGCTGATCTGTCCAGGTGTGCTTCCGGGTTTGGTGGTCGTTTTGTTCCCACGAACATTCGATTCTCATATTCGCATAATTCGCATGCTTGGCGATTCTGCGTAAGGTCACCTATGTTGTAAAGTTGCACTTGGCACGCTTGTATGAAGGTCCAAAATGCCAGCTTGCATTTTTGGCCGTCTGCCGTCGCTAGCGGTATTTCGTAAGCTACAAGATGAGCTGCTCTGCTGTTTGACTCATAACATCCCTCCCCCTTTTGAAGACGATGCCACGTTTTGGCATTCAAATTAACGGTGGAAGGTAAGTTTGTCATTGCTATTGTAAAGATTGCCGCAAAAGCCATCTTAGTGTTTTGAGTCATATGTTATAGGAAGATTGGCTGCTTGTTGGGATCCGACAGGAAAACTATTTATTTGGTCCCAAAATTTTAAGTGGTTTAACTTTCATATTTTTTGTTGGTGCAACTCTGGAACTGCTCGAACTTCCGATTAACGTTTTGAGTTTTCTTGTTTCTGGTTCTGGTAGGTGATGTCCTTACGCCATATTGGTTAATTACGAAGCTTGTGGTCAGCATGGTCAGCATCCCATCGATGTCCTCTCCTGCGTCATTCTGCTATAGATTCGATTGAGACAGTTGGAGTGTGTTTTTATCACTATTTATTTTTTTTTTTTTTAATAATTTTATTTTTTTTTTTTCATACTTGTTCTTTTTTTTTTTTTTTTCTTTTTTTTTTAATAATGGGTTTCTCATGTTCAATTTATTTATTTATTTTTTTTTTTTTTTTTTCATTAAATATTTTCTTTGCTTCAACTGTCTCCCACCTTTAATTTACAAAAATTTGACTTACAGATTATAATCTATATTTTAATTTTATAATATAATAATTGTATAATATTTTTCGATTTTTCTTACAACTATATACATTAGGGCTGCTCTTAACTCTATGGAGAAATTTTGTAGCGAGTTTCTGATCAGTCTCAGGGTCCAGAAGTGTTCCATTAGACATGGAGGAGAAACGTGAGAAATTTGGAGGCAATCGGATAACGGGAACCCGTGGCAGTTTTCAATTGAAGTTTGGGAAATTGGCAAAAATAGAGAGGAAACGGCCCTTAACTCCCCACAAGGCGCCCCTACGGATATATAACGTATGGCCAACCCCCATTATTTTTGTACTCCGAACATTTTTTCTGAACAAACCTACCCCCTATCTCCCCTCCTTAAGGGGGCTCCCATACAAAAATAATTTTTTAAAAACTTTTTCCCCCATCTTCCTAACTAGCCCCAGAGTGCTCCTAGAGGAGTCAAATGTATGACCGACCCCCATTAACTTTGTCCCCCTAACATTTTCTCCGAACATACTTAACCTCTATCTCCCCCCCTTAAGGGGGCTCCCATATAAAACTACCTTAATTTGAGCAAAAATTCATACAAATAGGCCGTCACTACAGTCAAACCCCTCCTAGGGGGCTGATATATATGACCGACCCCCATTATTTTTTTACCCCAAACATTTTCTTCAAACATACCTACCCTCTATCTCCCCTCGTTAGGGGGGTCCCCATACAAAATTAGGCTTAAATTAAAGAAAAATGCCTCACGAACTTCAATCTATAATATAGATGCCGTAGGAACAAGAAAGAGCATGTTCAGCATGCATATTCGAAAAATTTACAAAATTACCTTTTAAACGAGCCTAATATGAAGAATATTGGATTAGTTTTTGGTGTGTTTTAATAATATGATATATTTTATTACCTTTTTTTTTAAACTGAATTTTGGGTTCCATCCCCTCCCTAACTGTCCAAATAATGACCCTAGTAGAAAAAAAATATATTTTCGAGTCAAATGCCGCAAACCTTAATCTATGACGAGTTTTTTGAGACTATAACCTTTAAAATCGGTTAGTAGTTTCTATTCATAAAATTAATTCAAAACAAATATTTTTTGAAACGCATTATTCACTGTTTTTACGTTCGTTTCTTGAGTCTTTGCATGCGTACAGACCGAGAGAGCCATGCGTACAGACCGAGAGAGAGATGCGAAGACCTAAGAAACGAACGTAAAAACAGTGAATAATGCGTTTCAAAAAATATTTGTTTTGAATTAATTTTATGAATAGAAACTACTAACCGATTTTAAAGGTTATAGTCTCAAAAAACTCGTCATAGATTAAGGTTTGCGGCATTTGACTCGAAAATATATTTTTTTTCTACTAGGGTCATTATTTGGACAGTTAGGGAGGGGATGGAACCCAAAATTCAGTTTAAAAAAAAAGGTAATAAAATATATCATATTATTAAAACACACCAAAAACTAATCCAATATTCTTCATATTAGGCTCGTTTAAAAGGTAATTTTGTAAATTTTTCGAATATGCATGCTGAACATGCTCTTTCTTGTTCCTACGGCATCTATATTATAGATTGAAGTTCGTGAGGCATTTTTCTTTAATTTAAGCCTAATTTTGTATGGGGACCCCCCTAACGAGGGGAGATAGAGGGTAGGTATGTTTGAAGAAAATGTTTGGGGTAAAAAAATAATGGGGGTCGGTCATATATATCAGCCCCCTAGGAGGGGTTTGACTGTAGTGACGGCCTATTTGTATGAATTTTTGCTCAAATTAAGGTAGTTTTATATGGGAGCCCCCTTAAGGGGGGGAGATAGAGGTTAAGTATGTTCGGAGAAAATGTTAGGGGGACAAAGTTAATGGGGGTCGGTCATACATTTGACTCCTCTAGGAGCACTCTGGGGCTAGTTAGGAAGATGGGGGAAAAAGTTTTTAAAAAATTATTTTTGTATGGGAGCCCCCTTAAGGAGGGGAGATAGGGGGTAGGTTTGTTCAGAAAAAATGTTCGGAGTACAAAAATAATGGGGGTTGGCCATACGTTATATATCCGTAGGGGCGCCTTGTGGGGAGTTAAGGGCCGTTTCCTCTCTATTTTTGCCAATTTCCCAAACTTCAATTGAAAACTGCCACGGGTTCCCGTTATCCGATTGCTTCCAAATTTCTCACGTTTCTCCTCCATGTCCAATGGAACACTTCTGGACCCTGAGACCGATTGAAATTCCATTTTGGGAATTAAGAGCAGCCCTAATATACATATATGTTATCGAAATTTTAGTCTTTTATTGCAATTTAAATTTTTACTATTAGTATGATCTATTTAAATTTCATGATTTCGAACATTTTGAATTGTATGTTTTTTCCTCAGAATATATATTTTTTTTTTTGTTTTGTTTTTTTAAATAATTTTGATTGATTTTATATATTTTATATTTATAATTTTTTGAATAATTCGCTTTTCTTTTCTTTAAACTTTGAAGTGCAACTAGTGGGAAATTACTCCTTTTTTTTATGTGAAGTGTAATGTCAAATTTTGTTAATATAGATACTTGATTTTTTTTTTTTTTTTTTATATGTATATCTCCAATTTCCTCTTAATTTTTTTTTTTTTTTTTTAATAATTTTACCAATCACTCTTCCCCTCTTCTTAGTTTGGAAACTAAATTAAATTTAGACATTTTAACACTTTCAATTGAGTTTCCAAATTTTAGAAGGGAAATTTTACGTCTGATAGCCATCGTTAAGCCTCATTGGTCTTCCTGAAAAGAAAAAGAAAACATGAAATTATTCCCTACCTGTGCTACAACTATTCTTGTGTCCCTGCCTTTAGTTCATTTCAAATCTTGTTATATAATTCTCTTCCCTTCCTGTCCTTCCTAAGTCTAAATCGTCCATTACTTAATACAACTGCCCTCTTAAGGTATGTCCCTGGTAACCAATCGCGCCTAACTTCTTCCCAAGCGGCGTTGACAATTTTTTATCGTCGACTGGGTTTTTGGACTCTGTATTTCGCTCTCGTACCCATGACATGGCGATTTCCGCCAGAAATTTTCTTGTGTATTTACAGTTTGATATTGAGAAGTTTGCGTGTTGGGGTTGAAAAGTCTCACCCTGGTTAAATACCTTTATGAAATTATTAAAGAACTTAATTATGAAGATTCCACAATCTATAGTGTTGGGTTGTTGTGGACAATTTGGATAGATCATAGGCATTGTTTTCTTATCGTAAATTTTCTTAGGGTCCTCACAACTGACTTTTGACTCATCCGAAATGAATTCATGAATAAATTTTTTCGCGCACCTTGCTAAGTTTACGTGTGGCTGCAAAGAGTCCAACACGTAGATGTTTGGCCATGAAACAATGGCTAGCATCCAATGGTTTTCTTCTATTATCGGGATAATCAAATATTCAAAATGAAAAATATTTATTCGTCTTACAAAACTGTCCACTCGCATCCTGGGCACTACTTTGTTGAGACTTTGGCTCCATTCCTTTATACTGGGGTAGAAATGCGAATCAAATAAATGAACTTTCTTTCTGCCTTGGGTGCTTAGGCTTTGCCATGACCAAATTAAGAATGCGTTCAGAATATTGTCCCCTAGCCATTGGTCTGAGAGTAGGGAGGAAACGTCCGTCATAGTTACTAACTCGCGTCACCTTTTAAATTGGCGTCGAATAACGTCCGTTTTTATTACCTCTGTGTTCATTCTTATAGTTACCGTCACCTTTCAGATATGTTTGCACTTTTAAAACAAATCGAAATTTTTAAACTGTCTTTGTCAACTCTGATTTTCGACTGATTTAAAAATGGTAAATATTTATGCTAAAGTTGTTCGTTTTCATACTACGCCTCGATTAATGCCCTAATTTAAAAATATTGCAATATAAGCAAAAATGTAAAAAATTAATATTAAAGTCTTTTTTTTTTTTAAACCGTTTCTTCATTCTTGCTATATTCTTTAATAATTTCTTTTGCAGGGGTTTTCTCTCTTTTTATTCTATACAAAATGATTACAACTATGAAAAGAGTGACAAAAATTATTGTTGATACTGAGGCGCCTGAAATCATTTGTAGCTTCCGATGATAGGTGATTGCTGCTATCTCTTCGTTTGCTTTTTCTTGATTCAAAATTAAGTCCTCGAAATTTGGAACTTCTTGAAGTAAAATTGGGTTTCTTTCTTTGGGTACAATAAACATTTCTTTATATTCTGTAACCCTGGATTTAAACTGAAACGAACCTATTTGTAGGGTGCAGTTCTGGAAATTAAGGAAATAGTGTCCTGTTACGTATTTTCGCCTGGCATCGCAGGTGCTATTAATAAGAGTTTCTTTCGCATTTATTAAAATAACTATATTCTCTTCTAACTCTATTACATACAATACTACAAGCGACACTCTCTAAATTTTTTGAATTTGCTTGTAGGTATGATAAGAATATGCGGGTGCGGTAGAGACAGAGAACAGTTTACATGAGTGCGACTGAAAAAGATAGAGTTTTGTCAACGACTGCTGTGGTGAACTGTTCAACAGCCCTGCAGGAAGTATGAGTAGTTCAGCTGTAGCGTTTTACTAGTTCTAATTCCACCAGCACTGGTTCTTCTTTATACCCCTGGCTATATATTACTCTGTACAAAATTAACATTGCGTGTGGGCTAAAAATCACTAATTGTACACTTGAACTAACGCTTTTTTAGTGATTTGGGAACCAATTGGGTAAATTGGGTATAGTAAAACACTAGTTCCACCGAATTATTTTTCGTGTTTGTTTTATTTACAAAAATATTTGTAATATATAATGATAGATTTTATTTTTGATTTCGGAGCACCAACGCTCTTTGCAACAACTATATAATGGCAACTCTTATTACTGACACGAAAAATCATTTTTCCATGCAATACTAGTCGGAGCTTTATACGAAGCTTTACCCCCCTTTGCACTAGTTCTTTAGTTTTGGTGAAAGTACTAGCAATATACCTCACGCTTCCTAGAGGGTAATAAGCATTGAGCTCTGCTGTGTTGAAAGTCAGATTGTTATGTCGATGTGTGAGTTCATATGTACACAAATCGTGGTGAAAGTCAGTTTATTTTATGTGAATGTGTTAACTGTGGGCAAAGTCAGATTGTGAATGGGCAAAGTCGGTTTATACAAGCTCCCCTCACCCGTCTTAGTGATTTTGGGAAGTGTCGCTTGTAGTATTGTATGCTCTATTATTTCTTCTTTAATATTTTTTGACAGAGAACATTTGCCTAACACAACACAATGCCTGCTTCGTTTCATGTTAAAAATTGACTGACCTAATCCGAAGGTGAATGTTTGGTTGTTTAGCTCTACGATTGTTTCGAGCCCAGCGACTATTTGTAATGAGCTTTCATTTGGTATTGGTACCAATAACGACTTTTCGATTTCTGTTATCGTGGTGGGTACTTTGATGACAAAAATAATTTTGTCATCTTTTGTTGCCACGCCGAGTGTCATTCCCTTTAGTTTATTAATATTAATGTTATACTCGTTAATCTCTTCTCTTGATAATATTGCTGGATTAATGATTCCAGTCCTTGCGGACGCAATATTTTGTTGAATCAATTCCGCTTGGTTTTTTAACATTTGAAGCCTAAACAGCAACCTAATTGCTAACTCTTCGGTCAGCACCTCGTTCTTGAATTCTGAATAGTTCGTATAAAATTCTTTTAGTATTTTTTGATCGGTTTCGACAAGGTTTTTTATTCTGCTCACCGACTCGTTGAAATTATTGTTAATGCGGATCTGTTGATTCATATTTCGAATTATTTGTTCATTGTTCGCATCTATTGTTGAGAGATGATCTTCAATAGTTTCTCGATCGTTTTTCGTCCATAGTCCCGAATAGCCACTTTAGCCCTGTGCCGATGCCATCGAACGGGCTTCTTTTTTCTCGTTTTGGCAATATTGTATGCAAGATTGCTTCAATGGATTCGGTTTCTGCAGCAATGAGTTGGTCGTATAGAGTGTTGTTTAGTAAACTTCTGGACTCTTCGAATTTTTGCAAAATATTGTGGATCTCTTGTGGAACAATTTTGTGCAGAATGTAGTCATATCCAGTCACTACCTCGGCTGTTCCAATTTTTATTTCGGCAAACCCCAAATTTGATTCGATCTTTTCCATATATTATATAACTGCTGGTATGAGGTGACCGAGCTGACGAGACATACGTGACATACAATGCCTAAAATTGAGAACTAATCCATGCCATTAGTTATGTTATCTAGTAATTTCTTACTGGGGTAGTATTGTTCTTGTCAAAAGTGTTGGTTGGCTATTTACATTGAACTTGAAAACTTTAAACTGTTGCATAATTAATTTTGAACTTGACCTGTTTTCCTTTCGACTGTCTTTTTTTTGTTTGAGTTCAATTATTAATTTCTTATTTTTTCCAATATTGCAATGTCAAGTGCACTATATTAAAAAAAATGTGTTTGCTCATCAACATTTACTTCGCGGCTGGCTTCAACTGTTCAAAAATTAAAAAAAAAATTATTTTGCTTTTATTGTGTCTTCGCTTGTTTTGATATGCGAGCACTTTTGTCTTGAACAGAAAATTGTTAATTTTTTATTTTTTTAAGATATGTAATTGTCGCGTGGTGGAGCTTAATTTCTGGTAGCGCCAGTTTGAAATAGGATCGCTTCGAAAATAAGAAAAAGCAAAGAATGAATTTATTCTATAAATTTTCATTTAAGTAGTACTTTAAGGGCCTGGTAACAAAATATGTATTGTGTGGCATTTGGAATTGCTTGCGCCCTTTGTGCACGTATTTTGTTTACTATTTCCCGTACCTTTATGTTCTTTTTATTTTCTTTCAAATCTAAGGCGATATTTAAAGCTATAAAAACGCATGTTCTACCTATGCCTGCAGCGCAATGAACTATCATCGGCGGCGGATTTGTTATATTAGTAGTTAACCTCTTTTGATTTTCCTTAACTAATCTTATAAATTGCCATAATAATTTAGCATTTGGTATGCCTTGATCGGCCCAACACTTAAATTGCCAATGGTAAATTTTTCTAGAAGTTTCTGATTTTTGATCGTATAGTTCTAATTCCGTACAAACAAAATTCTTGTTTTCATTTTTATTGAGCGTTTTAACGCGAAATTGGCAAAATATTTTGGTGGAATTTACGTCAGCTTCCCAGTATCTAGCACATTCTCTCGACTTCGTGAGCATAACTATGGTATTACAATTTTGCTCCCATACCATTTGCCAGAAGTCTTGTATAGAATTTTCGAGAGGTCCCTGCGTAGCTATATATGACTTCGTCTTTTTGTATCCATCCACAAAACTAGCATGAATATATCCTGATATATTCTCCTGATGTGGTGATAGTTTTACACGACTGTGGTCAAAACAAGGTACGTTCTTATAGCGATTCTTTTCTGAATTTCCTAAAAAATGTTTAAAAGATCCCTTGACTGGAATTCGAATCAATTGTGCATGCTCTTCGGTTAGCTTGCGGTTAATATCTTCTGCCTCTTTCCCTGCTTTTATATATTGAATGTTCGCTTTTTCCTGATTGTCTTTTAACAAATTTCTGTGGAATGTTTTTTCTTTGCCCTTGATTAAAATGCTAGCATTTACAGAAGTGGGAATTGATACGACTCTATAAGGTCCCTCCCAAATAGGCGAAAATTTATTCTTTCTGGTTTGGTTTTTCAGCCAGACCTTATCTCCTACGTTAAATTCTCTAATTTTCGATCCCTTATCATAGTATATTTTCGAATTTTGCTTTCCTTTTTCTTGATTTTGTCGAACTAATTCATGCGTTCTTTGAATCTGGTACTTTAATATTTTCGAATAATCATCAATATTGTATAGAGGAGCGGGCTTACTTTTTAGATTAACAGGTACATCAAAGTCGAAACCAAAAAGTGTTTTGCTAGGCGTTTGTTTCGTAGTGCTGTGTACAGTATTATTGTGTACATGCATGGCATGATGAAGCCAATCATCCCAATTTGTACCGTCTTCTTTCGCAAAAGTTCTTAAAAATTCGGCTAATGGTCTATGGCTTCTTTCTAAAGCACCATTGGCTTGCGGATGATATGGAGAAGTTTCTATTTTCTTAATTCCCATTAGCTTGCATACTTCCTTAAAAAGTTTTGAAGTGAAGTTTGTGCCATTGTCAGTGACAAGAATTCGTGGAATATTGAATTTTGAAATTACTTCGTTAAAGAACGCTTTTGCTACTGTCGACGATTCTGCATCGGGAATGCCTGTACATATGAAAAATTTTGAAAAATCATCTAAAAATGTAAGAATATATTTATTACCGCTTGAAGTGACTGGTAGGGGACCCACCATGTCCATATATATCTTATCAAAAGGACGTTGGGAAATTTTTGTGAGAACCATCGGCATTTTCTCGACTTTTGAACTTTTATTTTTCTGACAAAGTTCACATGTTTTCACGTAATCCTTTATTTGTTTTTGCATGCCTTGCCACTTAAATTGTTTTCTAATTCGCAAAAACGTCTTCATTGTCCCTTTATGACCTCCTATGGGTGAATCATGAAATGTTTTGAGGACCTTTACAATCTCCTTTGGGTCAGTTAAAACTTGTGCCATGTCTTCTTCAATGTTTTCATCAGTTATTTCATCAAGGTTTTCTTTAGCCTGAGCTCTTGTTACTACAGATATTGTGCTGTCGATATGTGGAATTCTACTCAAAGCGTCACCGTTTTGATTATTTTTGCCCGGCTTATAAAAAATTTCAAAATCGTACTCTAAAAGTTTAAGGCGAAAACGACCTAGTCTCGAATCTTGTTCCTTTAAATTGGCTATACCTTTTAATGGCTTATGATCGGTGTATATTTTGAAAGGTCTCCCCAATAAATAGGTCCTAAAATTTTTCACAGCCCAAACTATTGCCAAAAATTCTTTCTCAATTGTAGAATATCGTTTCTCAGTTTCACTTAACGCTCTGCTGGCAAAATAAATAGGCAAATCTTCCCCTGGTTCTCCTTGCGAGAGAACAGCTCCTAAGGCTTCATTACTAGCGTCTGTTGTTAGAACAAAAGTTTTCGAAAAATCTGGATATTGAAGTAAAGGAGGTGAGGTTACCGCAGCTTTAAGCTGTTCCATGGCCTTCTGACAATCACTATTCCATTCAAACTTAACATTTTTTCTTAATAATTTGTTTAGTGGAACTGAAATTTTTGCCGCATTTGGTATAAATTTGCGATAATAATTGATTAATCCAAGGAAAGCTTGTAACTCTTTTACATTTCTGGGTGGTGATATTTTTTGTACACTTTCTACCTTTAGTGGATCTGGCAGCACGCCTGATTCCGAACATTTATGCCCTAAATATTAGGTGTAGTAAAAAGAAATCCACGCACTGGAAGGCCAATTGTCGAAAATGTCGATAAAATCATGGAAATTATCGAGTCCGACCGTCATGTTAGCACTGTTTCGATTGCAAAAGAGCTAAAGATTGCACAAAAAACCGTTTGGAACCATTTGAATAAGGCTGGATACACAAAGAAGCTCGATGTATGGGTGCCACACGAGTTAACGCAAAAAAACCTCATAGACCGAATTTCCATCTGCGAATCGCTGCTGAACCGCAACAAAATCGACCCATTTCTGAAGCGGTTGGTGACTGGTGATGAAAAGTGGGTCACTTACGACAACGTCAAGCGAAAACGGTCGTGGTCGAAACACGGTGAACCGGCGGAAACGGTGGCCAAGCCAGGATTGACGGCCAGGAAGGTTTTGCTGTGTGTTTGGTGGGATTGGCAGGGAATTATCTACTATGAGCTGCTCCCATACGGCAAAACTCTTAACTCGGAACTCTACTGTCAACAATTGGACCGTCTGAAGGAAGCAATCGCCCATAAGCGGCCAGCTTTGGCCAATTGGAGAGTAATTGTGTGCCATCAGGACAACGCCAGGCCACACACATCGATAGTGACTCGCCAGAAGCTCCGGGAGTTTGGTTGGGAGGTTCTTCTGCATCCACCTTATAGTCCGGACCTGGCACTAAGTGATTACCATCTGTTCCTGTCCATGGCGAACAATTTTGCTGGTGAAACATTCGCTTCAAGAGAGGCTTCTGATATTCGACTGTCTCAATTTTTTGCTAATAGGAACGAGGGCTTCTATGAGAGAGGCATAATGAAATTACCTTTAAAATGGCAACAAGTTATCGAACAAAACGGCGCATATTTGACCTAAATCGGGTCATTCTAACTATCTTAAATAAAGCCCTCAATTTAATGCAAAAATAATGGATTTCTTTTTACTACACCTAATATATAACTTCTTTTTTAAGAAATTGACATTTCTCTGTTTGAAGTTTTAAACTGTTACGTCTTAAGACTTCAAAAACCTTACATAATCTTTCTTCATGCTCTTCTAAATTCCTAGCATAAATAACGATATCATCAAGATAAACAAAACAATCAATTCCCTGCAAACCAGTGAGAATGCTATTCATTATGCGTTGAAAGGTTGCAGGTGCTCCCGTGAGCCCAAAAGGCATTCTGGTAAATTCAAAATGTCCCATTCCCGTGCTAAATGCTGTCTTCTCCTTATCTTTTTCTTCGATAAGCACTTGATGGTATCCGCTGGCTAAATCTAAAGTTGAAAAATACCTACTGCAACCCAACTGATCGAGAATTTCATCTATTCTAGGAATTGGAAAAACTTGTTTAATGGTAATATCGTTCAATTTTCGAAAATCTACCACAAGTCGCCATTTCTTTTTCCCATCGGCACCGGCCTTTTGCGGTACTAACAATATCGGAGAATTCCAAGGAGACTTGCTTGGAGAAATAATGCCATCTTTAAGCATTTTGTCAACCTGTGAGGTTATTTCTGTTTTATGCACTTCTGGTAGTCTATATTGCCTAATATTAACTGGTGGCTGCCCTGGTTCTGTTGCAATTTCGTGTTTAAGAACTGTCGTATATGAAAGCTTATCCTCACTCAAATGAAAAATATCAGAGTATTCTCTGAATATGCTCTTTATAGAATTTAATTCTTCTTCGTTTAAATTATTATCTAAACGTACTGTTTCCATAATTAATTGAAAACGATCATTCATTTTCTCACCCTTTTTGACAAAATTTATCCCTGTTTTTCCTAACTCCTCATAATCCCTAAGAAGAGTGTAATTTAGCTCCTTTAGCTGTCCAAATTTTACATTTTTTCTACTTGCATTCAGAACTGGTACAAATCCCTTTCCTTTTTTGATTCTTGTTATTACATTTCCAACGTATACTCCTTGCAAAATTTCTTGCTTATGTACCACTATATCTCCTGATTCAATATTAACCTTAATTGGAATTATTTTTGAAGTTCTAGCGTTTATCGTAATTGACTCAACTACGCATATTCTTCTAGTCTCTTGCTCTGAACAAAGTGGTAATCTTGCGATTTCCTTGCTATTTGCGAAAAATGAAATCGTCTTATTAACTCCATTCGTAACCGAACGGGTCCACAGTTCATCTCTACCCAAAAGTCCATCTGCTGGTACTTTGCTACCAAATGGAAGTACGTGCATATTAAAATTTAATGCTTTGTTTTCTTGGTGAGATATCCTTACAGCTCCCTCTGTACTAATACTACCACCAAATGCTCCACCTAATTGCTTAACCTCTGACCTGTCAACTTCAACTTCTTCTTTTAAGACTTCAGATTTGAGCAAACTAGTGTCTGCCCCTGTATCGATAAGCAGAGTTAATTTATCATTTTTAGCTTGTCCACACGGAAATACTATAAATGCATCATCTGATCGACATCCCTCATCTATGGTTAAAGAATTTGTTGAACTGTCAAAGTTGTTTAGTTTTAGGTCTTTGAGCAGCCTTTTCTTCTTAATTGACTCTGACTTACTCAATTTTCTATTTAAATGCAATTCCATTGTTTTTCTTTCTAAAACAACTAAACCCTTTGAAAGCGACTCTTGTAGACTAGTGCACAAAATAATCAACATACTTAATAGTATGATCCATCCCTTGGTGAAAAATTGCTTTACACATGAATCACTAGAATATGATATTTCATAAACATCTCGTGGATAGGTATACTCAATAACTTGTTCAGAAAATGTAACCTTCTTATTATTTTCTTTTCGCTTTCTAACGGAACATATAGGCTCGCTTAGCCTAACGTATGTTTTTTCATTCTGCTTCATCTGCTCACTGCTACAGAGTGGCTAACTTTTGTTTATTTTAATAGTGGAGTCTTCGACTTCAATTTTATTTATATCCAGTTCCAATAGCGACTGTGACTGACAAGATAAGCTTGATTTTTCCTCTGTGCTTCTTTTCATATTTTTTAATTCTATTTTCTTTAGTTCATTTTTCTGCACATTGCCGCCACCGGGTACTGGAATAGGCCTTAATTTTTCTAATCTATTATCGGCTTTCCGGTCTACTGGCCTTGACCGGGCCGTGTATAGTTTCCCTGACTCTGAGTTGCGGACGGACAATTTGGTGAAATATGGCCAAACTGTTTGCATTTGTAGCACTGCCTATTATCAATTCTAAGAGCCCCTTGACCATTTTTGGGTACATTTTGACGATCGTTAAACCTGCTTTGCCCTCTATTGTCGTACGTAGTAGTGTTTTGACTTTGTGTTTGATTGCTATTCTCTCTACTTGGATTCTGTGTTTGAAAATTATTCGCCTTCATACTGCAAAATTTATTAGCTAGGTGCCCGCCAATACGACATATGTGGCAATACATTTCTCTCAACTTTACTAGACAATTTTCGGCTAAATGGCCTTGTTTTTTACAAAAAGTACAACTTAATTTCTGGCGTTCCTCTTGGCCGCATTGCGTTCCTCTTTCATGACCGTAAATGCTACATTTTTCGCAAAAAGGCGTATTTAATCTTGTCTTACAGTGTGCATAAAAATGTCCTGATTTTTTGCAAAAACTACAAACGCTATCCTCTTTGAGCAGATCCTTTACTAAATTGATTTCGTTTACTTTGCAGCCAATTCGTGACTGGATTCTTTCGACAAAATCTACTAACTGACCAATGGAATCGTTTTCCCTTCCGGCTAACATTTGCTCAAGTGATCGGTCTCGCAATCCTTTAATAAAGGCATTTACCCCAAGATCCTTAAAAAATACCTCCATATTATCTAATCCATAGGTTTCTTTTACGAATTCATTCGCTTCTTTTAATAATTCCTCTATCCTGCTACCAAAAAGGACCACTGGCTCACTTGGGCCTTGCCTAATGTTATCTAAATCTGCCCTTATTTGGTCTAAAGTCCTTGCTTTAGCATAATTTTGTTTTATAAATTCGCAAAATTCGTCTATTGATGAAAATTTTTTCTCCCCAACCCGCTTATGCGCCTTTCCAAACAATCTCAGCTTTATGCATTCTATTGCGAGCTCTGTGTCCCCAGGTGAGACTTCTCTCTTCAACAATTGACACCCTTGTATAAATTTATCTACTTCTATTTTAAGTTCTGGGCAAGATGTTCCTGAAAATATTGGCACTAGCATGTCAACTACCTTTTTCATTTCACTGACTAATGTTCTCATTGAAGACACGTTTATGTGGCTCGGACGATTATATTCTGTGACTGCGATGGGCTCATTTACTTTTGGAATGTTACCGAGGTGTGAAACTCTCTCTTGTGGACTGTTATCTCTCAAACTATTGTCATTTCTTTGGTTGGCACCAAATTGAAAGAAATGTTCTAAATTAGCTCTTGCGGCTGAAAAATTTGAATCTGAGTTGGTATGTTTGTTTTGCATCATAACAGTTTTCGGTCTTAACTGATGTGATTGACCTGCTGAGGGTGGAGGCGGGGGTGGTGGTATTTGTGTGGGTGTTGGCTGTGGAGTCAACGAAGGACTTAATGAATGTTCCCGTGAATATTCTATTTGACTTGGAGTCAGTTTTGAGATTTCGTTACCGGTCGCTTCGTTATGTACTGTTAATTCGTTATTATTAGACATTTGAGGACGACCAATGTTACTATTTTCGTGGTTGGCACAACGTAATCTCTCCTTCAAATGCTCTATTTCTGCTTTTTGTTCAACGATCGTTTGTCTACTTTTTTCAAATAGGTTTAACTGTCCTGCGCTAAAATTTTCTTTTAATAAAAGTTCCCTTAGTCTGTCGTTTTCTAGTTTTTGTTCTTCCAAGGATGTATCTGAACCCGCTAACGCATCCTTTAATTTTTTGTTCTGTGATTTCAATAATTTATTACTAAGCTGTAATTTTTCTAATTCTTTTTCAAAAGCTTTACTCTTTTTATCACTTGCGCTTTCTCTTATATGTTCAAGTACTATGTCAAATTTCTCTTCTTGAGTTTTACCTTCTATTTCACTGCGAACTGAATTTAAAAATGATCTTTTCTTATTTACTGACTCTAGGACTTCCCACAATTGTCTAAAATAACTAGCAGTTAAACGTTCATAAGTGAATACTTCTTGCTTTAAATTTTCTATAATTGCGCTATTTCCTTCCATTTGAATATTAATAAATTAATATGGCTTTTCATGTACTTACCATCGTGCTTGTGATAGTTAAATTCTATGTCCGATGCGGCGGCTTCGATGAATAAAAAGTTTATTTCGCGGATAATTTTTCGCGGACAATTTTTCGCGGATTATTTTCGTGGATTATATATTTTTTTTTCGCGACGAAAAGTACGTTTTACTCTTTAATATAAAAACAAAAGTCCATTTAAAGATTAATTCGCCAAGGATTCTTTATTCTCCAAACAGGGAAAACTATGCGCTCTATAAATATAGCAATACCCTCGGTGCCTGAACACAATTCCCGGGCTCTGTTAGCAGTGCCTGAACACACATCCAACAGTTAGCAACATTTAATAGTGCAACAAGGCTTACTCTTGCAAAAGAATTTTGATTGAATACCAAGGACTATTTCTCTTTTTAATGTCCCTAAAGGTGCAATACTTCGCGGACGCGATGTTGTACTCGTAGGACGTCAACTACTTTGAGTAGTTGTAAAAACCGGCTGCGCCAATAATGTTGTGAGGATTTTTCCGAAATCCCTCACTCGCCTATCGGACCGAATTTTCTAAAGGAAACGCTCTTTAGTTTTATAATTTATCATTATTTATTAAACGATTAACTGCAACTTATATTTAGCAACTGATTTCAACTGATTCTTAGTTTAGAGTACAAAAGCTTATATACTAATTATTCTATATATTTAAACCTAAGTCTGCGCTCTGCAGACGCTGATTTGTTCTTCGGGACGGTGTCATGGGCCTGCTGACGCATGCTGATCTGTCCAGGTGTGCTTCCGGGTTTGTTGGTCGTTTTGTTCCCACGAACATTCGATTCTCATATTCGCATAATTCGCATGCTTGGCGATTCTGCGTAAGATGAGCTGCTCTGCTGTTTGACTCATAACAATCGAACAAAACTGGCAAGATTTTGCGAACTAAACTTAGAAGAGAAATATAGGCCAAAACTAAAATGCCCTTTTTGCGCCACTATCGTTGAAAACCATTTGAATAAAACCTATGTTTAGGTTTGTAAACTTTTTCATATGCAGCCGTGTTCGAAATAATAAGAACAAGCATTATAAGATTGCAAACAGTCTCATAAGACTTTCCAAATTTCTTCTAAAAATAGCTTTTTAGATTTTATGCACATTCTCAGATATTGGACTCGTAAAAATGAAAGTTACGAAGTTTATAAACAAAAATAAAGAAATATTTTTATAATGGTTGTTCTTATCATTTCGAACACGACTGTAAATGTGTATGTGCTTTATTTTTATATTGGTGTAGTAAAAAGAAATCCATTATTTTTCCAATAGATGGCGTTATTTATCTGCATCTCGCGTTGTATAAGTCCGATCGTGTTCCGCTAGGGGGCATTAGAAAGATGACAGTTCCTACTAAAAAAGCTTTTTTGACACTTTTTTGATTGATTGATTCAGTTTTGTTTGAGAGCTTGTCAAAGATGGACATCAGCAAAGAGAAAATTCGCTACATTTTACAGTTTTTCTTCGATAAGGGAGAAAACACAATCCAGGCGGCTGAAAATGTGAATAGCGTTTATGGACCTGATACTGTAACAGCCAATCATGCGCAATTTTGGTTTCGTCGATTCCGTTCCGGTAACTTCGATGTCAAGGATGCACCACGCACTGGAAGGCCAATTGTCGAAAATGTCGATAAAATCATGGAAATTATCGAGTCCGACCGTCATGTTAGCACTGTTTCGATTGCAAAAGAGCTAAAGATTGCACAAAAAACCGTTTGGAACCATTTGAATAAGGCTGGATACACAAAGAAGCTCGATGTATGGGTGCCACACGAGTTAACGCAAAAAAACCTCATAGACCGAATTTCCATCTGCGAATCGCTGCTGAACCGCAACAAAATCGACCCATTTCTGAAGCGGTTGGTGACTGGTGATGAAAAGTGGGTCACTTACGACAACGTTAAGCGATAACGGTCGTGGTCGAAACACGGTGAACCGGCGGAAACGGTGGCCAAGCCAGGATTGACGGCCAGGAAGGTTTTGCTGTGTGTTTGGTGGGATTGGCAGGGAATTATCTACTATGAGCTGCTCCCATACGGCAAAACTCTTAACTCGGAACTCTACTGTCAACAATTGGACCGTCTGAAGGAAGCAATCGCCCATAAGCGGCCAGCTTTGGCCAATAGGAGAGGAATTGTGTTCCACCAGGACAACGCCAGGCCACACACATCGATAGTGACTCGCCAGAAGCTCCGGGAGTTTGGTTGGGAGGTTCTTCTGCATCCACCTTATAGTCCGGACCTGGCACCAAGTGATTACCATCTGTTCCTGTCCATGGCGAACAATTTTACTGGTGAAACATTCGCTTCAAGAGAGGCTTCTGAAATTCGACTATCTCAATTTTTTGCTAATAGGAACGAGGGCTTCTATGAGAGAGGCATAATGAAACTACCTTTAAAATGGCAACAAGTTATCGAACAAAACGGCGCATATTTGACCTAAATCGGGTCATTCTAACTATCTTAAATAAAGCCCTCAATTTAATGCAAAAATAATAATAATTACTACACCTAATATATTATTTACTTACATGAAAATGTAATTTCATTTATTTATCTTTTAAAAAACAAATAAACACTTGTCATTCAACTTTTTTGTTTTTGTGAAAAAAATACTAATATAAAAAATATATTAAAAACTTTACATTGCTCTAATCATTGCACAAAACTTTTACTAAACGTTTTATTTATTTGTGTTCTCAATTACAAAATGTCGCTTCAAATAACCTGAGCATTCCTATACAGCGAAAGCTCTACTGGCGGACAGATCCCTCAAGCGGACATCTCACCTGGCCGCAAAAATTCCAAGCTACCAAGTTGCCTTTTTAGAACAAAATACATTCCCGTCAGCGGATATTTTGCCTTGCTGGACAAAATCATTGGTCACATTTTTCATGAATAAAATTTGTAAATGCTCAGATAGACAATTTGTTTGGTGTTGCATGAATAGTCTTATTAAAAAACCAATCCGAAACGCAATGAATCTGGGTTCAAAAAAGACGTGCGAGATATTTCTTAAACTAATAGCTCACAAGATTAAAATATCATTTTGCGAATGAATTACGCCCGCGATCAAAAAATGAATTTAGACCGCGCGGAAATAATTTATTTTGCGAATGAATTACGCCCGCGATCAAAAAATGAATTTAGACCGCGCGGACATAATTCATTTTGCGAATGAATTAAGACCGCGATTAAAAAATGATTTTAGACCGCGCGGAAATAATTTATTTTGCGAATGAATTACGCCCGCGATCACAAAATGAATTTAGACCGCGCGGACATAATTTATTTTGAGAATGAATTAAGACCGCGATTAAAATATGATTTTAGACCGCGCGGACATAGTTAATTTTGTGGATGAATTACGCCAGCGATCAAAAAATTGATCGCGGTCTTAATTCACGCGGACAAAATTCACGGAGCCCAAAAAAATTTAAAAAAGGGCCACGATGTTATCTCGGGACATCAATTTCCTTTCAAAAACATATTTTTTTCTCAGATGATCCGTTAACCCTCTTTCGTGTTCACCGCAAAGCACCTTTTTTTTGAGGCGCCTCCGGAAAATCGCTTTTTTTTTTTTCAAATATACTTAAGATGTCAAACTATAACATGTATATGAAATAAATACACCAAAATTAATTATGTCTCCCAAAAAAATCATGAAAACATGCCTTTTTTTCGGCTTTAAAGCTATAGGGGAAAGTGGTTGAATTCTGACCCCTCAAGAAATTTTGCTACAAACTCAAAATGCTGATACTCAAGATAAGAACTTAACATACCATAAGCAAGCGAATATCATTACCTTTGTTTTAGCAATAATAAAATGTTCATCAAGAATCTACTAAATTTAGATTATTTTAGAAACATTCAGTATACTAACTTTTGAAGGTTTGAAAATTGGTGTTCTATGTATGACCCCCAGCTCTTGTTTTAAAACCAGAGAAATGCTGTAACCAAATCATATCCTATTGTATTCAGCAATATTCGAAGTTTATTCTTGCGAAGAATTTAGATTAATAACGCTTAAGAATTCGGTGTTTGGAAACTAGCGTTGTTTTGAATTAGTATGAAAATCGGCGGAGTCAAATTTTTCCGCACGGTTGACTTTCTATAAAAATCGATTTTCAAAGAAACCTTATTTTTTTCAAGTTTTTATTTTTCCTTTACAGCCCCTTAATACTATTATCATACACGTTCAATATTATGAGTAAAATCCTAATCAGGATATATTACCGATTTTTTTCTAAAACATAAAAGTTATAATTTTTAGGTCCGTGAAACTGCACCCCCCACTTCAGTACCCACACTATGTTTAGATGCCGGAATTATGTGCTAATTATGTGCTATTTTTGTACCAACTTAAAAAATTTTGTGCTCCTTTAGTTTAGATGAAAAAGGATAATCAATTTTGTATGGAGTGGGGGTGTAGCTTCACACCGCAAAAATTGGCACTCAACGAATTTTTCGAAAAATCATTTATAGGTGGGAATTATGTGCTATTTATGTGCTTCTAATTCTATGGATAAAATAAATTTTTATTTCAAAATTTTAAGGATTAAATAGACGAAAATTGATTTTGGCAAGTACATTTTACCAAAAAATACGGAGTAAAAAAAGGTTTTTATCAGAATTTAACTTTTTTACTAACATATTTACATTTTATTCTTAAAAAAAAAATTTTTTTTAAAGATGTTAACAAATTTTCAGGGGCGGATTTACCCATGGGCACTTGTGGGCAACTGCCCGGGGCGGCAAATTTTGGGGGCGGCAAATTTTGGTAAAAAGTATATTTTCCGAATCTTCAGTCGTGTCGTGTCGCGAAAACTCTTTTGGGATTTGTAGGCTCATGTAGACTTACAGGCGGGCATGTTACGGAAATCACTATTACAGTCGTCAATAACTTTAAATGCTCCTAAAATCATGCTGATTATGTTTTGAGCTTCCAATTCTAAGGGACTAAATATATGTGTGCCTTACATCTGTAATAATGAAATAAAAGTTTTGTGGTAACGAATTATAGGGCACATAAAATTTTGGAGATCGTCAATTTTTGACGGTATTGATTTCCGTAACATGCATGTTAAACCAATAAAAAACAATCATTTACAACTTTATAAGTGCCCAGGGGCGGCAAGATGCTTAAATCCCGTCCTGCAAATTTTTATCATTCAACAAGGTTCGAACCTATACGCAAGAGTCAATGTAAGCTAGCTAGAACACGAGGATCCGTTAACAGACCGATCGATTTAACAGAGGGAGAATTCGTGCTGTAACAGGGAATTAACATTGAAATGTTACAGAATCTGAGAGAAAACGTGCTCTCGTCATTATGTCTGCAGCATTTATAGCGGGTATGAGAGTATCTCCTACGTTGGCAATGTAGTGTAGAGTATGAATGCTGGCCTAACAAGCGAGAAGCCTCCGGTTCGAAGCTCATGGAAGGTTAGAATTTTTTTTTTTCAACTTTAATTTTGTTTTTTTATTTGTGAATATATCTTTTTTTTAATTTAATAGAATAGATAAAAAATATTTTTCTTAAGAGCGCTACTAGAATTGTGGCAACGAAACGTTAAGGGAAAGGCCGATAGAAAAATTTATGTATTTTCATTAGAGATGTTTGGTAACTGAGGGCTGTGCATATGAAAACCTTTGTATGTATGTTTGTTAACTAAGGGTTTGTTTGTATGAAAGCCTGTATATGCTTATGTGTTGAAGAATCGAGTGCGCCCAAATTCTAAGTATTCTAGTTGGAATGAATAAGCGGGAAACCGAAAACAAGATCCACGAGGAAATCACATGAGTGATGATATGCAATCGAATTTTTCCTATTTTTAGAAATAAGACTGTTCAAATTAGTTTTTAAAATTACGTGTTTTCCATTAATGAAAATGCTGTTGAAAGATTTCAAGTATAGAAACTTCGGAAATTAAAACTTTAAATTTGTTCGTATTTTCGTGCATAATTTCGTTCAAAGCACGCGTATTTTCGTACCGTAGCGTATTTTCATTTGACAGTTTTCTGTATGACAAAACTCCTTGATTTATTCGTGATTTCAGACGAAAATACGAAAATGTTGAAAACACGTATTTTCGGGTAAAGAGAGAACACGCTATAAGAAACCCCGGATATAAAATAGGCTTTCGAAATTGCAAAGTTTTCTGCGCATTTAACCAAGAGATGCAATTATCCAGCAGTGCTTTTGTCAGTGAAATACTGCATATATTAGGTGTAGTAAAAAGAAATGTATTATTTTTGCATTAAATTGAGGGCTTTATTTAAGATAGTTAGAATGACCCGATTTAGGTCAAATATGCGCCGTTTTGTTCGATAACTTGTTGCCATTTTAAAGGTAATTTCATTATGCCTCTCTCATAGAAGCCCTCGTTCTTATTAGCAAAAAATTGAGACAGTCGAATTTCAGAAGCCTCTCTTGAAGCGAATGTTTCACCAGCAAAATTGTTCGCCATGGACAGGAACAGATGGTAATCAATTGGTGCCAGGTCCGGACTATAAGGTGGATGCAGAAGAACCTCCCAACCAAACTCCCGGAGCTTCTGGCGAGTCACTATCGATGTGTGTGGCCTGGCGTTGTCCTGATGGAACACAATTCCTCTCCTATTGGCCAAAGCTGGCCGCTTATGGGCGATTGCTTCCTTCAGACGGTCCAATTGTTGACAGTAGAGTTCCGAGTTAAGAGTTTTGCCGTATGGGAGCAGCTTATAGTAGATAATTCCCTGCCAATCCCACCAAACACACAGCAAAACCTTCCTGGCCGTCAATCCTGGCTTGGCCACCGTTTCCGCCGGTTCACCATGTTTCGACCACGACCGTTTTCGCTTGACGTTGTCGTAAGTGACCCACTTTTCATCACCAGTCACCAACCGCTTCAGAAATGGGTCGATTTTGTTGCGGTTCAGCAGCGATTCGCAGATGGAAATTCGGTCTATGAGGTTTTTTTGCGTTAACTCGTGTGGCACCCATACATCGAGCTTCTTTGTGTATCCAGCCTTATTCAAATGGTTCCAAACGGTTTTTTGTGCAATCTTTAGCTCTTTTGCAATCGAAACAGTGCTAACATGACGGTCGGACTCGATAATTTCCATGATTTTATCGACATTTTCGATAATCGAAGTTACCGGAACGGAATCGACGAAACCAAAATTGCGCATGATTGGCTGTTACAGTATCAGGTCCATAAACGCTATTCACATTTTCAGCCGCCTGGCTTGCGTTTTCTCCCTTATCGAAGAAAAACTGTAAAATGTAGCGAATTTTCTCTTTGCTGATGTCCATCTTTGACAAGCTCTCAAACAAAACTGAATCAATCAATCAAAAAAGTGTCAAAAAAGCTTTTTAAGTAGGAACTGTCATCTTTCTAATGCCCCCTAGCGGAACACGATCGGACTTATACAACGCGAGATGCAGATAAATAACTCCATCTATTGGAAAAATAATGGATTTCTTTTTACTACACCTAATATATCATACAAGATATGATTCGCAAATTCGCCACAAGAAATAAATGAAATGTTGGCAGGGCGGGCTGGGCAGTATTTCAATTACTTGTATGTATTTGAAATTCGTATTTGAAATACAAATACGTAGTTGGTATTTGTATTTCAATTAATTCCTAAGAATGTAATTTATAATTGGTAATCCAAATACCTGATAATGAGGTATTTTCTAATTAGTATTTCAAATACTTATTGCCTTTAAATACAATGCAACATAAATACTCGATAGTGAAAAATGTCTGAAAGTTGACAACACCGCACATCAATTGTCAAGAGAAATGCGGAGCAGTGTTCTATAGTAGCTCTTTTCCTACTTTTTTCGTAAAGAAAGTACTTTATCTTGGCAAAGACGCTGTCGACGGGCGATCACATGACTAGAAAATGAGACTTTTGTGGTTCAAATCATACACAGGGGGAACCAAAGCTAGAAATGAACATTTTAAACAAATATCTGCAACAATAACAGGTTGGCTGATAAGTTATTTATTTATTTGTTGATATCCTAGCCCAAAAGACAGAAATTGTCTTAGTTTAAATTGGGCTAGTAAGAAGATTGATTATAAATTATTCGAAACTTATTTAACTAGTTATTGTAATCTAAACACGCTAGAGCAAAAAAAAGAAAAAAAAAGAATTGTCATATAGTATGAACAAAATAAAGGATAAAAAGATTAAAATTAACATGAGGTATAAAATTTATATGGAGTTTTAATATTCATATTGATTGTTGACAAAAATCGTCACATATTTTTTGAATAAATTGACGTTGCTTATAAGCTGGAGGTTTGAGGGCAGAGTGTTCCAAAGGCGAATAGCAAAAATGAAGAATTGACGATCAGAGGTTAATGAGAAGTGCCTAATAGGTACTAATTTGTTATCCCTATTGGACATAGTGAATCTAAGCTTAGCGTACAAATATGCAGGATTTTTATCATTAATAATCTTTTTCAAGAGTATTAACGAGCGTAGTCTAAGGAGGTTTTCAAAGGACATACCATAGATGCGGTGGCTAAGATGCGATATTTGGTCGAAACGCCGACGCTTGAAAATATAACGCGTAATGTTATTAAATAGCACGTTGAGTTTTCTTTTGCTGACATGATCGCAATTAGCAAAAATTTCACAGCCATACAGAAGACTTGGGAGTAATATTGCTTTAGCTAGTATGAACCTTATTTTGATTGGCGTATATTGTTGTGATACCCAAAGCAAGCGAAGCATGCTATAAACTTTTCCAACGACGTTAGCTATATGGTCATTCCAGGTTAGTGAGCGATTAAAAGTCAAACCGAGATTTTTAGCGGTCTCGACAAAGTTAATCATATGCTTATTGAGTTTAATTGGAGGCAGTAGATTAACGTCAATGCGCTTCTTGCTAATAATCAAGCATTTAGATTTAGAAGGGTTAATGCTTAAACTGTTACGAGTTGCCCATGAATGGATATTGTTGAGGTCGGAATTTAATTTATTCGCACAGAGGGGAAGCGAGCTTTAATTGCTGCTTATAACAGGTTGGCTGATAAGTCCCCGGTCTGACACATAGATGGCGTCGCTAGTATTAAATGCATATTATTTTTATATAGTGGCAACCTTCAAATGATTCGTGTCAAAATTTGACGTCTGTAAGTCAATTAGTTTGTGAGATAGAGCGACTTTTGTGAAGCAACTTTTGTTATTGTGAAAAAAATGGAAAAAAAGGAATTTCGTGTTTTGATAAAATACTGTTTTCTGAAGGGAAAAAATACAGTGGAAGCAAAAACTTGGCTTGATAATGAGTTTCCGGACTCTGCCCCAGGAAAATCAACAATAATTGATTGGTATGCAAAATTCAAGCGTGGTGAAATGAGCACGGAGGACGGTGAACGCAGTGGACGCCCGAAAGAGGTGGTTACCGACGAAAACATCAAAAAAATTCACAAAATGATTTTGAATGACCGTAAAATGAAGTTGATCGAGATAGCAGAGGCCTTAAAGATATCAAAGGAACGTGTTGGTCATATCATTCATCAATATTTGGATATGAAAAAGCTCTGCGCAAAATGGGTGCCGCGCGAGCTCACATTTGACCAAAAACAACAACGTGTTGATGATTCTGAGCGGTGTTTGCAGCTGTTAACTCGCAATACACCCGAGTTTTTTCGTCGATATGTGACAATGGATGAAACATGGCTCTATCACTACACTCCTGAGTCCAATCGACAGTCGGCTGAGTGGACAGCGATCGGTGAACCGTCTCCGAAGCGTGGAAAGATTCAAAAGTCCGCTGGCAAAGTAATGGCCTCTGTTTTTTGGGATGGGCATGGAATAATTTTTATCGATTATCTTGAGAAGGGAAAAACCATCAACAGTGACTATTAAATGTCGTTATTGGAGCGTTTGAAGGTCGAAATCGCGGCAAAACGGCCCCATATGAAGAAGAAAAAAGTGTTGTTCCACCAGTCATTGAGAACGATGGCAAAAATTCATGAATTAGGCTTCGAATTGCTTCCCCACCCACCGTATTCTCCAGATCTGGCCCCCAGCGACTTTTTCTTGTTCTCAGACCTCAAAAGGATGCTCGCAGGGAAAAAAATTGGCTGCAATGAAGAGGTGATCGCCGAAACTGAGGCCTATTTTGAGGCAAAACCGAAGGAGTACTACCAAAATGGTATCAAAAAATTGGAAGGTCGTTATAATCGTTGTATCGCTCTTGAAGGGAACTATGTTGAATAATAACAAGTAAAAAAGTTTACATCGGCTAAGCCGATTGCACACATACCTTTTCCTCAGCCTTAAATATAATATGTTAAAACATTACCTTCACAAAAATTCCTGCCCTTTTCGTTGTTCTAGCTACACATTATCTGTGCTTCGATTTAGCTTCACAAACTCGAAATTATATTTAAGTACAAATTTTTTGCCAATGGTGGGCATGGTCAAATTTTAACCGTTAGAGGACATTTTGTCTAGCAGCGAAATACTCAATTCAAAATAGTGAAAATCAAATTTTCGCGAATTTCGCGGATGGTGGTCTTGATCAAATTTTAACCCTTAGAGGACATTTTTTTTAGCTGCGAAATACTCAATTCAAAATAGTGAAAATCAAATTTTCGCGAATTTCGCGGATGGTGGTCTTGATCAAATTTTAACCCTTAGAGGACATTTTGTTTAGCTGCGAAATACTCAATTCAAAATAGTGAAAATCAAATTTTCGCGAATTTCGCGGATGGTGGTCTTGATCAAATTTTAACCCTTAGATTACATTTTTTTTAGCTGCGAAATACTCAATTCAAAATAGTGAAAATCAAATTTTCGCGAATTTCGCGGATGGTGGTCTTGATCAAATTTTAACCCTTAGAGGACATTTTGTTTAGCTGCGAAATACTCAATTCAAAATAGTGAAAATCAAATTTTCGCGAATTTCGCGGATGGTGGTCTTGATCAAATTTTAACCCTTAGAGGACATTTTGTTTAGCTGCGAAATACTCAATTCAAAATAGTGAAAATCAAATTGTTGCGAATTTCGCGAATGGTGGTCATGGTCAAATTTTAACCGTTAGAGGACATTTTGTCTAGCAGCGAAATACTCAATTCAAAAAAGTGAAAATCAAATTTTCGCGAATTTCGCGGATGGTGGTCTTGATCAAATTTTAACCCTTAGAGGACATTTTGTTTAGCTGCGAAATACTCAATTCAAAATAGTGAAAATCAAATTTTCGCGAATTTCGCGGATGGTGGTCTTGATCAAATTTTAACCCTTAGATTACATTTTTTTTAGCTGCGAAATACTCAATTCAAAATAGTGAAAATCAAATTTTCGCGAATTTCGCGGATGGTGGTCTTGATCAAATTTTAACCCTTAGAGGACATTTTGTTTAGCTGCGAAATACTCAATTCAAAATAGTGAAAATCAAATACACAATCAGAAGAAGCAAAAAAAATCATTTTTGTATACAGACGTGAGAATAAGAGAAAGAGTGTTTTTTTCTAATGTGTAGGATGATGACCATAGTTATGGCGATGTCGCAATTTTTTTTCAGCGAAAGCTTAAGTCTACATAGTAGCTATACACTCACCAAATTTCAATAAGCTGGGATGTATAGTAAAAAAGTTATTCACGAAAAACGTTAAAAATCGTGATTTTTGAAACTTCTGAACCACTTCCCACGACCCAAGAAGGGACTACGAAAACAATTTTTATGCAGTTTTTCGGACATTGACCTGGTTCAAGTCCATGCCAAATTTCAATATGATATCTTTCATGGCTTAGGAGTTAATTACGAAAAACTAAAGTGTGACCGACAGACAGACAGACAGACAGACAGACATGGCTAGATCGATTGCTCTTGTCACCCTGATCAAGAATATATATATATGTCTATATCTATCGCGACTCCTTTGGTATGTTACATACTCCGTGCCAAACTTAATATACCCTTTCCTTCGGAAAAGTGTTGAGAAGTAAAGTACTTCGACTTATAGCTTATCACATAGGCAAAGCATTTTATATCTTGCCTATATAAGCTTTGAACATTTTCAGTTTTAAACACAGTCTGAATTGTATTTTCACGAAGAAAATATCCTCCTTATTAATTATTAAATAAAAGACACTTTGCATTTAATAAAAGGAGCTTTGTGTTAATTTATTCCTGGCGATAAGGATTCAAAAAGGATCCTCGGGCTGATCTCGTCCTAAAAGGTTATGGGCCACCAGAGTTTGGAGGATTCAAACTCTAAGGACGAATTGGAGAAGATCCTAGCAGATTGAAGAAATGGCAAACGTGGCGCGAGTAGAACCTTTAAATACCGACAACTATGATACATGGAAGTTGCAAATGCGAGCAGTTTTAATAAAGAATGATTTATGGGAATACGTTGATGGGTCGAAGGAGTGTCCAGCGGGTGAAGATGCACCTTTATGGCGTAGGAACGATCAGAAGGCTTGTGCGGACATTATGTTGTGCATCGCTCCATCGGAATTGGGACAAATAAGTAATTGCGTTTCATCAAATGAAATGTGGGAAAAGCTCCGTAATGTCTATCAGTCAAAGGGGCCGGCGCGAAAAGCGTCGCTGTTAAAACGTGTTGCGCTATCACGCATGAAGGAATCTGACACCGTTCGAGATCACTTGAATGATTTCTTTGACGCAGTTGCACGACTTAAAGAAATTAACGTCGAAATTGGAGATGACTTACTTGGAATTTTACTGCTTTATAGCTTGCCCGATTCTTATGAAAATTTTCGATGTGCCTTAGAGACGAGAACGAATTGCCGACACCAGACGCTCTGAAAGTAAAAATTATTGAAGAGAGCGAAAGCCGAAAATCGAAAGATGACCGAGACAACCAAAATGTGATGTACGCGAATAAACAAAGAGGAAATCCTTATTGGAAAGATTTCAATCATGGTAACGGAAACAAGAAGCCCCCTATGAGTTATGGGAACAAAGACGATAAGAAGCCAGTTGTGTGCTTCAAGTGTGGAAAGTCAGGACACTTTGCGAGAAATTGCAGGAACAAGAAAAAGCAAAGTGCGCGTTTAGCTGAACAAAATTCGGCGGAACCTGACAAGATGTTTAATATAACTGAATCGGTTAATTATATAAATCAAAATAATCACTGGAAAACCCTTCAGTTGGCTAACGACAACTCAACCAAGATCACGGGAGTTGGCGATATGCAAATTAAGTTGGGTAAAGATGATACCATTGCCGTGAAGGACGTGTGTTACGTGTCGGACCTGCGAACAAACTTGCTGTCGGTGGCGAAAATAGTGGACAAGGGCTACGAAGTTCATTTTCGAAAAAATGACGCGATAGTCGTAAAATGGGACAATTCAATATTGGTAAGAGCGAAAAGAGTCGGAAATCTCTATTTTTTGCAGGATACTAGTAGTGACTGTGCGAACATATCTAAAGAAGAGGCGCGAAAACCAAATAATATCGATGTTTGGCATTACAAAATGGGTCACCTAAATGAGCGCGATCTGAAGGAAATGACGAAAAATAACTTGACTTATGGACTTGATATTAAACCGAACGAAAAGATGTCTACTTGCGAAATATGTGTACAGGAAAAGCAGACCCGTGCAAGTTTTCCAAAAAATTGTGGTAATCGGACGAATGATGTACTGGAAATAGTATATAGCGATGTGTGCGGTCAAATGAGAAATGCCTCTGCTGGTGGAGCAAAATATTTCATCACTTTTATCGACGATTACTCTCGATGGTGCGAAGTATATTTTTTGAAAAGCAAATCTGAAGCTTTGGGTGCATTCATAAAATTTAAAAACGAGGCTGAAAACCTAACCGGTAAAAGGATCAAGTACCTTCAAACAGACAACGGTACGGAATATTGCAACAAACAATTTGAATATGTTTTACAAAATTGCGGCATAAAGAGACGATTAACAGTGCCATACACACCGGAACAAAATGGTGTTGCTGAAAGAAAGAATAGGACTTTAGTCGAAATGGCAAAATGCATGATAAAGCAAGCAGGTGCCCCGTCTAGTTTTTGGGGTGAAGCAGTTTATATGGCGAACTATATAAGAAACAGATGCCCTACAAGTGCTTTATCGGGTCAAATTCCCTATTCGGTGTGGTTAAAGAAAAAGCCAAGTTTAAATCACTTCAAGATATTTGGAACGAAAGCATTTGCGCTAATCAAAACAGATAGAGGAAAATTTGATTCCCGATCGATTCCGTGTGTATTCGTTGGTTATTCAACGACATTAAAAGCCTACCGTTTATGGAATCCTGCGAAAAAGGCCATTATCGTGAGTCGGGATGTCAAATTCATGAATGAGTAATGGTTTAAGAGCCAGTATTCGGAACAATTTTTAACCAAGGGAGAAAAATCTGACTTGGCAAAGGGAAATGAAAAGCCGCAATATTGTGAAATCAAATTAACGGAAAACGAAATAATACAAGCCGAAGAATTACGAACCGAAGAGGTTGATGGCGATATCAACGATTACGTAACTGATGATGACAATTATGACGATAATAGCAGCGTGCAGTCTGTAATTATTCAAAAACGAGGAAGAGGAAGGCCGAGGAAGATCAAAACTGGCCTACCTGGAAGGCCAAGGAAAGTTTATTGTCCTGCTGCGGATGAATCTCGACAGTCTCAGGAAGGATCAAATGAAAGCGTTGGAGAATCGTCGGATGAACATCTTGAAGAATGTGAAATTGCTTTTCAAGCGATAACTGGAGACCCATTGACCATGACAGAGGCTGCAAATAGTGAAGATGGAGATTTGTGGTTCAAGGCTCTGGAAGACGAATTTATTGCACAAATCAAAAAAAACACGTGGGAAATCGTCGAACGTCCCAAATCACGGAAAGTGATTGGCAACAGGTTAGTTTTAAAAACTAAGAGCGATTCAAGTAAAAAAGTACGTTTGGTAGCAAAAGGATTTGCGCAGAGACCTGGTGAAGATTTTAATCATACTTTTTCGCCAGTGACACGATTGACAACAATTAGACTTTTAGCTGCACTTTCAGCGAAATATGATTTGGAGTTGCATCAAATGGATGTTGTAACTGCTTATCTCAACGGAGAGCTTGAAGAAAGCGTATATATGGAACTACCTGAGAACCTCAATGACGTACTTAAAAAGATAGAGTCTAAAAAACCAATAGGATCAAAGATGGTTGTAAAAGGCGAAACGCATTTGAAAAATATTGCAAAGCGATGGCTGACATCTTTAGAAAAATGCGAAGACCCAGTTTGCGTACTTAAGAAGTCATTATATGGACTTCGACAAAGTGGTCTGCAGTGGTACAAGCGTCTTACTACGAAATTGGAGCAACTTGGTCTAAAAACAATACCACAGGACCCTTGTTTATTTTTTAAGAGCGATGGTGCAGATATTGTTACAGTTTACGTTGACGATCTTTTATTGGCATCAAACAGCAAATTTCAACTCAACAAGCTAAAATCGTCATTGGCATCGGAGTTTGAGATGAAAGATCTGGGACCTGTAAATCTGTGCTTAGGCATTAAATTTAAGCAAGATTTGCATAAGCATATGGTTTTTATGTCTCAGTCCGATTATACAAATATGATTTTAAAACGTTTTGGTATGGAAAATTGTAAGCCGATTCGGACACCTATTGAAGCGAACTGCAAGCTTGTAAGGCCAATTGAAATAGATGAAAGGATTATGAAGGAGTTTCCTTACCAAAGGCTTATAGGAGCACTGATGTACTTATCAGTAACTACCCGTCCCGACATATCGTATGCTGTAAATTTTTTGAGCCAATTCAATTCCAATTATAACGCTGAGCACTGGAAGGCAGCAAAACGTGTACTACGCTACCTTAAAGCTACAACAGAATATGGGCTGCTTTACCGAAAAACTGAGGAAGAATTATTTGGCATGGCAGATGCTGATTGGGGCGCAGATATGAATGACAGACGTTCTTATTCAGGATCTGCATTTATTTTGTCTGGTTGTGCTATAAGTTGGGAAGCAAAGAAACAACGAACAGTCGCCCTATCAAGTACAGAATCGGAATATTTGGCAATCAGTGAGGCATGCAAGGAAGCGATATACCTTTCGACGGTTTTGAGACAGATTGGTTTCCGATGTGGCTGTGTTACGATTTTTAATGATAACCAGAGTGCACAGAAATTGATCGAGAGTTTTGGTTATCATCCTCGAACGAAACACATAGACATCAGGCACCACTTTATCAGAGAAAGCATCAAGTCTGGCGTTATCAACATCAAATACATGTCAACAGAGAAAATGCCAGCTGATATCCTGACAAAGGGCTTGAGTATTTTGAAACACTACTTTTGTATATCAAAATTGGGCATAGTGCAATCGTATTGAATGACATATAAATTTTTATTATTTCTTTAATGTTTCAGTACTTTAAGTGGGGGTGTTGAGAAGTAAAGTACTTCGACTTATAGCTTATCACATAGGCAAAGCATTTTATATCTTGCCTATATAAGCTTTGAACATTTTCAGTTTTAAACACAGTCTGAATTGTATTTTCACGAAGAAAATATCCTCCTTATTAATTATTAAATAAAAGACACTTTGCATTTAATAAAAGGAGCTTTGTGTTAATTTATTCCTGGCGATAAGGATTCAAAAAGGATCCTCGGGCTGATCTCGTCCTAAAAAAAAAGGTATAAAAACGAATTTTGACAAAAAAATGTGTTTTTCTTTGTTAGACCGGGGACTTATCAGCCAACCTGTTAAAATCCCAAAAAAAAAATCTGAAAATTTATCAATTAATTTTTGTTATTTTAAGAGCATAGTTTGATAGTTTGAAAATTATAATTTATTATGAATCTTTTGAGCTTTTCGAACAAAAGAGCTATCTTTTTAGACTATAAATGAAGCTCAAATTATACTGTTGGGCTCAAAGTTTTGAAAGTCTGAATGTTGTCATAATATAAAATATGTATTTTGTAATTTGTATTTTAAATACAATTACTTGAGATGCTTTAATTTGTATTTTATATTTCAAATACATCCCTTGAAAACCATGTATTTTTTCCCAGCCCTTAATGTTGGCTGCATTGAATAATAGAAAAAAGCACTATGTGGTATCTCAACTATCGATACCGAACCGAAACCGAAACTTTTCAAATCTGAGAAACGAATTTTATTGTGTGCTAGTATATGAATTTAAAATACCGCACACTTATCACTAAATCGGCACAACTCAAAATTTTGATTTCTCGGGCCAACAACCAATAACTCTCGACGCCTGTAAAAACAATTTCTTTTCTAAATTTATATAATTCTCAAAAAACTGCAGAATTGATAAATATGAATGTTAATTTTTCACGTGTTCCTTTTGCTGCAGTAAAATGTTGGCAAACATGAGAATAGCGATTAAAAAATTTTTGAATTGTGCCGGTTTAGTGATTAGTGTGCGATATATACATTACTAGAACTCGGATTTTGAATATTTTGATTTTTATACCCGACACACTCTGTGTCGAGGGTATATTGCGTTTGTGTGGTTGTGTGTAACACCCAGGACTAGTCGAGATAGACCATACAAAATATATATAGAAATGATCAGTGTCACCAGGAGATTCGATTTAGACATGTCCGTCCGTCTGTCCGTCTGTCCGTCTGTCCGTCTGTTTGTATACAGTTATCTTATCGAAGAAATTGAGCTATCTTGACAAAATTTGGTATGCGTGCTCACGGGGACATGAGTAAGAACAAGTTCGAGAATGGACCCGATCGGACCATTTTTAGGGGTACCTCCAGTACTAGGGTCTGTTATGAAAATCACAAAAACTGCTCTAAAACCGATGTTTTTCAAGATATTTTGATGAAATTTGATATTTGATCATATTTAAAGGCCAGTAATATTATTTCAGAAAATTGGAAAATTGGGCGTGGCAGAAGGGCGGTTTTCGAAAATTGTCTCCTACACCCGAAATTCAAATGGGACTTGAACGAAATTTGGCACTTATGGTTCCTTTGTA
Organism: Chlorops oryzae; assembly: GCA_020466095.1. Lineage (NCBI taxonomy): Eukaryota > Metazoa > Arthropoda > Insecta > Diptera > Chloropidae > Chlorops > Chlorops oryzae. Next base: position 89,676,641 of record CM035806.1, read on the forward strand.
GCCTTAAACATCCTTCCAAAAAATTTTCTTGATCGGTCCATTTTTAAGGGTACCTCCAGTACTAGGGTCGTCACAAAAATCCCAAAACTGCCTTAAAATCGGACTTTTTCGCAATATTTTAATGAAACTTAGAATTTGAGCGTATATTTAAGCCCCCGATTAGAATTCAAAAAAATTGGAAAATTGGGCGTGGCAAAAGGGCGGTTTTCATAAAAAAATCTATCAAAGGTCGGTATATGGGGCCTCTTGGCCTTAAACACCTCTGGATATTAAATGTTATTTGAACATGTGTGTCTGTGTCGGGTATTCTATTGTCAGGCTCGCCTGACTATAACACCCTTACTTGTTTTTTTTTTTAATTATTTGAATTTATTGAATATTTTGAATTTTTAAAATTTTTTTTGCATTTAACTGTGCTTAACTTTTTGAATATTTTATTCACTGAAGTAGGCTTTTTTTTTGTTAATTTGACAATTCAACATTTTAATAGGCATACTAAATCGAACTAATTTGGATTTTTTGACTGAATTTTTTGAATATTTTGAATTTTTTGCATTTTTGTTTGAACTTTTTTTGAATATTTTTTGAATATTATGAATTTCTTGCATTTTTTTGGAATTTTTTTGAATATTTTTTGAATATATAAAAAAATTTTTTTTTTCATTTTTTTACATATTCAAATTCAAATTCCGAGGCATATACAGGAGATTTCCGATTTAACGAGCTCAATGCTGCCAGCACTTCTCGTTAAATCGAATTTCTCGCTAAATTGAGTACCATCATAAAATCATTTTTTTCTTATTGTAAGAGATTAAAATTATAAATTGGGCTTATAAACATCTTTTTATTTCAAAAGAATTATTATAACAAAAAAAAAAAAACATAACAACTCTGTCTGCCTACCGCCAGTGTAGACGCTCCGTAAATTTTACTCGTTACATTTTTGGTTTGTCAATCTTGCCTTTACTAGTATTATTGCTAGTTTCTTTTGTACTATTAGTTTTTTAATAAATCAGTTACTTACGAAACCTCGTGTTGAAGGGACGTTCCCTTTCCACCTTTCTTGAAACGACTTAGTAAGAGTAACGCATAAAATTGCAATAAAGGTCGCAAGAAAAGCTTGCGCCTCAAACATTGGTGACCCCGACGTGATGCCGGCCTGCCCAGCTCTTCCGCTCGCGTTGTAATTATTTAAACAAATTTCGATCGTCATATCGCATATATATCTCGTTGAAATATATAAGTGCTTGCACACAGCACATGTATGAGAATCTACAATTATCGCTGCTCTGACGTCATATTCAGCGCTGACAAACGCACATTCGTTTTGAGTGCATAACATTGAGAAACAGTGTCCACTTAAATAGTCGTCGCATCGAGTACGTGTACACAAACATTGTTATATACGTTTCTACGTTTGTCTCGCAATTCATGCTTCCTCGTAATACATAAATACGTTAGTGCTTATGCACGAAGCTTGCATGTCTTTCTTTTGCTATGATATTCGCACATTGCCAAATTTCATACGCATCAACATCGTCAACGAAGGTTCGAGCATTCTCTTTGTTTCGCCTTTTATTCATTCTCGCTCTCTCTGGTTGAACATCGCCACGTGCAGTCGCCTTTGCAGTGAAGTTCTATCCAAACGTAAAGGTTAACATGGAAGCAAAAAAGGCCTCTCCAAAGAAATCTACTTCGAAAGCCCCATCCTTCAACAAGGCTAAGGCTGCATCCATAGTTCGTCAAATGGAAGATCAAGCTAAGAAACTCACTTCGGAGGTCATAGGTGGATACAATGAAGCACAGTTATCCATGCACATTGACTTAGTTGATCGATTGAATCGTGACTTTGACGCTGCACAATCAAATCTGGAAGAGGAAAATCCTAAGGAGCTTGATGGCGACTCCCGCATTAAGTTCTCAACAACTTACATCGAAGTAAAATCTGCTCTTCTTACGGCAATCAACTCTCATCGAGCTGATATTTCTGGCATTGCGTCTTCAACAAGACGCGTCGCAGAGGATATGCCATCACTGCTTATAAAGCATTCTAATTCTCGACTTCCGCAATTGAAGCTGCCAACATTTAGTGGGACCTTCACAGAATGGCCCAACTTTTTCTCAATGTTCACCTCGATCATCCATGACCACGTGGACTTAAGCAAGATTGAAAAGCTGCAGCATCTCCGTTCCTGTCTTCAGGGTTCAGCATTTGACGCTATTAAATCGCTAGAGATCAGCGACATCAACTATGATAAGGCAATATCCTTACTTAAAAATCGATTTGATAACAAACGCATTCTTTTCCAGGCACACATTAGGGAGATGTTCGAGCTTAAGCAAGTTGAGGCGAATTCAGTAGAAAAATTACGGATGTTGAGCGACAACTTCAATTCGCACATTCGTGCATTGCAGACGATCGGCAACAAAGAGCAAATCGCTGATGGTTTGTTAATATACTTGATAACTCGCAAATTGGACGAAGTGTCTCAAACGAAGTGGGAAGAAATCGCTTCTATTGATACGCTTCCAACCTGGCAAAATATGACCGACTTCCTGGAAAATCGCTGCCGAATATTAGAAACGGTAAAACAATCGACACTATCAGCTGCCGAAGAAAGGGAATCGAAAAAAGACAACAAGCGCAACAACAAAAAATCATTGCTAGCTGCCAAGACAGCAACCACGTCCTGCACCTTCTGCGATAATGAAGGTCACCTTATCTACAACTGCTCCTCATTTGCAAATCTTGCACCGTCAATACGATTAAAGGAAGCAAAGGGGTTGCATCTCTGTCTTAATTGCCTTAAAAAGGGACACACATTGCAAACTTGTAAATCCACAACCTGTCGAACCTGCACTGGTAAGCATCATACACTGCTCCATCTGAGCCCAACAACAGCTGCGCCAAATGGAGATGGGTCTATTCCAACAACATCAAAACTATCTCCAAATCAAGCTGCGTCACAGGCAGCACTGGTATCCACGTTGGATTCGAATCGCCTCTGCTTGAGCTCGACGCATCTTCCTAATGATAATGTGCTACTGGCCACGGCGATCGTTTACGTCAAAAATAATCTTGGGGAGTTGGTTCCCTGCCGTGTTGTGCTGGATTCTGGCTCACAAATACATTTCATAACCAAACGGCTTATGAATCAATTGCGCTTGAAGACTATACGTAATGCAACAATCATCTCAGGTATTGGTGACTCAGATTTGTATGCAGACAGCATGGCCAACCTTTGCATACAATCTCGATTTGGCGATTATTCGACAGAAATAGCGGCTGTAATTACGCCAAAAATAACGGAAAATCAGCCAAGCTCCTCTCTAGACATCACCAATTGGAAAATTCCATCTAATATTCAACTTGCGGATCCAACGTTCAACAAGTGCCAGCGCATTGATATGCTTATAGGCGCAGGTCTCTTCTTTAAGCTACTATGCGTTGGGCAAATTCGCTTGAACGAGCATTTACCCATGCTACAAAAAACTCTATTGGGTTGGATAGTATGCGGAGATTGTCATCGCAGTATCGCCTCATCGGTGCTAACAGCGGTAAAAACTGATGGAAATATTAACTTCGAACAACGAATAGATGAAACAATTCGTGCATTTTGGGAAATTGATTCCAATCTTGATCACAATGCCATTTTGACAAAGGAAGATATGAATTGTGAAGCACATTTCGTAGCTACCCACACACGTTTGCCCACAGGAGAATATTCAGTGCGATTTCCTTTCAAACACGGACTAGATCGTCTTGGAGATTCATACAACACAGCTCTGCGAAGGTTTCATCACTTGGAACGTAAATTTCGACATCACCCAGACATCAAACTGCAATATTCGGAATTTATGGACGAATACATCAAATTAGGACACATGTCTCTAGCTCATGAGCAAGATTCAAAACACTTTCGGCAGTTCTTGCCTCATCATTGCGTATTTAAAGAATCGAGTTCAACTACGAAACTGAGAGTAGTTTTTGATGGATCGGCTACCACAACCTCTGGATATTCTCTCAATGATATATTAATGGCTGGCCCTACTATTCAGCCTTCCTTGTTTGATATATTAATTCGTTTCCGTTCCTTTCCAGTGGCACTCACCGGAGACATATGCAAAATGTATAGATGCATAAGGATGACACCACCTGATAACCTATTGCAATGTATACTCTGGAGAAAGGATCCCAAGGATCCATTGCAAGTCTACAAGCTGGACACGGTGACATATGGCACAAGGTCAGCCGCGTTCTTAGCAATACGTTCTATGCATCAACTGGCAATCGACGAGGCCGCGTCTTTCCCAATAGGCTCAACAATCGTGCGCCGCGACTTCTACGTCGACGATCTTATCACGGGAGGAAATTCCGAAGAAGAAGTTAGGGAAATAATGTGTCAGACTTCTGCCTTACTTAAGAAAGGCCGCTTCGAACTAAGAAAGTGGCGTTCAAATGCCTCAAAGGTCTTAATCAGCAGCGCAAAAACCAACAAACCCGAAAATCTTGTCACATTTGACGATAGTAGCAGTTTCGAAAAAACCCTCGGACTCGCCTGGAATCCCATCGATGATAAATTCCTTTTCTCATTCTCACCACAAGTAACCAAAACGCGTCATACGAAGAGGTCAATTTTATCTACACTTGCAAGATTTTATGATCCACTCGGTCTGATAGGGCCTGTCATAACAAAGGTCAAAATATTTCTGCAGCGGCTGTGGATCAAAAAACTAGACTGGGACGAGAGTTTGCCGAACGAACTTCACACATCTTGGACATCAATATGCGGTGAGATGAACGTTATACGAGGTTGTACCTTCCCACGTTTCGTTTCAGTTGCAGATGCCTGTCTTGAGATGCACGCCTTTTGCGATGCCAGCCTGTCGGCTTACGGTGCCTGTATATATATACGGGCTCAAAATCAGGACAAAGGGCAAACATCCATCCTCTGTTCGAAGTCTCGGGTAGCGCCTCTCAAGGCACTCACTGTTCCAAAACTTGAGCTTTGCGCTGCCACTCTCTTGGCACAGCTTTTGCATACCATTAAAAAAACGGAGGCATTTCCAGCAAAAACATATTGCTGGACTGACTCATCAATCGTATTAGCATGGATCAAGGAAGAGCCAACAAAGTTCAACATTTTTGTATCAAACAGAGTTAGCAAGATACAAGAGTTAACCAAGGACATGGAATGGCGCTACGTTCCCTCTGAATTAAACCCAGCAGACATTTTGTCAAGAGGCGCAACACCGAATGAACTTCTCGCTTCAAGGCTTTGGACTCAAGGACCCGAATTTCTTAAGGCAGGCCCAACTAGTTGGCCTCAAAATTACTTTCATCAAACCAATTTACCTGAGAGACGAACTAAGGTTTTAATCGCAGCTCCGCAAGCAGTGGACATCTCCATCAACTCTAAATTTATAAACGACTTTGGGAAAATGTAGCGCGTCTATGCCTATGTAAAGATGTTCATCTCAAAAGATAAAACCGGAATTTTGACAGCTTCCAAAATAAAGGCTGGTACTTTGCTACTCATTCGTATGATACAAAGGGTACATCTAAGTTACGAGTACAAGCTATTGGCATCAGAGGAATACATTTCCTCCAAAGGCGATCTGGTCTCCCTAATGCCATTTTTGGACGAATTTGGCATCATTCGCGTTGGCGGTCGCCTCAAAAACTCCTTTTTGGATTATGACGCTCGCCATCCCATAATTCTACCCAAGAAGCATCCACTGACTATGGCTATTATAAATCACTATCATCGGAAAAACCTACATGCTGGCGCTCAAGCTCTCTTAGCTACAATACGTCTACAATACTGGCCTATAGGAGGCAGAAAAACTGTAGCACGCGTAATCAACAAATGCATAATTTGTTTTCGAGCCAAACCGCAACTCGCATCTCACATCATGGGCAACCTTCCGAAGGATCGACTGCAGACGTTCAAGGCATTTTCGATCACCGGCGTGGATTTCTGTGGCCCATTTTACTATAAATCGGATGTTCGCAACAAACCTCCAATCAAGGCTTACATATCAATATTTGTCTGCTTTTCTACGAAGGCAGTGCACCTAGAGCTCGTTCGAGATCTGTCCACTCCCGGGTTCTTAGCAGCTCTACATAGATTCATATACACTCGTGGTAAACCATGTACAATATGGTCCGACAATGCGACAAATTTCGTGGGTGCCAAAAATGAGATGGCTGAACTAAGGGATCTATTTTGGAGTGACAATCATCAGGCTGCAGTGAAACAAAGTTGCATTGAAGAACATATTGATTGGAAGTTCATTCCTCCTGCTTCCCCACACTTTGGAGGTTTGTGGGAGGCTTCCGTGAAGACAGCGAAATTCCACTTTTATCGTGTGGCTCGATTATCAGCTCTCAATTTTGATGAACTACGCACCTTAACATGTCATATATCCGGAATAATGAATTCTCGTCCCATTCTTCCAATGTCGGAGCGACCGGACGATTTGGATGTGCTAACACCTGCGCACTTTTTAATTGGTGGCCCTTTCACCGCGATAACTGAACCAGATTTAACACAGTTAAACATTAATCGCTTGAGTCAATGGCAGCGCGTTTCATTTATGCAACAAACCTTTTGGAAGAGATGGTCTGTCGAATATATGACGCAGCTTCAAGAAAGATCCAAATGGCGTTCGCCGAGCCCAAGCATTCGCGTTGGTTCATTGGTTCTTGTTAAGGACGAAAACCTCCCACCATTACGTTGGCCTCTCGGCCGAGTCGTCGAAGTTGTGACTGGCGACGATGGAACCATTCGCGTAGCTCTCGTTCGAACACAATATGGAACAACAAAGCGAGCAGTGGTCAAACTTTGCCCACTACCACTCGAAGATGATTTTGTAAGAGTACCTCCTACAATGGGGGGAGGATGTCTGCCTACCGCCAGTGTAGACGCTCCGTAAATTTTACTCGTTACATTTTTGGTTTGTCAATCTTGCCTTTACTAGTATTATTGCTAGTTTCTTTTGTACTATTAGTTTTTTAATAAATCAGTTACTTACGAAACCTCGTGTTGAAGGGACGTTCCCTTTCCACCTTTCTTGAAACGACTTAGTAAGAGTAACGCATAAAATTGCAATAAAGGTCGCAAGAAAAGCTTGCGCCTCAAACAAACTCTTCATTTTGGTTCATATTAAACATAAACATAACGTCTATGTAAACAGAGTAAAAAACTTATGAGATCACGTTTTGTGTAAATTATAAAATACATAGGTAATATGGGGCATTCTTTTATAAACCGAACAAAAAAAGGGGGAAAATTAACCTAGGTCTTTTCAATTGCACGATATTTTTTAAAAGCTTCTAGATATGAAATTATTCAACATGTAGTCCAAAATATTTCTCAGAATGCTTTATTTACGGAAGACCGTTAGTTTAAAGTTTGCTGAAAACCCGTTCTTTAACAAAAGTTCAAAGAAAATTTGATGAATTGAATTGAGAGTTTACTGTCAAAGAGTAATGATGATAAGTAAACAACTGCAGTGTTGCCAGTAGAAAACTGTATTTTTGCGTTAAAAAAGGGGGAGGGGTTTGAGAAATCTTTTGCTTGATTACATGGCGAGTCTGATTTATACCAGACCTGTCCAACTTCCCCCGGGTGGGGCAAAGAATTCTCCACAATTTTTTCCTTTTAATTTTCGTAGTTCCTTCCACCTAAGACCAAGAATCGTGGTGGGGCAAGGCCCCTCCTAGCCCCTAGGTTGGTACGCGACTGATTTCTACTAACGTATGCTTACGTGGGGGATTAAAAATTGACATCACTGAAAAACTGTGCACAATTAAAGCGGTAAGTCCAACAGCGCCTGCGCTTTTTCGATTTCACGCAGGTCACGCAAAATTGAACATTACTTTTCACACATTGAGTGCTTGTGGCATTTGGCGCAGCACACGCGCTTTTAGACTCCTCGCTTAACTATTTCTTGGATTCCTCTTTGTTTCTCTTTATGCTTTTTCACTGATTTCTTATGTTGTTCGCTAAACCGAGTGCACAAAAAAATTTTTGTGCCATTTGGTTCGTTATATAAAATACTCAATGGAACGAATTTAAATGCTCGTTAAATGCGAAACTCGCTAACGCGAATACTCGTTAAATCGGAAATCTCCTGTATATATTAAGGTGGACCCTCAGCACAGGGGAAAGTTGAGATCATATCCGATTTAACATCTGGGGTAATTTTTGTGTGAGGTTGGTTGAAAGAAGATTCTGAGCCAAATATGAGCTCGATTGGTCCGAATTAGCCGTGCCGCACAGACATTGAAGTTTGGGAAATTGGCCAAAATAGAGAGAAAACGGCCCATAACTCCCCAGAAGTCACTCCTACGGACATATAATGTATAGCCGACCCCCATTATTTTTCCCCGCCCAAGAATTTCTTCCTACCCCCTATCTCCCCTCCTTAAGGGAGCTCCCATACAAAAGTACCATTCTTATAAATTTTCCCCCCATCATCCTAACAGGCTCCACAGTGCCCCTAGAGATTATAAATGTATGACCGACCCCCATTAACTTTTCCCCCCTAACATTTTCTCCGAAAATACCTACCCCCTATCTCCCCACCTTAAGGGGGCTCCCATATAAAATGACCTAAATTTTTCAAAATTTCATACAAAATGACAGTAAAATCCCTCCTACAGAGATAATATGTATGACCAACCCCAATTATTTTTTTATTTTACGTATTTCACCCAAACATACTTACCCCTTATATCTTCTCCTAAGAGGGGCCCCCATACAAAAACACACTTAAATAAAAAAAAGCGCTGCACGAACTCCAATCCATAATATAGACTAGTAATGTTGCGAATATTCGCATTCGTATTCGCGAATATCGGCGACAGATATTCGCATTTGCATTCGCATTCGCGAATGTTTAAAAAACCACATTTGTAACATCACTAATATAGACGATGTAGGAACAAGAATGAACATGTTCGGTTTGCATATTCGAAAAATATACAAAATTACCGTTTAAACGAGCTATCGATGCCTACGATGTTGACATCGACCATATATAACTATATATGTCACTCAGGAGCCGTTTCTATATTGGCTCTTTTCAACACGGTCTTGGGTACCCACCACGGTCTTGAGTACCCACCAAAATGAGCATTTTTCACTTAGGTACTCACCAAAAGTATTTCTCTCTCGCTCTTTTTTTGCCTGCCGAGTAACTTCAAACAACTAACACAAGACCTTTAATTTTTTTTTTCTTATTATACCCGACACACTCTGTGTCGAGGGTATATTGCGTTTGTGTGGTTGTGTGTAACACCCAGAACTAGTCGAGATAGACCATACAAAATATATAATATATAGAAATGATCAGTGTCACCAGGAGATTCGATTTAGACATGTCCGTCCGTCTGTCCGTCTGTTTGTATACAGTTATCTTATCGAAGAAATTGAGCTATCTTGACAAAATTTGGTATGCGTGCTCACGGGGACATGAGTAAGAACAAGTTCGAGAATGGACCCGATCGGACCATTTTTAGGGGTACCTCCAGTACTAGGGTCTGTTATGAAAATCACAAAAACTGCTCTAAAACCGATGTTTTTCAAGATATTTTGATGAAATTTGATATTTGATCATATTTAAAGGCCAGTAATATTATTTCAGAAAATTGGAAAATTGGGCGTGGCAGAAGGGCGGTTTTCGAAAATTGTCTCCTACACCCGAAATTCAAATGGGACTTGAACGAAATTTGGCACTTATGGTTCCTTTGTAGCCTTAAACATCCTTCCAAAAAATTTTCTTGATCGGTCCATTTTTAAGGGTACCTCCAGTACTAGGGTCGTCACAAAAATCCCAAAACTGCCTTAAAATCGGACTTTTTCGCAATATTTTAATGAAACTTAGAATTTGAGCGTATATTTAAGCCCCCGATTAGAATTCAAAAAAATTGGAAAATTGGGCGTGGCAAAAGGGCGGTTTTCATAAAAAAATCTATCAAAGGTCGGTATATGGGGCCTCTTGGCCTTAAACACCTCTGGATATTAAATGTTATTTGAACATGTGTGTCTGTGTCGGGTATTCTATTGTCAGGCTCGCCTGACTATAACACCCTTACTTGTTTTTTTTTTTATTATTTGAATTTATTGAATATTTTGAATTTTTAAAATTTTTTTTGCATTTAACTGTGCCTCACTTTTTGAATATTTTATTCACTGAAGTAGGCTTTTTTTTTTGTTAATTTGATAATTCAACATTTTAATAGGCATACTAAATCGAACTAATTTGGATTTTTTGACTGAATTTTTTGAATATTTTGAATTTTTTGCATTTTTGTTTGAACTTTTTTTGAATATTTTTTGAATATTATGAATTTCTTGCATTTTTTTGGAATTTTTTTGAATATTTTTTGAATATATAAAAAATTTTTTTTTTTTCATTTTTTTACATATTCAAATTCAAATTCCGAGGCATATACAGGAGATTTCCGATTTAACGAGCTCAATGCTGCCAGCACTTCTCGTTAAATCGAATTTCTCGCTAAATTGAGTACCATCATAAAATCATTTTTTTCTTATTGTAAGAGATTAAAATTATAAATTGGGCTTATAAACATCTTTTTATTTCAAAAGAATTATTATAACAAAAAAAAAAAAAAAAAACATAACAACTCTTCATTTTGGTTCATATTAAACATAAACATAACGTCTATGTAAACAGAGTAAAAAACTTATGAGATCACGTTTTGTGTAAATTATAAAATACATAGGTAATATGGGGCATTCTTTTATAAACCGAACAAAAAAAGGGGGAAAATTAACCTAGGTCTTTTCAATTGCACGATATTTTTTAAAAGCTTCTAGATATGAAATTATTCAACATGTAGTCCAAAATATTTCTCAGAATGCTTTATTTACGGAAGACCGTTAGTTTAAAGTTTGCTGAAAACCCGTTCTTTAACAAAAGTTCAAAGAAAATTTGATGAATTGAATTGAGAGTTTACTGTCAAAGAGTAATGATGATAAGTAAACAACTGCAGTGTTGCCAGTAGAAAACTGTATTTTTGCGTTAAAAAAGGGGGAGGGGTTTGAGAAATCTTTTGCTTGATTACATGGCGAGTCTGATTTATACCAGACCTGTCCAACTTCCCCCGGGTGGGGCAAAGAATTCTCCACAATTTTTTCCTTTTAATTTTCGTAGTTCCTTCCACCTAAGACCAAGAATCGTGGTGGGGCAAGGCCCCTCCTAGCCCCTAGGTTGGTACGCGACTGATTTCTACTAACGTATGCTTACGTGGGGGATTAAAAATTGACATCACTGAAAAACTGTGCACAATTAAAGCGGTAAGTCCAACAGCGCCTGCGCTTTTTCGATTTCACGCAGGTCACGCAAAATTGAACATTACTTTTCACACATTGAGTGCTTGTGGCATTTGGCGCAGCACACGCGCTTTTAGACTCCTCGCTTAACTATTTCTTGGATTCCTCTTTGTTTCTCTTTATGCTTTTTCACTGATTTCTTATGTTGTTCGCTAAACCGAGTGCACAAAAAAATTTTTGTGCCATTTGGTTCGTTATATAAAATACTCAATGGAACGAATTTAAATGCTCGTTAAATGCGAAACTCGCTAACGCGAACACTCGTTAAATCGGAAATCTCCTGTATATATTATATTAAGGTGGACCCTCAGCACAGGGGAAAGTTGAGATCATATCCGATTTAACATCTGGGGTAATTTTTGTGTGAGGTTGGTTGAAAGAAGATTCTGAGCCAAATATGAGCTCGATTGGTCCGAATTAGCCGTGCCGCACAGACATTGAAGTTTGGGAAATTGGCCAAAATAGAGAGAAAACGGCCCATAACTCCCCAGAAGTCACTCCTACGGACATATAATGTATAGCCGACCCCCATTATTTTTCCCCGCCCAAGAATTTCTTCCTACCCCCTATCTCCCCTCCTTAAGGGAGCTCCCATACAAAAGTACCATTCTTATAAATTTTCCCCCCATCATCCTAACAGGCTCCACAGTGCCCCTAGAGATTATAAATGTATGACCGACCCCCATTAACTTTTCCCCCCTAACATTTTCTCCGAAAATACCTACCCCCTATCTCCCCACCTTAAGGGGGCTCCCATATAAAATGACCTAAATTTTTCAAAATTTCATACAAAATGACAGTAAAATCCCTCCTACAGAGATAATATGTATGACCAACCCCAATTATTTTTTTATTTTACGTATTTCACCCAAACATACTTACCCCTTATATCTTCTCCTAAGAGGGGCCCCCATACAAAAATACACTTAAATAAAAAAAAGCGCTGCACGAACTCCAATCCATAATATAGACTAGTAATGTTGCGAATATTCGCATTCGTATTCGCGAATATCGGCGACAGATATTCGCATTTGCATTCGCATTCGCGAATGTTTAAAAAACCACATTTGTAACATCACTAATATAGACGATGTAGGAACAAGAATGAACATGTTCGGTTTGCATATTCGAAAAATATACAAAATTACCGTTTAAACGAGCTATCGATGCCTACGATGTTGACATCGACCATATATAACTATATATGTCACTCAGGAGCCGTTTCTATATTGGCTCTTTTCAACACGGTCTTGGGTACCCACCACGGTCTTGAGTACCCACCAAAATGAGCATTTTTCACTTAGGTACTCACCAAAAGTATTTCTCTCTCGCTCTTTTTTTGCCTGCCGAGTAACATCTCTTTCTAACTGGCGCGAAACGTCCCGCGCAAAATCTATGAGAGTGACATATATTGTTATATATGCTTCAGGTGTAAAACTTTAATTTATATTCTCAAAAAAAAAAAATTCCCTTTTTTCAAGTCTCAAAACAAAGAGGAGCAGGAAAAATTTATCCATTCCATGAAACGAAAAATGGACATTCAATTTAATGCTCCTTCGACATCCGTTACTCGGCAGGCAAAAAAAGAGCGAGAGAGAAATACTTTTGGTGAGTACCTAAGTGAAAAATGCTCATTTTGGTGGGTACTCAAGACCGTGGTGGGTACCCAAGACCGTGTTGAAAAGAGCCAAAATAGAAACGGCTCCTGAGTGACATATATAGTTATATATGGTCGATGTCAACATCGTAGGCATCGATAGCTCGTTTAATGCGAATGCGAATGTTCAGTCTTAAATTAAGCACCACTTATCTATGCTTTGGTATTGACAGCTGAAGTGCCGTGTAAGCCCCACACTTTTTTTGTTAGAGTGCTGTCCAATGATCCAAAAAAAGAAGTTATTTCATAAATCTGTTTTCTTAAAGAAAATGAATTTAAATTTGTTCTCCAAGCCGTTTTTGAATAACGTTTAAATATTGTTTTGAAATCTACAAATCAATACACATATCAAGTCAATCTACATAAAAGAAAACTATAATATCTATAGGATTTGTATATAATATTTTTCGGATATATATATAATATATATATATAATATTCGCCAAATATTCGCATAAAATTTTGCGAATGCGAATACAAATGTCCAGAAATATGCGAATATTCGCGAATACGAATGCGAATGCGAATATTCGCAACATTACTAGTCTATATTATGGATTGGAGTTCGTGCAGCGTTTTTTTTTTTATTTAAGTGTATTTTTGTATGGGGGCCCCTCTTAGGAGAAGATATAAGGGGTAAGTATGTTTGGGTGAAATACGTAAAATAAAAAAATAATTGGGGTTGGTCATACATATTATCTCTGTAGGAGGGGTTTTACTGTCATTTTGTATGAAATTTTGAAAAATTTAGGTCATTTTATATGGGAGCCCCCTTAAGGTGGGGAGATAGGGGGTAGGTATTTTCGGAGAAAATGTTAGGGGGGAAAAGTTAATGGGGGTCGGTCATACATTTATAATCTCTAGGGCACTGTGGAGCCTGTTAGGATGATGGGGGGAAAATTTATAAAAATGGTACTTTTGTCTGGGAGCTCCCTTAAGGAGGGGAGATAGGGGGTAGGAAGAAATTGTTGGGCGGGGAAAAATAATGGGGGTCGGCTATACATTATATGTCCGTAGGAGTGACTTCTAGGGAGTTATGGGCCGTTTTCTCTCTATTTTGGCCAATTTCCCAAACTTCAATGTCTGTGCGGCACGGCTAATTCGGACCAATCGAGCTCATATTTGGCTCAGAAAAAAAAAATTTTTTTTTTGGCACAGGCTTTTTTTGAATGCTTGGGGGTAAAGTACTTTCTACAATTTTTTTCAGATTTTTTCGAAAACGTTTAGAGGTCGCGCAAGCTCAGTTTTGTCTAGTTAACAGAGCTTTGCGACTTTTTTTAATTTTAAGCATATTCCCATTTATGTCGCACTCTGTTTAAGTCCTTCCGCCATCGTGTCAAAAGAAAAATGTTCAATCTTTCCGTCTGTGTCGAAAGAGCAAAAGGTTCGATTGATCTCATGGTCTATTTTCAACCACAAATTCAAATTTTTTGAAAAATTTGCGTTAACAGTATAAAAAAGGTATGATAACTTCTAAAGTTACTATGAAACCATGGAAAACTAATGATACAGTTTGATTCACTATGCGTTTGTTGAAGGGTATTAATATTAAATTATTTATTTAAATTCGCGGTGGTAAGGAAAAAACCCCAAAAACAATATGTTGCATACACAAAGGGGTAACTTTTAACATTCCCTGCTTATGTGATTGAAAAATTCTCTAGGTTTTCTGTTAATATATCAAAGCTCTGTAAAGTGCTCTGTAAACTTTTTGAAAAATATATTGCATACTTTAAGTACAAGTCCTATTTTCATCTTTAAATGCAATTTTATAATATCTACGCGAATTTGTCATAACTTTTTAAGTCAAAAAACATAGTTTTATAGGTTGAACGGATATATCTTATCTTGGTCTTGGTGTTCGTGAAGATCTAAGAAAGGTTTAAAAGGTAAGAATACTTCGAATAACTGCCGGGAAAATCCTGAAAATAGCCTTTTCTATGTTCCATACAAACGTTTTGCGCGCGCCTTTTATAAAAAGTATAACTCAAGAACGGCTGAACCGATGTGGCTGAAAATTGGTGGAGAGATAGCTTAGAACCAGGAGACGGACATTGAGTACTTTTTATTCTATTCCCCTGGGAATGGTGACATGGAATAACAAAACGGGAGAGGGTGAGTGGGAGACAGGGTGGGAGGGAGAGAGGAAGAGAGGGAGAGTGTGTGATGTGGCTAGGATGACTGGTAGGGCTGGAAAAGGGTTAAAGAATGGGGTGCTCAGTGGGTGAATGGAAGAGGAGATAATTTCAATCGCAGAGTCGTCTTAATAATAAATAGCAACCAGTATATATTATACAATTATATGACAAAGACACAACTCCAAAAAGCCCTCTCCCCCATAGAATTTACTTGTTTTAAAAAATTAACATCAATCATCTATGCCTTAAATCCTTTCGTGAAAAAAAGGAAAAAAAATTGTTTCTTTTGATCTTTTATTTAGTTTAAGTCCTTATTATTTATTAACAATTTTATATCTTGTTCTAACTCCTGGCAGATACTCGAAAAACTGCCCTGGATCCCTACAACACTAAGATCCAGTTTTCACTGGCGAGAACATGCGCTTCGAGCTGAGACCTCTCAAACTCGTTGTTTTGGGGAAAATTACGAGCTGTATAGAGTTTTGACCGCTTTTTCGGTTTCCTGGCCTATAGTGCAGCTGTGACTTGAATTCCCTTGCGTTTGGAAATTCGCTTCCGACGTCATATATGGTTGTTGTTGTCGTGTGCCCAAAATACTTATATTGTAATAACTGCATTGAAGCTCGGCATGATTGTTGCTATTGTTGCTTTGGCTGGGCTTGTTGAGTGCCAATACCCGGGAATCGTTTTGCTTGTCTTTGCACGGAAACTGTTATTATTCGTTCGTTTTTGCTTCGCTTTTTAAATAGACCATAATGCATATTGCTGAAATCTCGTGGGTCGAATATTGACTCACAACAATATCACTTATTATAGTCTTTTCGGTGCAGATATACACTTAACAATAAATTTTGAAATTCTTCTTCAGAAGTTGTAGAATTTAAATAGTTATGTGCCAAGGACACGCCCCTCTCTGCTACGTCATTTACTACTTGTAAATTTTGAACTTTAATCTTTCCTTCTTGAAAGTCCTTGCTTGATTTCCAATTTTCTGGGTCTGTATTTAAAAACTCAGCGGATATATTGCAGGCTACGAAGAAATGAAGGCTTTCACTTGAAATAAAATCTTCGATATTCGAACCTCCCAACATACTTTCCGATACATTTTTATGTCCACTGGTAACCTTGTTAATATTTCTTGCCATGGAGCGCAGAGTTTTAGGTTTGATGCGTTCATCAAAAAACGCTAGGGCTGCCAGTGTGGGAGAGAGGTACCACTGATGCCTTAAAAATGTGGTTAAAGCTGCGGACGAAACGTCTTCATTGAACAATTTATAGGCTCTCAGTTCTTTTAAAAGTGTAAGGTCGTTTAAAGGAGCATAACGTGGAGTCTGGCAGAGATACCAGTTTTTAATGTATACACGTATAGTAAATGCGCAAAATTGCAGCAAAGCGTCAATTTTTTCAGAGCCTAAAACTGATTCCAGCTGGCTTCGGTATAAACACATCTTCAATGAATATATTTGTTTTCATCATCCAACGGGCCCTATTAACGGCACCTGGAGCTTTCACAGTGAAGGATTTCGAATTTGATCCTAAAAAAATAAGGCACAGTTCTAGTAGCTCTCTATAGTCCTCTCTGGCATGATTTATTTCCATTTGAGCGTTGATAAATTGAACCATCTCGCTGCATTTGTGTTTTGGGAGTATTTTCTTAACTTTTACATGGTTGATGCAGGGGGAGAAATTTTTTTTTGTCAATTGAAGCCCATTTTTTTTGAAATTGCAAGAAGATTTTTATTTCTGGAGAAGTTGATTCCTCTTCAATATTAAGCGCCTTGAAAGCTGACCCGACAACAAGCTCCAACATATGATGGCGACATGCCAAATAAATCAGCTCTTTTCGGAGCTTCCGACAAAGAAGTACACATGCGCCATTTCGAGTGCCTGTGTTGGAGCTTGTTGTATCGGCGGACATGAACGATATGCTTTCCAACAAGTTCCAATTCCGTAAAGTTTGAAATACGGCATCTGCCTGCTCCTCTCCTCTTCCAGATGGCAGTGGTATTACTCCGAGAAGCTGCTCCCCTCCACTTCCTGTCACGCTTATGGAAAGCCTGTCAACTTTCTTCCTTTTGTTTTTTAGGTCCGGCATGATTTTTCCATCCCAATGCACAGTGATGTACTCGGACCCGACAAAGGAACTCTTTATTTCCAAAGCTACAGCGCAGCGTTGTTTTTGTCGCTCTCTCCATAGTGCAGTTTTCGAATATGATGTCACGGCGGATTCCGAAGGTAAAGCAGAATTTAATATCATTGCGGCATTGCGGTGACTAATTCCCGCCCTATCAAGGCTTAAGCACAAGTTTGTTTTGTTCGGCGTAGTAGATTCTGCAGCACGTTTTTTCGTAATGGGCTCAAAGTTTTCACTTTCGGAATCATCCATCTCGCTTAAGTTTTCGCTTGTCTGAACTGTTTTACTGGAAGAGCCAAAAGGCCTCTTTCCACTTTTTGGCCGACATTCAGATTTTAGCTCAAACGCTTGAGTTAAAGACTCTAAAAAAAAGTTTCCTCTTTTCCACCGTTCCGTTGTTTATCCTAAAACGGCTTTTGCTAAGTGACACATATTTTCTGTGCAATGTAATAATCGTTCTAGAAATGCTCCGTATCTCCTGGTTCATTTTCCAAATACCCTTTAATTCATGAGCCGTCCTTTGAGCACTCATTGCAATTGTTAATTTTTCTTTTGAATGAAAATTTAGAAACCGTTTCAAAATTTCCATTTTCGTTGGTGGCATACACGGGCTAAAAGTTTCAAGGGTTTCACCCAAGAGTCATACACTTTTAGTTCTCAGCAAAGGCATTCTATTCAAAACAAAATAAAGAAAATTACTGATGTAATCTTATCTAAAGTAAATTCAGCTTACCGATCCTTGAAAAATTTCCGATATCGTTTGAAAAAAGGCAACCAAGTGTATGTCAGACTCGCGCAATATTTTATTTTCCTTACAAAGCTTTTTGCATATAACACATCGCATAGATGATTGATGTTAATTCTTTAAAACAAGTAAATTCTATGGGGGAGAGGGCTTTTTGGAGTTGTGTCTTTGTCATATAATTGTATAATATATACTGGTTGCTATTTATTATTAAGACGACTCTGCGATTGAAATTATCTCCTCTTCCATTCACCCACTGAGCACCCCATTCTTTAACCCTTTTCCAGCCCTACCAGTCATCCTAGCCACATCACACACTCTCCCTCTCTTCCTCTCTCCCTCCCACCCTGTCTCCCACTCACCCTCTCCCGTTTTGTTATTCCATGTCACCATTCCCAGGGGAATTGAATAAAAAGTACTCAATGTCCGTCTCCTGGTTCTAAGCTATCTCTCCACCAATTTTCAGCCACATCGGTTCAGCCGTTCTTGAGTTATACTTTTTATAAAAGGCGCGCGCAAAACGTTTGTATGGAACATAGAAAAGGCTATTTTCAGGATTTTCCCGGCAGTTATTCGAAGTATTCTTACCTTTTAAACCTTTCTTAGATCTTCACGAACACCAAGACCAAGATAAGATATATCCGTTCAACCTATAAAACTATGTTTTTTGACTTAAAAAGTTATGACAAATTCGCGTAGATATTATAAAATTGCATTTAAAGATGAAAATAGGACTTGTACTTAAAGTATGCAATATATTTTTCAAAAAGTTTACAGAGCACTTTACAGAGCTTTGATATATTAACAGAAAACCTAGAGAATTTTTCAATCACATAAGCAGGGAATGTTAAAAGTTACCCCTTTGTGTATGCAACATATTGTTTTTGGGGTTTTTTCCTTACCACCGCGAATTTAAATAAATAATTTAATATTAATACCCTTCAACAAACGCATAGTGAATCAAACTGTATCATTAGTTTTCCATGGTTTCATAGTAACTTTAGAAGTTATCATACCTTTTTTATACTGTTAACGCAAATTTTTCAAAAAATTTGAATTTGTGGTTGAAAATAGACCATGAGATCAATCGAACCTTTTGCTCTTTCGACACAGACGGAAAGATTGAACATTTTTCTTTTGACACGATGGCGGAAGGACTTAAACAGAGTGCGACATAAATGGGAATATGCTTAACATTAAAAAAAGTCGCAAAGCTCTGTTAACTAGACAAAACTGAGCTTGCGCGACCTCTAAACGTTTTCGAAAAAATCTGAAAAAAATTGTAGAAAGTACTTTACCCCCAAGCATTCAAAAACCGCCTGTGCTACTATGAATTTCGAAAAAAAAATTTTTTTTGGGACACTCTAATATATATATATATATATATATATATATATATATATATATATATATATATATATATATATATATATATATATATATATATATATATATATATATATATATATATATATATATACACCGAATAAGTCCGTAAAAACGATTTTAACCGGGACTGTGGTTTTTTGTTATATGTAAATATATTGTTTTTTGAATCGAAAAAATATTTTTATTGGTCATTAATGAAGAATAATACTGGAGGAAATTATGTCACGTACGATATTTCACGTAAGATATATGAATTTTATTCCCTATAAAATCAACTAAAGATTTTTTTTAATTTAAACATAACGAATTATAAAGAAAAAACATTTCACTAAGTGTTAGAAATTAAAAAAAAAAAAAATTGAACAATTCGCAGACTTTTGCATATTTTTACGTGCACTATAACGCATGTTCACCTTTAGTTTCCCAAAAATGATTTACCAAAGGTATTCCAGTATGGCTAGTCGCTCTGGAATTTAGCTGTAGCACTGGCTTAGCTCGGCAAAATTGACCGTGGGTATTTTGCCATACCTGAACTCTTAGGAAACGGTTACTTGAGCAAAAGAATAATGCAGAACTTTTCGAAATCCATCACTTCAACTATACAGACAGACTTTATGAGGATGTGTCGAAAACCAAAAGCTAGCGTAATTTTCAAGGCAGTAGGAAAATATAAAGATTTTATTTTAATTAAATTCACAACGACTATAGTGTGCCACGGGACAGAGATGAACTTTTCCGCACGCTATTCACCCACCCTACCATACTAACTGTATGACGTTTATTGTTAGCCCGATTTGAACTCAACCAGCTCCTTACATTTCACCTTACATAAATCGAATTCATCCACGCATTCTCACATAAGCTCAATTAACATTACAATATATTTAGTCTATTTTACAAAAACACAACGATCTTTCAAATCTTAATTTTCAATTTTTCAAATTAAGTTGATTTGTCAACAAGCGATTTTATAGAAGACGTAAATAAACATTCTAAGGGCCGTTTTCTCATCTTTTTTTATCTGTAAGTTAAATTATCCCGATGATAATTTCATACCAAATTGATTAATAAGTCAAAGAAATTGAATTTTAACTTTCAGATAGAGCTTAAAAGTAGGATGAGAAAACGGCCCTAACATTAATATTTTAACGCGAATACTAGCCATTTAACATAGAATAATCTTAAGATAAGACTTACTGCTTTACATTCACGATGTCGCCGTCGTCAGCAGGCCTGTTGATTTTCGACGAACGCCGTAAAATTAATTTGTTGAGGCTACTATATATCTACCTTATAAAAATTATCTTTAAATATGAGCAAACGAATTGTTGTTTGGAACAACATAGCATTTAACAGAGTAATTAAGTTGCAAGAAAAAAAAAAGCCGCCAACGCCACTGTCAACACTAAACGTTACGGTACCAACAGCCCGTTTAACAGTGACGATGTTGATCTGTTAAATGCTTTGTTTTTAAAAATACAAAAAAAAAAAATTTCATATCACTCAGCTGTGATTGCTTTTTAAGTAAATGAACTCTAAATGAGATCGAGCGTAGAAGTGGATTTTTTTTCCTCAATTCTCCTTCTCTCGTTCTCTCCACCCATTCGGTCTCTTAACCCGCCAAATAAGTCGATACGACTAGAGCCTCTCAATTTCTCCACTCAGGATGAGCAATGTGTTTAGAATTTGTCGATGATAACTTACTCGGTGCTCTCTTTCCCGTGGTGGTCTTAATGATCGCATTAGCACCCTCGATGAGGGCTCTAATAGGAAACTTTGAGCGATAAATGTGGAATAGTTCCCCCTTCTTTGTTTTTTTTTTCCTCTCCAACACCTCCTATTTCATTTTCATTAGCGTTTGCACGTAGAGTGTTTTCGCGTAGTCGTGTATTTCTCGTTCGATCACGAAGAGCCCTACGTGTTGGCCTCACACGGTAACGTTGCGGTCGTGGCATTCTTCGCAGTTCTACAGCCAACAGCAAAGTAAGGCTGAAGCATGTAGGAGTGTAGGTCTAACTCTTCTTCTTCCTAATCCCTGCAATGTATTAGAGCTAGGCTGCTTCAACATATGCATATAGCACGAGGAAAAGAGAAGCATGCTATGGCAGCGAAATCTTTAGCTCTGCCGTGGCGAAATGCATTGCCACTTTTAATTTTAATTTTGGGAGATTTTCGAGTACATTACATATAAAATATCTACCAAACTCATAACATGCCATGAAAAGCTTGAAAAACATAAAAATAATCAATGAAACTCAATATTAAGGAGAAATAGAAATTGTTTTCTAGTCCTACCCTGTCCACATAACTTTTTGATCACACTTTTTTTTTAGCAAAAATACTAAATTCTATGTACAATCAAAATCGTAGCCGTAGTCAAAACTTTATGACAATTTATAACAAAATGAAAACATTCGTGCACATTAAGAAAAAACATAACCTAATACATTTATTAAAGCTTCAATTATAACTTTTAAAGCTATATAAAAAACCCGAGCCGACGCCGTGTTTCTTTGATAATTTTATTGCGAGTGGCATCATAGTGCCACTTTGTGTCTACCCGTATTGTTGTTGGTAGCTTTCTGGTGAATTTCTCGAAATTTTCGAATTCTTATTCCTGCCTAAGGTTTTTGTTGGTAGTTTTTTGGTGAATTTCCCCAATTTGTTGAATTTCCCATACCTGCCTAGTGGTGTATTTCCCCATTGCGGCAGAGCCTTTTCGCCTTCGACAGTTAGACCTACACTCCTACATGGGCTGAAGTTAGTTTGACTTGCGTTCATTCTGCTCTTCTCTGAAGTAGCAAAAAGCTAATTGCTTTCATACGCTCTCCACGTATGTATGCATTTAAGTATGTCCCCTGCAGTAAATTCGGGGCAAATTGACCCCTTTGTCACCACTGTCATTCTATAGACATAGTCAACGAGGAAGTCTACAGTTCCATTTTCTAGAGAATTCATGTTATGAATTTGCTGCGCGGAAAACAGAAGGCTCCGTAGCGTAATGGTTAGCATGTCCGATCATCAACCCGAAGGTTCGTGTTCGAATCCCAGGCCAGGCGAGCAAAAGTGAAAGAATTGTAAAATTCAGAGGATTATTGTCATGGATTCTTATGTGTGAGAAGAGAGAAAAACAAGTTTACATTCTGAATTCTCGTGAATACTTTCACAGTTCGTGCGAAAATTCCCATGAATTATATTTTCAATAACTTAATTTTTTTAATTTTTTCTCACAAAAATATTTTTTTAAGCCTGTTAAGTTCCTTTAATGTTATCCACTTACAAAAAAAAAATATATCGGCACCCGCCCGCGTGAGATTCGAACTCGGGTCTTCAGGTCGCTAGGCCAGACTCTTCACACTGAGCCATCCGAGCCCTGTGCGCGCCGGTTTCCATTTACATACTATAGCTAATGAGCTGCCTCCACAGCATTACCAGTTCAATCGTCAACTGGTGTCCGCTCGAACATATGCTCATACAAAGTGTCAATAAGAGAATACAATGGCACGGGTATAGTTGGTCACTAGTACCGGTGACGGAGGAACTAGTGACAGATTGAATCAGTCACTAGTGACAATTACTGCAGGGTCTATATTATACACATACTTATATGCATACATACATTGAGAGCGTATGAAAGCAAATAGCCAGTGATGCCAACTTAGCGCTTTTTAGATCTTGTTGTTATCTAGTTGTTATCTTCAACCAATATTGTTTGCGCACACACTTTACAGCTTTTTTTTTTCTCAATAAAAGCAATTTTTTTAAAACTGTCAACATTATAGATTTAGTGATTTCTTATAAATAAATGTTCAAAAAACGTTTTCAAATTTTTATGTGAAACAAACAGTGCATTACAAACAAACTCAGTTATGTTCTATTTAAAAAAAAACTTTTTTGTTGATTTAGCGTTTTTTCAAATTAGAAAACAGGAATCACTAAATTTTAGCATGTTTTGCTTCTGAGGAGTTGGCAACACGGCTTATAATTGTTTGTGATATTCTATTCTCTTTGTCTTTTACTCTTAACGTACCAAGCACGGAAGCAACGTCGTGCTATGAAACAACAACAAAAACAACACTGAAATTCGCACATGAAAATTAAGAGCACGGAAAGAGCAAAAATGTGTTTATCGAAAAACTCCATCGCCGATAAAAGTAGATAAAGAAGTCAGATGTAGCCTATTTATACTCCCCGCAATAGATTTTGATAATATCTACCATCTGTAAAAATTTCAGCTCAAAATATAGTATATAACTAAAGTTATAAGCATTAAACTTTTTGTGCTCGCCTATTAATTCATCTGTGCAGTCAGTTTTTAGATAACAACAAGTAAAGAAGTTTACATCGGCAAAGCCGATTGCACACATACCTTTTCCTCAGCCTAAAATATGTTAAAACATTACCTTAACGAAAATTCCTGCCGTTTTCGTTGTTCTAGCTTGGATATCTATGTATTTATACCTTATCTGTACTTCGATTTAGGTTCTAAAACTCGAGATTATTATTAAGCAAAAAAATTTCGCGAATGGTGGTCATGGTCAAATTTTAACCGTTAGAGGACAATATGTCTAGCTGCGAAATACTCAATTCAAAAAAGTGAAAATCAAATTTTCGCGAATTTCGCGGATGGTGGTCTTGATCACATTTTAACCCTTAGAGGAAATTTAGTTTAGCTGCGAAATACTCACTTCAAAATAGTGAAAATCAAATTTTCGCGAATTTCGCGGATGGTGGTCTTGATCAAATTTTAACCCTTAGAGGACATTTTGTTTAGCTGTGAAATACTCAATTCAAAATAGTGAAAATCAGGTTTTCGCGAATTTCGCGGATGGTGGTCTTGATCAAATTTTAACCCTTAGAGGACATTTTGTTTAACTGCGAAATACTCAATTCAAAATAGTGAAAATCAAATTTTCGCGAATTTCGCGGATGGTGGTCTTGATCAAATTTTAACCCTTAGAAGAAATTTAGTTTAGCTGCGAAATACTCAATTCAAAATAGTGAAAATCAATTTTTGCGAATTTCGCGAAATGTGGTCATGGTCAAAATTTATCCATAATGGACGACTTTATTTGGCGGCAAAATACACAATCAGAAGAAGCAAAAAAATAATTTTTGTATTCAGATATGAGAATAAGAGAAAGAGTGTTTTTTTCTATTGTGTAGGATGATGACCATAGTTATAGCGATGTCGCAATTTTTTTTCAGCGAAAGCTTAAGTCTACATAGTAGCTATACACACACCAAATTTCAATAAGCTGGGATGTATAGTAAAAAAGTTATCCAGGAAAAACGTTAAAAATCGTGATTTTTGAAACTTCTGAACCACTTCCCACGACCCAAGAAGGGACTACGAAAAAAATTTGTATGCAGTTTTTCGGACATTTACCTGGTTGAAGTCCATGCCAAATTTCAATATGATATCTTTCATGGCTTAGGAGTAAATTACGAAAAACTAAAGTGTGACCGACAGACAGACAGACAGACAGACAGACAGACAGACAGACAGACAGACATGGCTAGATCGATTCCTCTTGTCACCCTGATCAAGAATATATATATATGTCTATATCTACCGCGACTCCTTTGGTATGTTACATACACCGTGCCAAACTTAATATACCCTTTCCTTCGGAAAAGGTATAAAAAGCCGAAAAAGCTCGACCGAAATTCAAATGTTTGAAGTAGTCTCCAAATTAAAAAAAAAATTATGAACGCAACGAAAAATAGCTAAGCGCTAAATGCGCTAGATCTAAAAAGCGCTAAGTTGGCATCACTGGCTATTTGGTTTCATACGCTCTCAATGTATGTATCAGAGAAGTTCATGAATGCATTCATTTGGCGAGATGAAACACTCTCTCAAAAACGAATGGCGAGCTAGAGCAGTTCAGTGAGAGCGTGAATGCTACATACATACCATTCACTTGAAAGCGGTGCACTACACTACAGCACATCATCAAAGCATTAGCGATTCTGCCTGCGACGCGAATGGTTTATAACACTGCTTAACAAATTTGGAATTTATAAAAAGCAACTGAATATTTGTGCAATTTTCCTGTAGATCTCGGCCTCCTAAGCAAGAAAAAAAATTTTTTTAATTTTTTTATGGAAGAGTTTTTGAGAAAAAATTTTTTGAAATTTTTTTCAGTGCATTTCGTAGGTGCACTTGCTATTTCAAGCATATCTCGGGCCCCGATCTACCGATTTTAATAAATATATTTTCCAAATATAGATAATTAAGCTCCCTACAACTTTTAGAAACAAAGTTTTTGATTTGCATGAGTAGTTTTAGTGCTAGAGGTGCAATTATACAAGAAAATTGTGTTTTTTTCAAAAAAATCAGGGTAAATTTTTCATATAAAAATTTGTAAAAAATAGAAATCGAAGTGGAAAACCCATTTTCAAATTTTTTGCGTATAGCTAAGTATTTCTTCTAAAAAATAAGCCCCGTTTGGCTAAAAGCGGTGAAAAATTTACGGAGCTATGATTTTTTTGCCAAAACACTAAAAAATCGATATTTCACAATTTTTGCTTTGTTCACAAAACTTGTTCATATGAGCCGAAATTATTTTATGAAGGTGCAATTGAGTAAATTTTCACATATATAAATGCATAAATGCTGCCTCTTTATTGATTAAAAATGAATGTCGTTTTGCCCTGCCTTTTAGAATGTTGTGGTGGATTTGTTTACCTGCCGGTCTCAATGACCTGTACCAGATAAAAAAGGGTGCAGTGCTTTCCCTTAGTGGAAAAAAATATAAGGTATCATGAATACGTTTTGTGCGTTAACGTCAGTTTTTATACTAAACGTGTTTCTTTACTTTCAATTTTGCCTAATGAATTGAGCGTAGTATAAAATACCTGAGGTTTTGCATACTTTACATACATACTTACATACTTACATACATACACCGGGGCCGCTGTGATGCAGCCCACTTTAAGACAACATGAACTACCAAATTGGTACAACTCCTGTAAAACATTTGTGAAATAAGCTCTAATGCAAAAGTGTTAAAGAAATAAAAATTTATTTCCAAAATTATTTTTATACAATTTGAAAAAAGTTCTTGCTTCCGCTTTGTCTTTTATATTTACTACCATCATTTTCACGCACAAGGGACCACACGTAATCACCCATCATTGCCGTGTCGAAAAGGCCGCTATAGCGATTTTCAATATATACACAATTTTTTGGGCAACCACAAAAGTCCAGATTACAAGCAAATAGTAAATAACCTACTAAAGAATTATAAGAAAGCCGAAGTACACATGTCGTTGAAGATCCACTTTCTCGATTCGCACTTGGATTTTTTCCCTGAAAACTTAGGAGACGTAAGCGATGAGCATGGCGAACGTTTTCATCAGCAATTAAAGGATGAACGTTTATCGCATAAGGATATTGATGTATAGGGCCTTTGCGAAAATGATGGTATATTGGCCCTGCGGAAAATGATGTGTAAATATAAAAAAAAGGAACAAGAACTTTTTTCAAATTTTGACAAAATATTGGATGATATTTGTTTTCTTACCTTGTGCATAGAGTTATTTCAAATTATAAAAGACAAAGCGGAAGCAAGAACTTTTTTCAAATTGTATAAAAATAATTTTGGAAATAAATTTTTATTTCTTTAACACTTTTGCATTAGAGCTTATTTCACAAATGTTTTACAGGAGTTGTACCAATTTGGTAGTTCATGTTGTCTTAAAGTGGGCTGCATCACAGCGGCCCCGGTGTATGTATGTAAGTATGTAAGTATGTATGTAAAGTATGCAAAACCTCAGGTATTTTATACTACGCTCAATTCATTAGGCAAAATTGAAAGTAAAGAAACACGTTTAGTATAAAAACTGACGTTAACGCACAAAACGTATTCATGATACCTTATATTTTTTTCCACTAAGGGAAAGCACTGCACCTTTTTTATCTGGTACAGGTCATTGAGACCGGCAGGTAAACAAATCCACCACAATATTCTAAAAGGCAGGGCAAAACGACATTCATTTTTAATCAATAAAGAGGCAGCATTTATGCATTTATATATGTGAAAATTTACTCAATTGCACCTTCATAAAATAATTTCGGCTCATATGAACAAGTTTTGTGAACAAAGCAAAAATTGTGAAATATCGATTTTTTAGTGTTTTGGCAAAAAAATCATAGCTCCGTAAATTTTTCAACCGCTTTTAGCCAAACGGGGCTTATTTTTTAGAAGAAATACTTAGCTATACGCAAAAAATTTGAAAATGGGTTTTCCACTTCGATTTCTATTTTTTAAAATTTTTATATGAAAAATTTACCCTGATTTTTTGATAAAAAACACAATTTTCTTGTATAATTGCACCTCTAGCACTAAAACTACTCATGCAAATCAAAAACTTTGTTTCTAAAAGTTGTAGGGAGCTTAATTATCTATATTTGGAAAATATATTTATTAAAATCGGTAGATCGGGGCCCGAGATATGCTTGAAATAGCAAGTGCACCTACGAAATGCACTGAAAAAAATTTCAAAAAATTTTTTCTCAAAAACTCTTCCATTAAAAAAATTAAAAAAATTTTTTTTCTTGCTTAGGAGGCCGAGATCTACAGGAAAATTGCACAAATATTCAGTTGCTTTTTTTTTGTTTGACAGTGTAATTAAGTGCGCAGAAGCAGAATGGAGGATGTTATGCACGCTCGTTCATTTAGAAAACAACATATTCCATCCTACCCCTTTACGCTCGCTCTCTCATTAGCGTAATGCAAGATCGTCGCGTAGGTATACAAAACAACACAAACAGCTTCCTATACTGACCATTCACAACCATTCGCTACCATTCGCTCAGGCAGCGAGTGGTTTTTGGCGCAGTACTATGGTAAGTAAGAGCAACGTATGAGAGAAAACACTCAACGTCACTACACTACAGCGTTCGCTCTGGCTAACGGCACATGGAAGCAGCACAAAAGCAACGATTATGCGGTGCCATTCGTCTATGCGAATGGTTCGCTGAACATCTCTGGTATGTATGCATTTAAGTACCCTGCAGTAACGAAGAGGTCAATTTGCCAAACAGGAGTACTCTGAGCTTACTCGAAATATCACTAGTCAAAATGTAGAGTATTTTATATATGAGAATTGACTAGACCTTGAGTAGCAACAAGTGGTCTAGATGAAGAGTAGTAAAAAAATTATCTTTCCAGTGAGAGTTCGATTTCCCCCGACAAAATCGATAGTAGCACAGGAAATTTAGGCAAGGGGCTCATGGGGGTGTTATATGGAAGCGTTTTTAATGGCAACAAGAAAAATTGTATTTAATAATTTAAACATTTCTTTTGATAACGATAGTATCGATTGCGGTAAAAACAATCGATAATGTCAGAAAGAATGGGGGCTTTTACACTAGTCAATTATTGATGTCAATTTGCACTTTCTGGACGAGCGAATAGCGGGAATGTAGAGAAAAGTTACGGTGTTTTTTTGTTTTCGAAAACTCGATAGATCGTTTTGTTCCCTTCTTTGTACGTGAAAACACGGATAAAACACAAAAAAGGAATATAAATATGAATTTACGGTCAATAATTGACCAGTGTAAAATGCCTCAATGAAACCGCTTATCTATCGATAGTGTCATCGATATTTTACCAGCTCTATTCTTAAAACCGCGTTGGACGAAAAGTGAAAATTTTAAGTGAAAAAGCAAATAATTATAAAGAAAAAAGGTAAGTATGAGCAAGAGAAATTTAAAATGAAAAGTCCTTCGTCAAACTTTGGAGTATAAGGCAAGGTTTGAGTCACAGGATGAACGATTCCCCCAGGCAATTGAAAGGGAAGAGCTTTTTGGAGCATTGGAGCCGGGCGAAGAAGGAGAAGAAGGATATAATTCTGCATCTGTCCCTACAACTGGAAAAACATTATGCGAAAAATTGCGGGATTGGGTTGTAGAAGAGAAGCCTTCTAGAAAATCCTTGAGAAGTTGCTTCGGATTTTGAACGAAGAAGGTCTTGCCGTACCATTACCAGCTGAGAAATTAGTTGGTAATAGAACTCATGCGGTAGTAAGAAGCGTTTGTTCGGGCAGTTACTGTCACATCGGTTTAAAAAACCAGTTAAATATATATATAGGGTATCTTTTGTGCTAGATAAATATGATGAAATAATCTTTGATATTAATATAGATGGAATACCTATATTCAAAAGCTCACGAGTTCAACTATGGCCAATATTGGCTAAAATAGTGAACGTGGAAGAAAATATTGACGTTTTTCCTGTGGGCATTTATCTGGGCAAAAGCAAGCCCAGCTGCGTTGAATCATTTTTGCAGGACATTGTTGACGAAGTGAAATCTTTAAAAGATAATTTACTTTTAAATGGCAAGAGTATTCTTATAAATCTTCGTTGCCTTATTTGTGATACGCCATCCCATTGTTTGTGCCATCCCTGGACACACATCAGCACATGGATGTATGAGGTGCACCCAAACAGCATCAAAAATTAATAGCGTGCTAACTTATAGCACTGTTTCAGGTAGTCTAATATCCGATGAAGATTTTGCTCAAGGAATATTCCCGAATAAACATCAAAAGCAATTCATTGGCAAAGAAACTCCTTTAGAAACACTAGGCTTCAAAATGATTTCCCAAGTACGTCTAGATCGTATGCACTTAATCTATCTTGGTGTCATGAAAAAATTCTTCTCCGTCTTTTGAATAATAAATTATTGCATAAAATCTCTAAGGAAAATTTGAATGCAATATCGGAGAATTTGTTAAAAATTAAAAATTACATTCCAAGAAAATTTGTGAGGAAGCTGAGGTCTTTTGATGATATACATTATTGGAAGGCAACAGAATACTGGCAATTTCTAGCATACACTGGTCCATCCGTTTTGAAGGACTGTGTAGATGACGATTTTTATTACGAATTCATGTTTCTACATTGTGCGTACCAATTACTAAACTGTCCACGTCAGCTAATGGCAAACTTGAACCAGGCCCGTGATTTAATTCAGTTATTTTTATCAAACTTTCCAATAGTTTTTGGAGAAAATAGTGTGTCCTTTAACCTACACAGCCTTTTGCATTTGGTTGACGACGTCGAAAAATTTGGGGTGCTCCCAAATTTTTCTGCATATTGCTTTGAAAATAAGTTGCAAATCCTTAAAAAGAACGTCAGGAAGTCAAGCAAAATACTTCAACAAATTGTTAATAAAAATGCTGCGGAAAATTTATTAAAGCGTTTTTATCTACAAAAACATTTGACAGAAGCCAAATATTTTGGTCCAAATTACTGGCTTTCAGGATGGTGAAGAGATTTTTATCGAAGGTAGAGAAATACTTACTTATGAGAGTTTTTTTAAAGAACCTTTAGGGTCTTCCCACTTAGGCATTTATCTTGCTAAACTTGAATTGGCGGAAAAAAATTATTTCCAATGAAGGATCTGGTTTTAACATACGTTTGTTTTCCTCATAAAACTAATTTCCTTATGCTTCCAATTCTCCACAGTTGTCTATAATGATGTTTTCAGGAGCCAGTACTTCATCGACAAGCAAATTTAAAAAATACGAAAATAAAAGTACGTTTCAAAACGTGATATTTAAATATCATCATATAATTTTTGTATTTTTAACTTTAGAAAACTGCAATTGTAAGGACGAAGTGCTTGCGGTGCTGAATGAAATGAAAGGTAAATTTTGTTATATGCACGTTACGTAAATATAAAAATATGAAATGTCTCCACAGATACTATAAAGTCGCAACACAATGAAATGAAAGGTAAATTTTGTTATATGCACGTTACGTTGAACAACTTAAAGAGTTCGACAATATACTTGAAACTCATTCTGAGTGATATGTAAGTTAATTTTAATTTAAATGCAAATCCCAAACTTATCTTTATGAATGCTCTTATATAACATTATAAATTCAAAATATATATCCAATTGATGGTTTTTCTAAGGTGCGACACATGAGAAGCCGACTGCAACGAAATGTCAGCAGATACCTACCCGAGTTAATTGACGAAAACCTTATAATGATGTTCAATGTAGACGGCACACATGGAAAACAAAGATTTAAAAACTACAAAAATATTTACATGCGCATTCTAGGTAGCTAATTTAACTTCATCTCATGCTGCTTTCAGACTATTTCATTTAAATGATTTAAGCTGTATTTAACTTGAATTTGGCTTCTTTAAATGCAGAAATTAAATCATGAGTTTAGCTGTTCCATATTGCAACGCTTTCATTTTAGGTAATAAATTCAGATTTTATTTTAAATGCTAAAATCACAAACGCTAGAATCAGTTAAATCCAATAGTCTGAAAGCGGCATGAAGCAATTTCTCAGTAAACTACAAGAGTTTGTCCTTTACAGAAGCCATTGTTGATGAAAAACCAAAAGAACGACTACGCGATGGTTTTCAGAAGGCGAAGAAGAAACATTTTCGAAAAGTTTCGAAAACTAAGAAAACCTACGAGCAAGAAAATGCACAGCCCGATCATAGTTTCTCCGAAAACAAAATGCCTTAAAAATCAAATCGATCCTTTGCGTGGTCATTTTCTTCTTAGTTTTAAGGAAATAAATTTTGTTTTCAAGAACTTTACTTTTTTTTCAATGCTTAAAAATCAAATCGATCCTTTGCGCGGTCATTTTCTTCTTAGTTTTAAGGAAATACAATTTGTTTTCAAGAACTTTACTTTTTTTAAATGCTAAAAAAGCGGATGTTTTAAAAAATAGAATCGATCCTTTGCGCGGTCATTTTCTTCTTAGTTTTAAGGAATATACTTTTATCATGAATTTAATACTCTTAAGCTATATAATACGCTTTTTAATTAAAGAGAAAAATACTTTTTTTTAAATGCAATGTAATTTACTGAATTCAAAGAATATAAGATATTTATTTTCTGTCCTAAAAGTAATCAAAAAAATGTTAAGCCGATATATCAACAAACAGTCCGAGCCAGCCTTTACGCTTATCGAACAACCCCAACTTCGAACTTGCTTATAGAATCCGGACTTCCATCCATCGAAGACAGGATAAACAAGTAAGGGTGTTATAGTCAGGCAAGCCTGACAATAGAATACCCGACACAGACACACATATTCAAATAATTTTTAATATCAGGAGTTGTTTAAGGCCATAGGGGCCCCATATACCGCATTTTTTTAAATTTCTTTATGCAAACCGCCCCTTTGCCACGCCCACTTTTCCAATTTTTCGGAATTCTAATCGGAGGCTTAAATATACGCGCAAATTCTAAGTTTCATTGAAATATTTGGAAAAAGTCAGATTTTGGGGCAGTTTTCGGATTTTTGTGACAGACCCTAGTACTGGAGGTACCCTTAATAATGAACCAATCCAGAAAATTTTTGGGCAGGATGTTTATGGTAACAAAGGAAGTATAAGTGCCAATTTTCGTTCAAGTCCCATAGGCGTTTCGGGAGTAGGAGACAATTTTCGAAAAACGCCCTTCTGCCACGCCCATTTTTCTGATTTTTGTAAATCACATTAATTGGCCTAAAATATGTTCAAATGCCAAATTTCATCAAAATATCTTGAAAAACTCCGATTTTAGAGCAGTTTGTGTGATTTTCGTAACAGACCCTAGTACTGGAGGTACCCCTAAAAATGGTCCATTCTCGAACTTAGTCTTACTCATGTCCCCGTGAGCACGCATACAAAATTTTGTCAAGATAGCTCAACTCCTTCGATAAGATAACTGTATATAGACAGACGGACAGACGGACGGACATGTCTAAATCGAATCTCCTGGTGACGCTGATCATTTCTATATACATTTTGTATAGTCTATCTCGACTGGTTCTGGGTGTTACACACAACCCAACAAACGCAATATACCCTCGACACAGAGTGTGTCGGGTATAAAAACGCACAAGCAAAATTACTAACTAAACTCTTGTTCCCAAACAACTCAATCATCGACAAAGATGTAAAAAATGCTCTTAAACAACAGCTACAGCAACGTTTATTATCAGCTATACATAAAACACTACACCAACGCCTCGAGCTTGGAATAACTTCGGTGTCTAAGATAAATGCGGACCGCACTCCTCCCTGGGAGCTTTCTGATAATTCCTGTGACATCAATTTAAGCACCCAACAAAAAGACCAGACTCCACCTTCAGTATTGAGACAAAATTTCACTCAGAAAAAGATCGGCCTCGAAACATTAGGCTGGAAATTCCTCTATACAGATGGCTCAAAAACTGATACCACCACTTCCTTTGCTGTGGTAGACGATGAGGGTACCATCATCTTGCAAAAAACACTACCTCCTCTATCCTCTATATTTACGGCTGAAGCAACCGCAATAAAGGCGGCAATAAACTACGCACTAAATTCCAAAGGAAAATTCATCATCTGTACAGTCCCCTTATCAGCGTTAAAAGCTATCAGTAATCCTGCATCAACCTGCTGGACCACAGTTAACCACATAAGGTGCCAGCTGATAGGAAAAGAAAATAAAATTCACTTGATGTGGATACCAGCCCACATCGGTATCAACGGACACGAAAACGCTGACGCAGCAGCAAGATCTGCAGCAAGGCATCAAAGCCCTACAAAAAACATATACGAAAAAATTGACCTTCGCCGATACATTGCCTCCTTCTTAAAATCAAAAACACAAGAATGTTTGCTTCAACATAAACATCATCACTATTCCAGCATCAACCCAACCCACAAATCAGTCATCTACCCTACGAACGTAACCAAAACCTACATCCGCAACTTCTCGAGACTTCGTCTAGGACATACATCTGTCACACACCAACACCTTATTCATCCAGAAACTATGGAATATGTGACCGATGCCGGCTACCCATACCAATCAATCATATTCTAAGGGACTGTCCCCACAGCGTTTCAATTATAAACAAATATTTCTCTAACACTGATCTCCTTAACGCCCTACAAAATCCTACAAATTTCAACATTGAATTAATCAATAACTTTTTAAAGAAGCTAGAAATACAGATTGTATAAAAAAAAAAAATTAAAAAAAAATTAGTACTACATGCAAACCGATCTACAACTTAAGTTCTGAACATTGTTTAATTTTGTTTAATACTAGAGGATTAGTCTAAGTTACTATATCTGTTTCTTTGTTAGCTATCTAATTTATTATATAGAACTTTAAAAAAAAAAAAAAAATTATTTTGATTTACTGAAATATTTAAAATATGCTTTTTTGCACCCTCATTGGTACGTATGGGTCAATTAACCTCTAATTGACCATTAGATGTCTTCTCGTGGAGTAGTTGAGCGCTACAAGCATAACTGGCACATATGGGTCATTTGACCTCTAATTGACCATTAGATGTCTTCTCGTGGAGTAGTTGAGCGCTACAAGCATAACTGGCACATATGGGTCATTTGACCTCTAATTGACCAGCCTAAGTCTACTCGTGGAGTAGTTAAATGTGGGAGTGGTTATTTCTCAATGACAGCCCAATGTTAAAAAAGACAATTGAAAGCATTGGTTGGCAAATTAAGAGGGGAGTAGTCCTGGTATTTTTGTGACTAGTCGGGGAGTAGTTGGAGAGTAGTTCGAATTACTGCAGGGTATGTGTATAATATAGACATATTAAAATGCATACATACATTGAGAGCGTATAAAAGCAATAAGTTATTTGATACTTCAGAGAAGAGCAGAATGAACGCAAGTAAAACTAACTTCAGCCTTAGTTTTCTGTTGGCTGTAGAACTGCGAATAATGCCACGACCGCAACGTTACCGTGTGGGGCCAGGAAGTAGGGCTCTTCGTGATCGTACGAGAAATACACGACTACGCGAAAACACTCTGCGTGCAAACGCTAATGGAGGTGTTGGAGAGGAAAAAAAAACAAATAAAATATGCAAAATAAAATTATGAAAAACTAAAAAACAAATCAAAAACTGTCTTTCAAAATTCATGTTCCTATGTATCTTGCTTAAAGTTATGTTAAATTTTATCTTTTTTGTTTAGGTGGAATTTGTGTTCTAGGAATCCACCGAATGCGTTGGTCAACTGGGTTTACTAGTTTATACAGGGTGTTCCATACTAAATAGATAAAAAAAAAAAGGGGGGGTGATAGAGGGGGTCCAGACGGACCAAAAATCGTATGGCAGGGGGGCTCGCAAATGCACCCCTGAGGAGTTACATGCAAAAAACAATATTTTGGTTTTTTCACTGGTGCTCCTCACTTACAGGCCGTAAATTCAAAATCACATATGATATGAAAAGCTTGGCGGTTTTCCGTTAACACTGCATACTACGATTTTAAATAATTCAACTCCGTTTTCTCTGGTACTACCATCTAAGCCTAAAATAGTGTAATTTTGGCTTTTAAAGTGATTTAATTCAAAAGAAATACAATCGAGCCCCTTTTTTTACTCTTTTCGAAAACTTTGATTTTTTCTCTTCAATTTGATACCATAGTTGCTAAAAAAAAAAAGTTTCACAATCAATGCAAAACTAAGGTTTGAAAATAATTATTTTGAATTTTTGACTCCCAGAATAGATATTTTCGATACAAGTGTCGAAATGAAGCTTTTTTTTGCACGAGTGGTAAATGTTGTTACAATACCACGAGTGCGAAAAAAGCTGAGTTTCGACACGAGTGCCGAACAATATTTTATGCAATAAGATTTCAAACTAGATTTTAACCTAAATTTAAGAAAACGTTTTTTTTTGTGAAGAAAATTTTTATTTTTATTTGACAGATTCACAATTTGAAATTCTTTATTATACAACTTCGTAGTATGCTCTGCTTATTTTTGCCTTGTATTTTTTGAAATGCGTGCATTTTGAAATTTATTATTGCACACCTTGCCTTGTATTTTTTGAAATGCGTGCGTTTTTAAATTTATTATTGCACGCTTTGAAATTCATTACAAACCCTGGTAGTATGCCATGCTTTTTGTTTGTTTTAAAATTTTTTTTTATATTTTCTCAAATCTAGTGTCATAATATCCCTGCAGTAATGAAGAGGTCAATTTGCCAAACAGGAGTACTCTGAGGTTACTCGAAATATGACTAGTCAAAATGTACAGTATTTTATGTATCTACGGAGATCTACGGGAGGTGAGTTTCAGGATTTCCCTTCGCTTTGTGCTTCGATTGCGAAGTAGAAAAGAAATTGTTATTGTCTGCTTTAAGTTCGCATTCTGATCGTTGTCCCACCGAAAGGTAGTTAGCTGGACGGTTAAGACTATCGCTCAGCGACCTCATGGGTTGGGGTTCGATCCCTGGCTCGGGTGAGAATAACTTTTTTTTTATTACCAAGTTTTTTTTTATGTTTATATTTTAATTTATTTTATTTAATAGTTAATTTTGAAATAAAAAAATGTTTCGCTAAATTTTTAAGTATTTTTTTTCTATATTTTTTTTTTTAATGTGTATTTTTCAGTTAAAAAATT
The DNA here is from genome assembly GCA_020466095.1 of Chlorops oryzae. NCBI lineage: Eukaryota > Metazoa > Arthropoda > Insecta > Diptera > Chloropidae > Chlorops > Chlorops oryzae. Next base: position 89,713,469 of record CM035806.1, read on the forward strand.
TTTGTAGTAAAAATTCTACTCGTGCGTTCCACAAAAACTTCAGCAACCAAAAACTCAAATGAGCGTTTTGATCAATACATTAAATTTGCTTGTTTAGCGTAATGGTTAAGACGCTGACTTACCAACCCAGAGATCAGCGGTTCGAGGCTCGGTCAAGGCGAGAAAATTAAAAAAGTAGTGAAAAATAAAAGATTTAAAAAAAAAACAAAAGAGAAAAAAAAATACAAAACAAAGAGAAAATAATTTTTTTTTTTTTCATAAAATGTGCAAAAAAACAAATTGACCAAAAATTGACCCAACTGTATATACTCCAGGTCTAGTTCATATGAGCAAAAACTGTGACTAGTTATTTTCCAATGACAGCTCAACGTTAAAAAAGACAGTTCAAAGCATTGGTTAGCAAATTAAGAGGGAGTAGTCCTGGTATTTTTGTGACTAGTCGGGGAGTAGTTCGAAAGTAGTTGGAATTACTGCAGGGTGAGTATGGAACACCCTGTATAATAACACTGTGATAGTTTTTTTCAAAAAATTTAAACAAGACCGAATTTAACGGTTTCCCAATGTTTCGGGCACGAGGAACCAAACTGCATCATCAGACTTTTGAGTTATCGGTTCGCCTTCATGCAAAAAATTTTTTAAAAGTTTTTTTTTTACCATTTTTTTAGCCCTGTGAACTTGGCATCTAAGTTGAAAAAAAAACTTTTTTTTTTATTTGCAATCGTTTGTACCAGTTTAGTACCCGATTGTATCATGATTCATTTCGTAAGTACCAAGAATTTTGCGAACATCCGTATCCGCATCCGCAAATGCGGAACTTCCTAAATTGTTTTCTTTGCAATCGATTGTACCATGTATCGTTTCGTTACTACCCAGAATGTTGCGAATATTTGTAGCCACTTCCGCAATTGCGGAAATTCCCCTATTCGTACGCTACCGCAAAAATTTCCAAATATTCATCTGCATATGTCAAAAATCCGTATTCGAAGCATCTCTGGAGGTAATAACGTCCGGGCGGAGGTACTAACATCTAGAATAATTTTATATATGGTTGAACCAAAGACCTTATAACTAACAAGATGCGTAACGACCATACATTTGAAAATCCATAAGAATTTTCGAGGTGGCTCTATTAAAAAGCCACAGCCAAGGCATAATTTTGAGAGCGAAACGAAATCAAGTGGCTTCTGTGACATTCGTATTTTACGCCGATTTTAGTCGGCTGTGAGCTCAGTAACCGAATGGTAGCGTGAGCGCTGTGTCAAATAATAGTCGATGAAAGATGTAGTAGCGTAACTATGTGAGTGAATATATATGTGCATACATACACACATTCATTCCCATTCAAGCAACCCTGCAGGAAATGTCAATAGTGAATCTATACTCATTCACTAATGACCGCGTCGACAGTACTACTGACCAGCTATACCCGCCGCAATGCTTTGCGCTATACAGTTTCTCTAATGACACCGCCTGTAAATATTTTTGACGTTGTCACTAGTTCTCTTGTCTATATTGACATCAATATAGACATGGGGCCATATGGCGACAGAATTCCTGCAGGGAAGCTAAACACTCTGCGCCTATAGTTTGTATGTTTTCTCAGTTCATTTGTATGAATGCATGTACTCGTATGCACGAAAAATCTCAAAAAACACTTCGGTTCAGTGCCGTAGCAATTCCGTTTTGCGTGGAGGAAAATTAGTTTTTTAATTTGCGTTTTTTTAATTTTAACGTCTATTTTAATTAAAACCACATTAAATACACGCTTTCAATGCACGTTTTTTCGATTGTCATTTATTTGTTTTCCTTTTCTAAACTTTTTCATGGGCAAAAACAAAAATGCGTGGGGGGGAAAACCCCTCTTTCCCCTATGGTTGCTACGGCACTGCTTCGGTTGGACCTCGTGTCAAAACACGTCGTCAAAACGAGCATATGAATTGAGTAAGCAACGCATTACGCTCTCACAAAAGCCAATGTCTAACGAAATCGAAAATCTCTTGCTTTTAGATTTCTCTGGCTCCTGTGGACATTTTTTTGTTCGTCGTTACGCATCTTGTTAGTTATAAGGTCTTTGGTTGAACTAATTTTGATCGAGGTACAGTAGAATCTCGTAAAAGTTACCGCTCGAATGAGTTAAACGCTTGGTTAAGTTAATCGAATTTCAGCGCCCACGTCGCGTTCTAAAATGTTAATTTTGGCGTTAACTTTTCTGAGCGTAACTTTTTTATTTTCCTTTTTTTTTATTAAATCACCCCTATTTCGTTTGTATTACGTGGAATAGCGAAGAAAAACAAAAGAAAACAACGCAAATCATAACGGTAACAGTTAAAAGTGACAAATTACATCGAAGCGTGCAGCCTTATTGTGAAATAGTAGTTGTTGAAAAAAAATTGAGTTAAAGTATATCTGTGTAAAACTAATTTAAAATAAAAACTTTAAATAAAATAAGCATGTTATGTTTGCAAAAATATTTTTTTATGCATTTAGACTCTATTTCATTAATTTTTTCGATTTTGAACGACATTTAGAAAAGTTAATAATTCGGAAAAGTTGATTACCCCTGGGACAAATCGATTAACTTTTGCGAGATTCTACTGTACTAACGTCCGCATGGAGGTCAGTGCCGTAGTAACCATAGGGGCAAGAGGGAGCTTTGCCCCGCCGCGCATTTTTGTTTTTGCCAATGAAAAAAAAAATAGAAAAAAGGAGAAAAAATAAATGGCAATCGAAAACAAAAGCAATAACGAAAGCTATTTGTATGGTTTAAACTTCGACAGTTTATTTATAATTCTTAACAATGATATTGAATCATATTTAATATAATTGCACTTTGCAATTTTTTAGTTTATTGAATCTTAAAAGAACTGTTTCCTGGTCTAAAAAATCAAGTCGCTTGTGCTCGAACGCCAGAAACGACAAATTGTTTAATCTATCAGTCGACATGCTAACACGTTGAGACCACATGATCCGTGTCAAGGCCGAAAATGATGAATAGATGCAAATGTGCTTGACACTTGTTTTATGCGCATGCAATGTGGTATTAATTAAAATAGACGTTAAAATTGGGGAAAAAATCGTTTTACATGAGTATTGCTCCCTAATGCGGCATTTTATCATAACAGTGTTTTCGAAAGAATTACTTGGCATATCTCAGAGCACATTTTGGTGTTAGCTTCCCTGTAGGATATTGGGGTAAATTGGAGCTCTAGCGAGTAGTCCTGGAGTATAGGAAAAAGAACCAGTGCACGAGTATAAATACCGAGAGTAGAGACTAACTAGTGGCACGGTAACCGAGACGCCTACAGTTCAATTTTGCTTCAACGTTAATGTAACAGCGTAGCAAACTTTAAGTCAGATAACTCGATAGTGTGATGGAAGAGTGTTGGCTTAGAAATCTGAAGGGCGCGAGTTCGATCCATGTCGTAGGCGAAAAAAATTTGGAAGAATGGTAAAATTCAAAAATACAAAAAATTTAATATAAAATACATATGGTTTGTCTGACTCGCCATTGGTGCATTGACGTCTCAGAACTTGTTAAAATATTTCTATGAATTTAGAACCCTTTTTTTATTTTTTATTTGCATTTTATTTTTGAATAACCAAAAAATAACAAAAAAAAAAAACAAAAAAAAAAACTTTGGCGAGAATAGAACCCCGGTCTTCCGGGGCGTGCGGCAAATGCTCTACCCATGCGCTACTTCAGCCCGAACCGTTACCTTTGCTAGTAACGTAACATATCAAATATACTTGATTGGCCCCATAATCTCTACTTCAAACGCGAGTAGAGATTTTTCAATGACAGCACAATGTTAAAATCGTCATTTGAATGCATTGTGGCGGAAATTAATGGCGAGTAGTACTGGGGCATTTACGAGTAATCTTAGACCATACCTTGGAGTACTCCAATATTCTACAGGGTTAGAACACCAAACTTCAACTCATACATACTCATGAGCAAAAAAATGGTCAAAAAAACTTTTAAAAACATTTTTGCATGAAGGCGTACCGATAACTCAAAAAACTAATGATGCAGTTCGATTCCTCGTGCCCGAAATAGGGGGAAACCGTTAAATTCGGTCTTGTTTAAATTTTTTGAAAAAAACTATCACAGTGTTATTCGGTATTGTTTTCTTTTTCGAATACCACAGTGTAATCATCAAGCTAGAAAATAAAATCACTGAGGTACTATGGAACGTGCGTGGATTAGTAATGCAATTATAAAAGGAATAGCAGAAAAATCTTGAGGAAAATATTAACAAGTAAGGGTGTTATAGTCAGGCGAGCCTGACAATAGAATACCCGACACAGACACACATGTTCAAATAACATTTAATATCCAGAGGTGTTTAAGGCCATTAGAGGCCCCATATACCGACCTTTGATAGATTTTTTTATGAAAACCGCCCTTTTGCCACGCCCAATTTTCCAATTTTTTTGAATTCTAATCGGGGGCTTAAATATACGCTCAAATTTTAAGTTTCATTAAAATATTGCGAAAAAGTCCGATTTTAAGGCAGTTTTGGGATTTTTGTGACGACCCTAGTACTGGAGGTACCCTTAAAAATGGACCGATCAAGAAAATTTTTTGGAAGGATGTTTAAGGCTACAAAGGAACCATAAGTGCCAAATTTCGTTCAAGTCGCATTTGAATTTCGGGTGTAGGAGACAATTTTCGAAAACCGCCCTTCTGCCACGCCCAATTTTCCAATTTTCTGAAATAATATTACTGGCCTTTAAATATGATCAAATATCAAATTTCATCAAAATATCTTGAAAAACATCGGTTTTAGAGCAGTTTTTGTGATTTTCATAACAGACCCTAGTACTGGAGGTACCCCTAAAAATGGTCCGATCGGGTCCATTCTCGAACTTGTTCTTACTCATGTCCCCGTGAGCACGCATACCAAATTTTGTCAAGATAGCTCAATTTCTTCGATAAGATAACTGTATACAAACAGACGGACAGACGGACGGACATGTCTAAATCGAATCTCCTGGTGACACTGATCATTTCTATATATTATATATTTTGTATGGTCTATCTCGACTAGTTCTGGGTGTTACACACAACCACACAAACGCAATATACCCTCGACACAGAGTGTGTCGGGTATAATAAGAAAAAAAAAATTAAAGGTCTTGTGTTAGTTGTTTGAAGTGGCGCGTCCCAATAAGCACAACGAATTCGAATCGAATTCGAATCGAATTCGTTTTGACGTGCAAACTCTTCGCGGCGAGCTCGAATCGAATTCGTGAGGGAGTCACCTTTTTACGCGATTCATATTTTTATCGCATTTTTTATCGTTTACGAATCGCGCGCGATTCGTATTTTGCTATCGCGCTTTATTCGAATTTTTTATCATATTCGATTCGCCTTTTTGTCGAATTTTCTATCATATTCTTATCGCTTTAGCTTCGAATTTTTTATCATATTCGATTCGCCTTTTTGTCGAATTTTCTATCATATTCGATTAGAAAAAAAAATTAATTTTTATATTTAATGTAAAATTCAAATAACAGTATACAAAAAAAAAAAAAAAAAAAAAAAAGTCTAATGCTGATAACCACACTTTTGAATCCACCGGCTGTGGGATTTGAACACCGAACCTCTTGATTTCTAGTCATATTTCTCGTCTGCTTACCCATTATGCCGTCTTCGCCGAATTGAAATAAATGACTTTTTTTCGTTTATAAGTTTAGCTTGATTATATATTTACCTCGAATGCCTTGCGATTTGGAAACAAATTAACAAAACTACTTTCGAGAATTAAAGTTTCGTGCGCACTAAACACAAATATTTTAAAGAATTCGAATCGAATTCGAATCGCGGAAGGCAATTTTCGCGATATCGCGCTTTTATCGTATTTTGCGTTCGATTCGAATTCGATTCGAAGAGAAAATGCGATAAGAATTCGAAACGTTTGCAACGAGCTCGCTTTTTTCTCGTGGAATTTATAAGAGTCTTGCCGACTACGGCACCCTGAAAGGGATTTTAAAGTTTTGTTGATTTTTCGATAGGTGGCATCTAAAAACACTGTAAGGACGACTTTTTAGTTTTCTATTTTGAAAAGTCCTTGAGGGCTCCCTGAAAAATGGCCCCAATGCAAAATGGCCCCAAACTGAAAATGAAACAAGTAAGAAAGCTAAAGTCGGTCAAGCCCGACTTTGAAATACCCAGCGTCCCGACATTATTGGCGCACTATGTTTTGCCTCTCCATTTGTGGGCGTGGCAGTGGGCGGACCACATAAATTTTTTCCTACACCTTTCATTCGCCTTGGTCAACTTATGTTGCGAATTTGAAGCTTCTACGCCTTTTTCTTCACAAGTTACGATAAGCCCTTATTTGTGGGCTTATTTGTGGGCGTGGCTCGAGGAGGGCGGCGTCCATTTTTTTCCAGGATATTTCCCTTTTTGTAGTTTACCAGTACACCAAATACCAATGAAATGTGTTGAGTGGTTCGCGAGTTACAAGCATTTTACTGAAAACACATTATATTCATTTGTGGGCGTGGCAGTGGGCGGATGTCTCCCATTTTTACTTAGGATCATACTCGGATCCCGATATACCTGTGTGCCAAATTTCGACTTGATTGGTCCAGCCGTTTCGGAGGAGATCCGACCACGGACGGACGGACAGACGGACGGACATGTCTAAATCGATTCAGTTTTTGATCCTGATTATTTCTATATATATATATATATATGTCTATATCTACGGAACTTAGTTCTGGCTGTTACTAGATTCGCACAAAACTAGTATACCCTGCTTACGCTGGGTATAATAAGCAGTGTTACCGACCATTTAAAGTTAATCTTCGAACTGTGAAGGAAATCCCGGATCAGGGTTAGGGGTAGACGCTATAACATCACTGCAATTATACTAAGAAAAATGGGGGGATATTGATTCATATTTCTTGACTAGAAAGAAAATTTTAACTTTCGCGACATGATCTTGTTTTGAGTTCTTTGATTCGAAAATAATTAGAAATACTAAAATGAAAAATGATTGATCCATCTAGTGCTTGAATATATCAACGAATGCATGTCATGATTTTATTTTACTTCTGCCATTATTTGATCTAAGTATAGATACCTAATAAATTTTTATCGATTCATACATTTTTTGGATTCTTTTGGGTCTTGGTCCATAGATCCGTACATTTCATGTTTCCCTTTAACTGTTTTTGTTTGCTCATACAACAATTTTCCGCTAATTTTCATGTAATTAAAGGAATTTTTTGTATAACTTGTTGAAACTTAAGTCAATTTACTTAAAAAAGTATTTTTTGGAGATGCGTGAAGATAACTCCTTAATGACAATATGGGAATTCATTCGAACCCTCGAAGGAGTGAACTCTGAGAACTTCTTTGCGTTAACTGTCAAAATACATGGAAGCTTTGACGGCTGTTTAAAAAGTTCTCAAAGTTCACTAAGTTCGAGGTCTGAATGAATACCCATAATATGTATTTATTGAAGAAACTATCCCATTTATGCATTATTTTGGTCTTAGTCACAAGTATGTTGGATAATTCTTAAAATTAATTCACAAATAATTCTATTGTCGTTATTAGCTGTATTGCATTTTAACCCAGTAGCGCCTAGCGATGCCATATGGCATCAATGAAAGGGTTCGTTTTCTGCTATCCCCATACTTGAACCAGTTCATATTTTATTTAATTTTTAATATTTATTTTTTTTAATTTAGGTGCTACCGGGTTAATCAAGCACAGCTTTTGCAAGGAAGAGAAAATCAATAAGGCATTTTAATACTTCTAATCCTATCTTACTCAGTAAAAAAAATAGGATTACTCAAAGATTAATCTTGGATTATTCCTTTTGGAGCAATTTATTACTCCTCAAATCTCTGAGCCTCATGTATTTTGTACTCCATTTTAGCATGGCATGTTCCTACGGGCGAGCAATCCTTTTGAGCTCCCAATGGAGATCAAAGACTACTCTTTTTGACTTCCGAATGGAGGACAAGGAGAGTAATAGCAAATAGTAGTAATCCTTTGAATCTCCTGAATGAGCAAAAATGGAGTAATATTTTGTAGCTCCTGAAAGAGCACAAGTTGATTAATATTTTGTAGCTCCAGAAAGAGCACAAATATAGTAATATTTTGTAGCTCCTGAAAGATCACAAATAGAGAAATATTTTATATTTTTTCGGTTTTTTAGTATTTTTATATTACATAAATAATAACTATTTTTTAAAATAATTATTTCCAGCTTTTGATTCTACTGTTGTGGGGTTTGAACCTCGGATCCCTCGATTCCTAGTCAATTTTTTCATTTATAAGGTTGAAATCAAATTTAATTTAATTTTATTTTGATTTCGGATTGCTCTCTTATGCTCCGAATCGACGAAAAAGTCATTACTCCTGCATTGCATCAATTCGGATTGCTCGTAAAAACTCCGAATGGATGAAGAAACCATTACTCCTTCACTGCTCGATTTAGGCATTTCTCCTTAATTTTTTACTGGGCAGCGGCTAATACATTTACGTACAGAATTGTGTAATTGTACAATAAGTCTCTACTTCTACCTTTGGTAAGATAAATTCGTAAGAATTCAAAATTTCGAAAGGTCCATAAAAAGTGATTGAAAAGATAATCCATTAAGTTTGGGGCCACGTTTGCGTTGGAATTTCAAAACGCTTATATTGAGTCGAGGATGCGTATTTTGTGGGGAAGATTTGACTGTATGTAAGCTAACCATATATAGAAACACAACGCTACGCTATCATTTGGAGTTCAATACAGGAATAATGGAGAAAGCACATGGTTTTGGCGGCTTCGATTACTTATAGCATATGCACAATGGCACACGAGCGGGGCCATTATTGCTTGCTTTAATGCGATAGAACCAAAAACACATTTTAAAACAACTCATGGCCGAACACTCTAGCGTATAAAAAGTTCGTCCTGTAATGTGAACTGCTATTTTCATAACTTACTTGCGAAAGTTGCTCTTCAGAAGCTTTTCTTTGCTCCGGATTGGGTTCGATTGTTCCGCGCAGCAAATCCGTCAACTTTTGAGGATCCATGTTGTTTGCCGGTTGTTCTCCTGGATTGCTAGATGCAAATTCCTACTGCCTAACCAATTAATAACACACGCCGGAAGAATAAATGTAAATTCACTAGAGCTGAAGCAAACCGTATGTATTGATCACTGAGTAACGGGTGCGCCATCAAGTACCGAGTAACGAAACCTTAAAGCGGGTATAGACACGTCAAATGTCTGTCAGACATCGAGACTGTATTATGCGGGGTATAGACACGTCAGATGTTGTATCAACTGTGAGCGTGTGTTCGTAGGTACCAACTTGAAATTGACTATAAACATGTCGTACGATATTCATTTTTTCGCGGATTTCGAGTGCTAAGGTCATGCGCTTTTCTTTCGGCTACCTCTTTGTTTTTGATGAAGCGCATTTGCCCGTCGGCAAAACCTAAAAAAAAATTATGAGTGATGATTTTATTCAGCGCTACTTCTTTCTAATGCCGGAATCCTTTTTAATTCCCTCCTGTAAATTCCTCCTTTTAAATTCCGGTCACTATGTTCTTTCGACTTAACATTCCACAAATCCGACAAATCACACTAAACTTCTATTAGTTCCAAAATAAAATTTTTTTCTTCCATTTGTTCATTAATTTTCCGTTCGCTTTAAGAAAATTTTCCGCTCTCCGTTCGATGTTCACTCGTTGAATTTCGCGCACAAATGAGGGTTGAACCAACATGGATATAGACCTTCAGACACACCATCTAACATCGTTACCTGCTTGATCAAAAATTCAAAGATTTTGATTTTCCGTCAGACATCGTAGGTATACTCTTTCTCACTAACACCCACTCATAGTTGATACAACATCTGACGTGTCTATACCCCGCATTAAGGCACTAAGCATATAATAGATAGAGGAATAATTTCATACAACGATTTGTCCACATGAAAAACCGAACGATTGGTTCCCATACGCTCGTGTTGTATTTGGTCTCTCGTTTCTGGCACCAGCAACGAGAGGAAACGAACTCAAACCTTTTTCGAGCACACAAAAACCTGGTTTGAGGCAACCTTTTGGTTGGTTATGGCGTTTTGAATGAACTGTGGTCATATGGAAGAGTAGTTTAGGTCGAAATATGCTGTTTAGAGAAAAAGCGCTTTAAAGTTTTATATTTCGTATACCTTCCCATGTTAAACGGATTTTTGTCCACCTGGGATAGGGGTTGTTATAACGTATTATATTATTTGTTATTTATTGACCATCTTTATATTTCATTTTTGCATTATTATTTAGGCTTTTTGGTCTCTCATTTTTCGCTTATAGTGAAAAATGTAATATTTGGCAATTGAAAAAATTTATTTTTCATAAATTGCCGAGAAGTGTGGAAAGCCGATACGACCGGTTTCGAACCTAGCTTACAGGTTCATCATCAGGTATCTTTACCCAACACCTTAGCCACTCTGACCACCTCAGCGATGTGAGGTAGGTCGGCTAAATTGTGCATATATATACACCATTGGCGTGCCTGCCTTATTGTTAATTGTTATTTATTGACCATCTTTATATTTCATTTTTGCATTATTATTTAGGCTTTTTGGTCTCTCATTTTTCGCTTATAGTGAAAAATGTAATATTTTTATTTTTTATTATTTTATTTTATATATTATAGAAATAATAACCAGGGACCGTAACGGTTATAAGTTTTATTTTAAAAATTACTTATTAATCATTGTTTTTGATTCTAATATATCAGTTATAAAATAAAAATTATTTTATGACTTACATTTTACTCAGAAAATAAAATAACATTTTTATTAGAACGAAGTTCTTTAGTCGGCTTCTACATTGAACGATTATCGACGCGATTTTCACAACGATTTTTCAAATTCCCTTTTGAAATTGTCTTCTGTCGGTGTTCGCTTCTACACTACACGATTTGCAAGCAACCGATTTATACTTTGTTGTGTTTTTCTTATGACATTCGTTTCTTGGATTTATGCGAATTAAGTAAGTAATAAAATAAGTGCTTGTGACGCATTTTAAAATATATAAATTAAATTAGAATGGATTCAGACACTTCATAAAAAATTATTCGAACAATTCTTTAAAACTGTTTTCCGTTCTACGAACGGCGGGAAAGGCAACTGTCAAAAATCGGCATGGAAATCGACGACATGGCTAGTACAAACGATTTTGACCGCTTCACTTTCGTCTCTCCTCCCTTGCCAACAAACGCAAATATCGGTGAGTGCTGTTGGCCGACAATCGTCCAATGTAAAAGTAGACTTATGAAACGATAGCGACAGGGGACCTAGTCGAGAAAAAGTGAAAAACCGCTATAAAATCCGCGTTACCTAAATTGAAGTTCGCAAAAAAGAGTATAACCTTTGCAAAAAGAAAGAAATATACATATATTTACGTAAAATGACTTCCTGATGCGGCCGAGATATTATACTTTTTTAGGCGACACTTATTTCCGACGATATCCCGAAAAAACAATTAATTATTAAATTCAGAAACTACACAGACACATACAAGCATAAATGCATTCAAACAAAACAAAACAATATGTGGTGCTGCCAGACTGAACGTTTTCAGAATAACTCCGATTAGTAGGTTTTTGCAAATATATAAGGGCATTTTAGGTAGCTTATAATTTTTTTGCGCTATCAAAGCATACGTCAATTCGTACATAATTAAAACATATTTAAAATCATCGTCTGTACTCCGGGGGCTGCGGATGTAATATCGGTGTGAAAAATATCGATACTTTAAAACATCTTTATGTATCAAAATTCGCATTTTCGAGACTATCTCAATTGCGATGGAAAACCCTTTACACGTATGCTTTTTCAGTTCCAGTATATTCTGCTTATCTAACTTAGCACTTTGAGGGCTCAACGCTGTTAAAGTAAATTGAAAGGAAGTAACGAACTCACTACTTTGAAGAAAGGAAATCAGAGTTGAAATTTCGATGACAGGTTGACAGAAATATAGGAAATGTGTGACTTAAATGCAACCCTGTGAGTCCGATTACTTGTAATAAGCGTATGCGTTCAAGTAGCGAAAGTAAGTCAAAGTTCTTATTTGTTTTTATACCCAGCGTAAGCAGGGTATATTAGGGTATCTTGTAACAGCCAGAATAACGCTCCGTAGATATAGACATATATATATATATATATATATATATATATATATATATATATATATATTCTTGATCAGGATCAAAAATTCGATTTAGACATGTCCGTCTGTCCGTCCGTCCGTGTCCGGATCTCCTCCGAAACGGCTGGACCAATCAAGTCGAAATGTGGCACACAGGTATATCGGGGTCTGAGTATGGTCCTGACTAAAAATGGAAGACATCCGCTCACTGCCACGCCCACAAATGAATTTAATGTGTTTTCAGTAAAATGCTTGTAACTTGCGAACCACTCAACACATTCCATTGATATTTGGTGTACTAGTAAACTACGAAAAGGGACATATCCTGGAAAAAAATGGACGCCGCCCTCCGTGAGCCACGCCCACAAATAAGGGCTTATCGTAACTTGTGAAGTAAAAGGCGTAGAAGCTTCAAATTCGCAACATAGGTTGACCAAGGCGAAGGAAAGGTGTAGCAAAAATTTTGTGGCTCGCCCACTGCCACGCCCACAAATGAAGATTTTTCGTAACTTCCGAGGTTAAAGGCGTAGAAGCTTCAAAATCGCAACATAGGTTGACAAAGGCAAATGAAAGGTGTAGGAACAAAAATGTATGTAGCCCGCCCACTGCCACGCCCAAAAATGGAGAATTTTCGTAACTTCCGAAGTAAAAGGCATAGAAGCTTCAAATTCGCAACATAGGTTCACCAAGGCGAATGAAAGGTGTAGGAAAAAATTTTATTTGGCCCGCCCACTGCCACGCCCACAAATGAAGATTTTTCGTAACTTCCGAAGTAAAAGGCGTAGAAGTTTCAAATTCGCAACATAGGTTCAGCAAGGCGAATGAAAGGTGTAGGGAAAAAATGTATGTGGCCCGCCCACTGCCACGCCCACAAATGAAGATTTTTCGTAACTTCCGAAGTAAAAGGCGTAGAAGCTTCAAATTCGCAACATAGGTTCACCAAGGCGAATGAAAGGTGTAGGGAAATAATTTATGTGGCCGTCCCACTGCCACGCCCACAAATAGAGAAGCAAAACATAGTGCGCGTTCTTTTAAGAATTCAAGTGTTGTTAAAGACATTCTGATATGTTACTCAAAAATACAGCAAAAAATTTCGGGTAGGTGCGTTTTTCGCGTAAGTGCATAAAATTGTCTGGAAAATAATTGAATGCAGCTAAGCAGAGTATACTGTATCGCATTTTCGCTTGTTAAAAACAGTTGAAAACAACAAACAGCCGTATTGTATACATATATTTTGCGATTAATAAAAACAATTGAGTTTTGCGAAAAACCTTGCTGCGAATTATATTTACTAACATTTATAAATACCATAATGAACTTCGTTCTTATCTGGTGTCCTATGACACAACTCAACTTGTTTTTTCGTCTTAATTGACCCTTATTTGGTCAAAATTAACCCAAAAAAAATTTCTTCTTTTTTCTCAGAAGTTTGGTACATGGGCAATTCCACGTAAAACGGCCCTACACAGTGAAACACCATGTTGCGATTTTGAAGCTTCTACGCCTTTAACCTCGGAAGTTAAGAAAAATCTTAATTTGTGGGCGTGGCAGTGGGCGAGCCACAAAATTTTTGCTACACCTTTCCTTCGCCTTGGTCAACCTATGTAGCGAATTTGAAGCATCTACGCCTTTTACTTCACAAGTTACGATAAGCCCTTATTTGTGGGCGTGGCTCACGGAGGGCGGCGTCCATTTTTTTTCCAGGATATGTCTCTTTTCGTATTTTACCAGTACACCAAATATCAATGGAATGTGTTGAGTGGTTCGCAAGTTACAAGCATTTTACTGAAAACACATTAAATTCATTTGTGGGCGTGGCAGTGAGCGGATGTCTTCCATTTTTAGTCAGGATCATACTCGGACCCCGATATACCTGTGTGCCACATTTCGACTTGATTGGTCCAGCCGTTTCGGAGGAGATCCGGACACGGACGGACGGACAGACGGACATGTCTAAATCGAATTTTTGATCCTGATCAAGAATATATATATATATATATATATATATATATATATGTCTATATCTACGGAGCGTTATTCTGGCTGTTACAAGATACCCTAATATACCCTGCTTACACTGGGTATAAAAACAAATAAGAACTTTGACTTACTTTCGCTACTTGCACGCATACGCTTATTACAAGTAATCGGACTCACAGGGTTGCATTTAAGTCACACATTTCCTATATTTCTGTCAACCTGTCATCGAAATTTCCACTCTGATTTCCTTTCTTCAAAGTAGTGAGTTCGTTACTTCCTTTCAATTTACTTTAACAGCGTTGAGCCCTCAAAGTGCTAAGTTAGATAAGCAGAATATACTGGAACTGAAAAAGCATACGTGTAAAGGGTTTTCCATCGCAATTGAGATAGTCTCGAAAATGCGAATTTTGATACATAAAGATGTTTTAAAGTATCGATATTTTTCACACCGATATTACATCCGCAGCCCCCGGAGTACAGACGATGATTTTAAATATGTTTTAATTATGTACGAATTGACGTATGCTTTGATAGCGCAAAAAAATTATAAGCTACCTAAAATGCCCTTATATATTTGCAAAAACCTACTAATCGGAGTTATTCTGAAAACGTTCAGTCTGGCAGCACCACATATTGTTTTGTTTTGTTTGAATGCATTTATGCTTGTATGTGTCTGTGTAGTTTCTGAATTTAATAATTAATTGTTTTTTCGGGATATCGTCGGAAATAAGTGTCGCCTAAAAAAGTATAATATCTCGGCCGCATCAGGAAGTCATTTTACGTAAATATATGTATATTTCTTTCTTTTTGCAAAGGTTATTATACCCTTTTTTGCGAAGTTCAATTTAGGTAACGCGGATTTTATAGCGGTTTTTCACTTTTTCTCGACTAGGTCCCCTGTCGCTATCGTTTCATAAAGAACTTCGTTCTAAAAACATGTTGAGTTGTGTCATAGGACACCAGATAAGAACGAAGTTCATTATGGTATTTATAAATGTTAGTAAATATAATTCGCAGCAAGGTTTTTCGCAAAGTTTACCAGTACACCAAATATCAATGGAATTTGTTGGATGGTTCGCAATTTACAAGCATATTACTGAAAACACAATATATTCATTTGTGGGCGTGGCAGTGGGCGGATGTCTCCCATTTTTACTTAGGATCATACTTGGATCCCGATATACCTTTGTGCCAAATTTCGACTTGATTGGTCCAGCCGTTTCGGAGGAGATCCCACCACGGACGGACGGACAGATGGACAGACGGACGGACGGACGGCCAGACGGACAGACGGACCTGTCTAAATCGATTCAGTTTTTGATCCTGATCATTTCTATATATATTTTTCCATATCTCCGGAGCTTAATTCTCCCTGTTACAAGATTTGCACAAAACTAATATACCCCGCTTACGCTGGGTATAAAAACATATTTAAGTTTTGTAATGAAAGGAAAATTCTTTCATAACTGACTAGAAATAAAAAAATGCAGTAAAATGAAATGAAAAAAAAAAATTGAGGTTTATCGTCTTCAACCTAGCTTAAAATTTTTGATGGTTTAAACTTTCAAATGATAGTCGCTATGAGAGCTTAAACCTGGTTTATTAATTTTGTATCAACATTTTTGAAAAATTCTAACAAAGCAAAGGCATTTTAGGTCGATAGGAAAGCGTTTGAAATTCAAAAGATAAATTTTCAACAGGGCTGTTAAAGGAACATTTTACCATGAAATTTTATTTCAAAAACCAAAAACAGGATGCTGTTAAAGCGAATGTGCAAATAAGTTGAATGCAGCTAAAATAGAAATTTTCATACAAATACAGACAAAAATGCTGCCGTAGAATATTTTTGTGCTGGTATGTAACTTAAATGGGCGCTAAAGGGCTCTACGCTCTACAGCTGCAAGTAAATTTCCAATACCAAACACATGTGGAACCAAGTAAGAAAGCTAAAGTCGGCCAAGCGCGACTTTGAAATATCCAGCATCCCGGCATTATTGGCGCACTATGGTACGAAAAATCTTCATTTGTGGGCGTGGCATTCGGCGGGCTACATAACTTTTTTTCCTGCACCTATCGTTCACCTTCGTCAACCTATGTTGCGATTTTGAAGCTTCTACGCCTTTAACCTCGGAAGTTACGAAAAATCTTCATTTGTGGGCGTGGCAGTGGGCGAGCCACAAAATTTTTGCTACACCTTTCCTTCGCCTTGGTCAACCTATGTTGCGAATTTGAAGCTTCTACGCCTTTTACTTCACAAGTTACGATAAGCCCTTATTTGTGGGCGTGACTCACGGAGGGCGGCATCCATTTTCCCCCAGGATATGTCCCTTTTCGTAGTTTACCAGTACACCAAATATCAATGAAATGTGTTGAGTGGTTCGCAAGTTACAAGCATTTTACTGAAAACACATTAAATTCATTTGTGGGCGTGGCAGTGAGTGGATGTCTTCCATTTTTAGTTCAGATCATACTCGGACCCCGATATACCTGTGTGCAACATTTCGACTTGATTGGTCCAGCCGTTTCGGAGGAGATCCGGACACGGACGGACGGACATGTCTAAATCGATTCAATTTTTGATCCTGATCAAGAATATATATATATATGTCTATATCTACGGAGCGTAATTCTGGCTGTTACAAGATACCCTAATATACCCTGCTTACGCTGGGTATAAAAACAAATAAGTACTTTGACTTACTTTCGCTACTTGCACGCATACGCTTATTACAAGTAATCGGACTCACAGGGTTGCATTTAAGTCAACCATTTCCTATATTTCTGTCACCTGTCATCGAAATTTCAACTCTGATTTCCTTTCTTCAAAGTAGTGAGCTCGTTACTTCCTTTCAATTTACTTTAACAGCGTTGAGCCCTCAAAGTGCTAAGTTAGATAAGCAGAATATACTGGAACTGAAAAAGCATACGTGTAAAGGGTTTTCCATCGCAAATGAGATAGTCTCGAAATTGCGAATTTTCATACATAAAGATGTTTTAAAGTATCGATATTTTTCACACCGATATTACATCCGCAGCCCCCGAAGTACAGACGATGATTTTAAATATGTTTTAATTATGTACGAATTGACGTATACTTTGACAGCGCAAAAAATTATAAGCTACCTAAAATGCCCTTATATAATATATTTGCAAAAACCTACTAATCGGAGTTATTCTGAAAACCTTCAGTCTGGCAGCACCACATATTGTTTTGTTTTGTTTGAATGCATTTATGCTTGTATGTGTCTGTGTAGTTTCTGAATTTAATAATTAATTGTTTTTTCGGGATATCGTCGGAAATAAGTGTCGCCTAAAAAAGTATAATATCTCGGCCGCATCAGGAAGTCATTTTACGTAAATATATGTATATTTCTTTCTTTTTGCAAAGGTTATTATACTCTTTTTTGCGAACTTCAATTTAGGTAACGCGGATTTTATAGCGGTTTTTCACTTTTTCTCGACTAGGTCTCCTGTCGCTATCGTTTCATAAAGAACTTCGTTCTAAAAAGTAAAGCTCAATTTAAAATACGACTAATTTACTTATTTTTTTCGATTTAAAGCCCCAAACTTTAAAAATATACTGTATAAGTTAATAAGTAATAACAACAGCATATTTCGACTTAAGCTACTCTTCCATATGACCACAGTTCATTCAAAACGCCATAACCAACCAAAAGGTTGCCTCAAACCAGGTTTTTGTGTGCTCGAAGAAGGTTTGAGTTCGTTTCCTCTCGTTGCTGGTGCCAGAAACGAGAGACCAAATACAACACGAGCGTATGGGAACCAATCGTTCGGTTTTTCATGTGGACAAATCGTTGTATGAAATTATTCCTCTATCTATTATATGCAGTGCCGGCCACGGAAGCAAGCTAGAAGCAAAAAGAGCGTAAGCACTCGTATGTGCACAAAATTGCTCTCAAATGAGAAGTAAAGCTGAGAGCCAAAATTTCGTTCTGTTGAGTGGAAAACGTCAAGCGAGACGGAGCTGCGTCGGATGAAGCTAGATGAGAACGTACATTTTTTCAGCCTTGATACACTTCGAAGAAAATAAATTTTTTATACTTCAGGAATTTTTTCATCGTGTTCTTAACATTCAGTTATTTTATTATATAATATATATAAATTCAGCACATCATTGATTTGTACAATAATTCGCTGCTCTGCACTGTAAGTTTTCAAGATAAAAGAGCTCAAGATGAGCTGAAAAAGCTCCAAAATGAACCATCCCTACCTCTTGGACGAGGCGTCGAGTTTTTGCGACATATCGATCCAGGGACATACCCAGTTCTAAAGACCAAAATTTTTCGGCTCTAAGAAAAATTTATGAAATTTTGTATGAAAACATCCACAACTGTTTCTCGCTGTGTAATGTGCACGCACACAAACGCAATTAGTAAATGTAGTGGTGGCCGGCACTGATTATATGCTTAGTGATTAAGGGCAAAATAAACGACACAGACCCGCTGCGCAGCGAGTGCGCTGCACAGACCGATGTGTCGTTTATGATGCTTTTTGAGATGTTTGTGCAGATGTCTGTGCAAATATGAAATCGTTTTGATTTTTGGCAGCGCTGCACAAACAGGTCTGATCGTCTATGGCGATTTTTATTCAGTCTTGAGAGATTTTGCAGCACAAGCTCATCTGTACGGAAAATATGACACAGGACAAAAGTTTTTGGGAAGAATTTATTGAACAATGTAAAAGTCTGAGAAGTGTATGGCGTACGAAACTGTTTGTGCAGAGCACTCGCTGCGCAGCGGGTCTGTGTCGTTTATTTTGCCCTTTAGTGAAATTCGGTTGGAAGTCGAATAGACACATATCTAACAGCGACCATCCAACATTCATTTTAAGATTGATTTTGAGAGGAAAGCATGTCTGCTGAATTAAAAAGAAAGTATGAGCGATACGGACGACTGCTGCATCGCATTGGGGTTGGCATTGGCTTTGCAGAAGAAAAAAAAAATCGGAAGAAACGCATTTGGGCAAAGGATTGAATTGGATTACAAAAAATAAGCGAATTTACGCACGAACATCTTCTCATTTCGGTCGATGTATTCCTTTACTTTCACGTTCCACAGTGCCGGCAAAGACCGATAAACTTCGAGTAATTCCAATGTGAAGGTTTTCTCTTCCATTACTGAAATTTATGGAACAAATCTATTTTATCGCCGTTAAATTCATGCCAAATATTTTATTTAGCCCCATTAAATAAATAACTACTGAAGAAAATAAAGACTTATCTTTTTTATTAAGGAAATGTTCCGCCGCTTTCCAACGTCTTACACTGCAGCCACACGTTCAATAATTTGCTTTCAAGTTGAGCACATCTACTGGTTGTCAAAATTCTTTAAAATTGAAGCTATGACGTAGGCTGCATGCAACTTGAAAGGCAATTTTATTTTCAAAATGCCGTCGTCAAGGAAACAACTTAGAATGCTCGCCTCACTGAAAGTTCTGCAGGAAATAAATAATCTAATGCAAAAGGATAAAAAACCGAAGATTGTACGAAAATGTTGGATGAAACCGTTATTAGTAAGGAGGTTTGTACATTTTAACTGAATTCTTGTAAATTATGCTTACATGCATGTACCAACATATTGTAATTTTTATATAAGGTGCGAACATGATTTGGAGGCGCATTTACTAAAAGATTTGCTTTGGGAAAACGACGCCTGTGACTTCAAAAATTTTACTCGCATTGATTTAAATAAGTTTGAAGGCTTATTGGAAATGGTAAAATGCTATAAATATTTAACTTCACTGCACACATGTTGTTTTTAACTAGGTGTACAATCGTCTGAAGAAAACCGATACAATAATGCGAGCTGCTATTACACCGCGATTGAAACTGTGTATTACCCTAAGGTACATAGCTACCGGAGACAGCTACAAGTCTTTGGAGTTCTTGTCACGAGTTTCTAGAAACACAATAGGTGCTTTCGTTCCTGAAGTACTAGAATCCATATATGAAAGTCTTCAAATTAAGTATTTAAAGGTTGTATATAAAACGCTACTTCTTATGTTATTGTATTTTATAGCATGTTTCCACATTGAATTAACATAGTGAATTAACCATATGGATTAGAGTCTGTAAAGCATCTGCATCAAATCTTATCAACATTATTATTTGTTTTTAGTCTCCTGAACCAATATTTACAATAATAATCGTAATTATACGCTTCTAAATGTCCGAAATAACTCTAATTCATTTAGTTAATTCACTTTGTGGAAACATGCTATTAAAACATTTAAATTACTTTTTAAAATATTTTATTAATATAAGAAAATCAAAAGCATTCAGTGCTTGCATAAAGAAAAACATGCTGTCAAGTGAGATCTTTGTATGAAAACTTAAGGCATCAAGCATTAAAATACATAGTCTTTTTCAAAAACATCTGCATCGGCCATGGCGCTACTTAACAAACGACTTGAAGACTCTGTGCTTTGCAACAGAGGTGACGATGCTATTGGCTGAAAATTTGTGATTGGTTTCAATAACTTCACTGAAATTGTTTTGGATTTAGCTTCACGCCCCTTTTTTTAGAATCTCCAGTTTCCTTTTTGACAGCATCACTTGAATATCCGCCATGAGCTGATATGCCTCCTCTTCCGGAAACTCCTTTATTTGCCTGGCAACACTTTCTCCGAAACTTTCAAAAACGCTAGAGCTTTCGTTGATAGCAATAAGTTTATCGACAGCTTCATCTAGTTTCGAATTAGGCTCTGATTGGCGCATCCTTTTCGTTGAACATGTTGGCGCATATATTTTGGCCTGTTCTGTGCAAGATGGTTCCGAGAATGATAGCTCGTTCTCTTTAGATTCTAACGACCAACATCTGCCAAAATCTTCCTTTTAATGAAAAACATAAACATAGTAAATTTTTAGTATTCATTATTAAGAGTTGGCAACCCTATTCGGGATCATCAAAGTTTACGCGCTCGTCAAAACGAAAATTTCAAAATTTAAATTTAAAGTTTTAAATAATAATTTATATACATTTCTCTGTCTCGCGCGATTCTTCTCGAGTCCATCCTCCTAAGGAACTGAGGAAATCAAGCTTCGTCGGGTGAGACGTATCATTTCCAAGTCGAAATCTATAAATTTTCCGAACTTCGACTTTCTCCACTCTTTCTTTCTCTTCATTTATCATTTCTCTCATTGTAGCTTTGTTCTTTCGCCAAAGCTGTCCAGAATAAATTTTTAGCCTATACAAGAACCACAATAAAGCTTTGAGCTCTGCCTATTATAGCCCTGCAGTAAGGTTGAAGACGATTTGCTTAACGTGACTAGTCACGTCACCAGAAACAAATCAACTGGTTGAAATGAAGATAAACGTTGTGGGAGATAAAAGTAGAATGTTAATATATATAAGAAAGTGGTTTGTTTCTGTTGATATTGTCAACACTATGAGTTTTGTATATTTAGCTGAACTTGTTGGTATCACTGCCATGCAGGGCTACCAAGCATTTCGGCCAGGGCTACCATATACTTCACATTTCAAATAATTAATTTTTACAAAAATTAAGAGTTGCTTGATTATTTCACATATTTGCAAATTCTATATATAGCGCATTTGCAAAATAAAAAAGCCCCTTTTGCGTTTTTTTCAATAAACTTTCATATTTATTGCAAAATTTTACCATGTTTTCTATGAAATACTTCTAACATGATTGCATTTGAGATGCGAATACGAAAAACCTGTAGCACGGGCTCAATAAACATGTTCGTTACACATAGTCACCGTTTACGCAAATATTGTTTTGCTCGCGCTTCTTGGTTCTTCTAGGGAATAAAAGGTTTTAATTTGCCTTATATTTTCTTACTTAGATTTCTTATCGCTTTTATAACAATGGCTAAGTGGAGTTAATATATATACTTAATTGAGATTATTGTTTTTACATAATTATCTAAATACGGTGGTGTTAAAAATATAAAAATGAATTGGAGATTTAGGCCATTTTGGCCCATTTAAAAAAATACGCATTTGTGTTTCTAAGTGATGGCAGCCCTAGTGTGACAGAGCTTGGGTTTTTGAGTTGGCATCGCGTTCGAAGAATTTCGTTTTTTCAAAGTGAAAATTTATAAGCGTTTTAAAGGTAAATATATAGTATAAAATGAGCAAAAGAACATTTAGGAGAAAACTGAAACAGCAAAGGGAGGAATATCGAAAGAGAATGAAAGAAAGTGAATGCAGAGAAATGCATTGCTTCGAGACATTAGAAGATGAAGTGATGGAGGAGGAAGAAGAACGTATAATGGAGAAAGAAACTGTGGGAGGAGAAGTATTGGAAAACAAAACTCTAGCTGAAAAATTGAAATCCTGGTACATACAAACTACGCCTTCTAGAAAATCCTTAGAGATGCTGTTGAAAATTTTGAATGGAGAAGGCCTCACCGTTCCTCTTTCATTAGCAGCATTAGTCGGGCAAACAGAGAAGGTACTGGTAAGAGATGTTGCGCCTGGAAGCTATTGCCATATCGGAATAGCAAAGCAGCTGAAAAAACTACAATTGATTTTAGTGAACTATGAAGAAATAGAAATGGACATGAACGTAGATGGAATTCCCCTTTATAAAAGCTCCCGCGTTCAGTTGTGGCCGATTCTGTTAAAAGTGGTCAACACCAAAGAAAAACTTAAACCTTTTCCCGTAGGAATATATGTCGGCTTGAAAAAGCCATTTTGTATTGCGGAATTTTTTAAAGACTTTATCGAAGAAGCAAAAAATGTGATGACTGAATTCGTATTGTTGGATAAACGCATACGACTTTCATTTCGCTGCTTAATATGTGATACTCCAGCAAAAGCATTTGTTTGCGGAGTTCCATCTCACGCATCAAAGCACGGTTGTACGAAGTGTGTCCAAGTGGCGAAACAAATAAACCATGTCCTTACATATAGTACAACCAGCAACACTTTGATAACAGACGAAGACTTCACTTTAAGGAATTATCCTCAACAGCACAACATTGAATTTATTAATAATAAAACTCCTCTGGAAGAAATTGGACTGAACATGGTTACTCAAACAGCCCTTGACAGCATGCATCTTTTCGATCTTGGTGTGACAAAAAAATTTCTGTTGCGAATTATAAATCGGAAAGCAGTTCATATAACTTCAAAAATGAGTTTATATTCGATATCTTTGGACCTGGTAAAACTAAAGAAATTTATACCAAAAGAGTTCCCAAGAAAAAGTAGAACCTTGGAAGAAATACACAACTGGAAAGCTACAGAATTTCATCTGTTTTTGGCTTATACAGGTCCTATTGTTTTGCGCAACAAAATTCATGAAGATGTTTATTACGAATTTCTACTTCTACATTGCGCATATCGTCTACTTAACAGCCCTCGCCACGTATTTCGAAATATAGAGCAAGCAAATGATCTATTGGAACTATTTGTTGAAAATTTTCCTGTCGTCTTTGGGGAAAACAGTGTCTCATACAATGTGCACAGTCTTTTGCATATATCAGCTTGTGCCGAAAAATATGGCACCTTATCTTCTTTTTCAGCGTACGATTTTGAGAACAAGCTTCAGAATCTTAAAAAGCATGTGCGCAAACCGTCTGCGATTTTACAACAGATCGTCAATAAAGAAAAACATGAGGCATATGTTAAACGTGAAAACCCCATTTTCAAATATAACGGAAAAACGTTAATTGGTGCGATTTTCAACGATTGCTTGCTAACTTCCACAAATCCAAACAATTTCTGCGCCATTAAATGTGACATCCCAATAAAAATTGAGCGGGTTTTAAATGAAGGAGCTGCTTGCATTATAGAAGGAAGGCGCTTGTTATGTTTAGAAAGCTTTTTCGATGAACCAATATTCTCATGTGACTTGGGAATCTACAAAACAAATTTGATGTTAGGAGAAGTAGAAAAATTTTCTTCCGAAGATATACTCTACAAGTTTATATGTCTACCATTCGATACTTACTTCATATTAATGCCCATTTTGCATACTTGCCTTCCAGAATAATGGAGCAGGAACAACCAACTCAAGCTTCCAAAGGAAAATTAAAATATTATGCACATAAAGGTGAGCCAATATCAAAGCATTTTTGTTTTTCCCGCATTTTAAAAATAAATCCTTTTGTTCTTTTTGGTTTTAGATGCTAATCAGTGTACCCATTGCGAAGAACTCGTAATTCTTAGAAAACAAAACCAAACAATTGTCGATATTTTAGCTGAACACAAGCTTTTGCTTACTCGCCTCCTTAAGCAAAACGCAGATGTGGACAATATACTGGAAATTTTTCCTGTCAACGATGACGAAAAACTTAAGGAATTAGATGATATTTTGTCCATAAGCCCTGGTCCATACGTAAGTACCTTTTTTTCGGCACATTAAATACAAATCTATATGCTTTTAACGTATTTTTTACATTTGCTAGGTTCGGAAGATAAAATCCCTCATGAAAGATAACGTAGAACGTTATTTACATGAAATATTTGGCTTTAACATCATAATGAATTTTAACGTGGACGGGTCTCATGGCAAGAAGAAGCTGAAAGATTTCCAGTTCGTTTATGCATGTATTATTGGTAAAACCTTTTGAAATATAATTGTTTAGTGCATTGAAGTTTAAATTACTTTTTCCCCGTAGATGCTATTAATTCATATGCCGAACAGCCGGATGTAAAGTTGCGTTCGGCCTTTCAAAGGCAGAAAAAGAAATATTTCCAACAAATTGGCCGCGAAAAAAAACATAACAACTCCGGGATAGACTGTGAAAATCAACTGCAAAACGATCTGTCGTCGATCCTCCCTGAAGACTAAATTGTTTTAAGTTTTCGTTTGGGTTTCCCAAGCCACGAAGCCTTTTTTGTTAGCTTATAAATATCGTGCAAAATACAGGGTGTCCGGGAATCTTTCTCCATAACTTAACATGCGATGCCTTATGTCAAGGGCAGAAATTTTTTGTCAGTTTATAAATATCGTGCAAAATATGAAGATCCTCCTTGAGGCCTTAGTTTTTTTAAAGTTTTTTTTTAAGGTTTCGCAAGCCACGAAGAAAATGTGCCATTTATTTTAAAAGAAACCGAGTACCTTTTTTGTCAGTTTATAAATATCGTGCAAAATATGAAGATCCTCCTTGAGGCCTTAGTTTTTTTTAAGTTTTTTTTAAGGTTTCGCAAGCCACGAAGAAAATGTGCCATTTATTTTAAAAGAAACCAACTACCTTTTTTGTAAACTTATAAATAAAACAACAAATTTAACTAAAAAAAAAAATTCATAAGTTTATGCGTTTCATATAAAAAAACTTCATTTTTCGCCTTACAATTGGGTAATTCACAAATTCTTTTAAAATCCTTTCTACATTTATAGATTTATAAGGGATTTTGGAAGCCTTTGTGAATTCTCCGATTGTAAGTTTGAAAATAATTCTAAAATCGCCCCAAAACAGCCATTTCTGTCAACATTTGACAAACGCTGTTACTAGTCTTAGACTAGTTTAAATGTATCCAATTGGTTTGACAGTTTCTAGTATGTCAATAGTCACTGCATCACTAGTAGAATTCGTAGGCCAGTATAATGTTAATTGTCAATAGGCGAAAGCATTGCCGCGTGGATAGAATGTGACTAGTTATGCTCACATGAGAACTAGTTTAAAACTAGTTTTAAACTACTGACACTTCCTGCAGGGAGGCTAGACTCAAAGCTAGCCCCAGGGCAGTATTTAAATTTTGCATACTGGTACAACGTATGCAACGCGATAACTTAAAACTTCAGCCTGAAAGAAGGCACTCTTTTAGTGGCTCTAATGCCAGAAATGCTTATTTAATAGTGAAAGCGCCTGAAGTACCGCCCTCGCAAAATCATTCCACTGCTCACACGGAATTATCCAATACAAAAACCAACAAGACTGCGAGATCAACAACAGAGGTTGAGCTTTCTGTTAACAGCGGTTCAAAAGCTCCTGCTAATAACGTAGGTGATCCAGCAGTGCAGACAGGCATGGATCGCTACATTAAGATTAAAAGGAAACTTAGCCCACAGAAATCAAATGTGGGTAAAGCGAAAATAAATAAAACAAAATCTGACGCTAACCCATCGAACGCTTTTAGTGGAAATAGATTTGCGGCTCTAAGCACAGAGCCCACTGAGACCTCTGATACATCAAAGGATGGTGGAGAAAAATCACCAAAACCGCCTCCAGTATATCTTAGAGAGCGTAGCTCCAACAATTTGGTCACGAGCCTGACCCAGTTAATTGGAAAGGAGTCCTTCCACATCATGCCTCTTACTAGAGGAAATGTTCATGAGACGAAAATTCAGGTCTATAATGTAAATAATTACAGAATTGTCACTAAATTCCTTAACGACAACAAAAAAAGCTACTACACGTATCAGCTTAAAAGCAGCAAAGGCCTTAGTGTAGTTATTAAAGGCATTGAATCAGATGTAGATCCTGTGGAAATTAAACAAGCCCTAGAAGAAAAAGGCTTTAAAATTAGGAACGTAATGAATATTTTCAATAGGAATAAAACCCCACAGCCGATGTTCAAAGTAGAACTTAGTCCGGACAACTTAAAACTAAAAAAAAATGAGACTCATCCAATCTACGGACTACAATATCTTCTCCACCGTAGAGTTGTAATAGAAGAACCTCATAAGCGTACTGGCCCTGTCCAATGTATTAATTGCCAAGAATATGGCCATACTAAGTCCTATTGTACCCTACGCATGGTCTGCGTCGTTTGCGGAGAATTTCACAACTCTGCAAATTGTAATAAAAATAAAACTGACAAAAAGTGCAGCAACTGTGGTGGAGATCACACAGCAAATTATAGGGGATGTCCAGTATATAAAGAACTAAAAAATCGTATGTCGGAAAAAAAGCAAGCCAGTCGTAATAATCCGAATCAAAATGCATTCCAAAACCCAATTTTCTCACAACCTAATAAATCCAGCGTTCCAGTGACTAATAAAATGTCCTATGCAAATGTTGCTAGCACTGCCATAAGTGCCCATTCTGCCCCTCAACAGCAGAACGGTAGCTTAGAATCCATGTTAGTCAGTCTGACACAGTGTATGACACAATTTATGTCGCAAATGCAAAACACACTCCAGGAGTTACTAAGAGCACAAAACCAGTTGCTCCAAATATTAACTGCACAAAAATGAGTTTATTTATTATATCCTCATAGAATGCAAATGGTATAAATCAGCGTAAGCTAGAATTATCACACTTCCTCTCAAACTACTCTATTGATGTGATGCTTATTTCGGAGACACATCTAACAGATAAAAATAATTTTTCGCTATCAGGCTATAAATTTTACAAAACAAACCACCCCGATGGGAAAGCACATGGAGGAACAGGTATATTGATTCGTAATAGAATTAAACATTTCCCTGTTGAACCTTTCGCAAAAAATTACTTCCAAGCAACTTCAGTTTCTATTGAAACTTGTGGTGCAAATTTCATTTTGTCAGCAATATATTGCCCTCCACGATTCTCAGTCAGCGAAAATCACTTTAATGAATTTTTCAACACCCTTGGAACTAAATTTTTAGCAGCAGGCGATTATAATGCAAAACACACCCATTGGGGCTCTCGTCTGATCTCTCCAAGGGGTAGACAATTATACAACACACTGATAAATAGCTCCAGTACTCTAGGATTTATTTCGCCCGGACATCCCACGTATTGGCCAACAGATCGAAATAAAATACCAGATCTCATAGACTTTGCCATTACAAGAGGCTTTGATAATTCGCGTATCTATACGTCGATTTGCTACGAAATGTCCTCAGATCATTGTCCTCTACTAATACAAATTTCAGAAAACATAAGAACAACATGCCCCCCTTTTAGACTGACCACTTCAAAAACGAATTGGGTTAATTATAAAAAGTATGTTGCAACACACATACACTCCGAATATACAATATGTAATGAAAGTCAAATCGATGAAGCGGCAGCAACCCTGAATTCAATATTAACTTCAGCGGCGGAGCATTCTACCCCAAAAACCTTTGAGCCTGCCGTTAGATATTTTCATCAGACTAATAGTAATATTGAAAGATTATTGCGCGAAAAACGTAGATTGAGAAGAGAATGGCAACAACATAGGTCCCCTGACAGTAAAGCTAGACTCAATACAGCTTCAAAGCAACTAAAAACTGCTCTTCAAAAAGACCAAGACAGGAAAAACTATAATTTCATTTCAAATTTTGCTCCTAATAGCACGTCGAAAGAGTCATTATGGCGAGCTCTCAAAATAAAAAATTCACCCATAGAACATAAATCTCCCTTAAGGAATTCAATGGGAAACTGGGCAAGAAGTGATGAGGAAAAAGCGTCAGTCTTTGCTCAACACTTGTGCTCAGTTTTTCTACCAAACCCACCGGTAAACGGCCTTAGATTTCCCCTCTGCGAGGTGAACAACCAAATTATCCCTATAACATTTAATGCCAATGAAATAAAATGCATAATTAAGGAAAATTTTTGCGAGAAAAAATCTCCAGGCTATGACTATATAACCCCAAAAATGATCAAGGAATTGCCCTACATTGCTCTTACGTACGCAGCACGACTTTTTAATGCTATTGTGAGCTTCTCCTACTTCCCTGTGATATGGAAAGAATCGGTCATCATGATGATACTGAAGCCCGGAAAAGACCCGACGACAGCCAGCTCATATCGCCCAATAAGCCTTCTCCCCTGCTTATCTAAGCTCTTTGAAAAAGCTCTTCTTATAAAAATAAAGCCATACATCCACGAGAATAACTTAATCCCTGCTCATCAATTTGGCTTTAGAAAAAAACATGGAACTATTGAACAGGTAAATCGAATCACTCGTGAAATTCGTAACGCCTTCGAAAAAAAAGAATATTGTTCAGCAATATTCCTAGATATCGCTCAAGCTTTCGACAAAGTGTGGCATGGGGGTCTTATTGCTAAAATAAAGTCCCTACTCCCTCAAAATTTTCACGAAATTCTTATATCATACCTCCAAAATAGATTCTTTAGAGTAAGAGTTAATGAATTTACAACGGAAAAATTTGAAATTAAAGCTGGAGTCCCGCAAGGCAGTGTATTAGGCCCCTCTCTTTACCTTCTTCTAACAGCCGACATCCTCACTAGTGATAATATTGTAATGTCAACTTTTGCTGACGACACAGCATTATTGAGCTGCCACCGCGATCCCATGGAAGCATCAAGAATCCTACAAGAACATATGCAATTAATTGAAAATTGGCTCTCTACCTGGCGAATTAATGTAAACGAAGGTAAATGTAAACACATTACATTTACGCGTAGAAGAGGTATAAGCCCTGCTATTCTCCTTAAAGGAGTCTCCATCCCCCAAGTAAATAGTGTAATCTACTTAGGAGTCCACTTAGATAAACGATTAACTTGGCGAAAGCACATCGAAGCAAAGAGGACCAATCTGAAACTTAAAGCATCAAAAATTCACTGGCTAATTAACTATCGCTCCCCTCTTAATATGGAGTATAAAGTTCTATTATATAATAGTGTATTAAAGCCAATCTGGTCTTATGGCATTGAGTTGTGGGGAAATGCCTGCGCATCCTCTATAGAAATAATCCAAAGAGCTCAATCGAAAATTCTTAGAATCATTACAGGTGCTCCATGGTACATACGTAATGAAAGCATTCACCGCGTTCTGCAAGTCCCACTTATTAAGGATGAAATCGTTCGCCTAAAATCATCCTATCATGAAAAGCTAACGAATCACTCGAATCAGCTGGCAAGAAGCCTTAACAATACAACACGTCGAACACGGTTAAGAAGAAAGGACCTTCCGTCCGCTTCTATTATTTTAGAAACATAACACCGATACTCTGTTATCTGCACCTCGCTCGTGCATGTCAGATGTTTGGCCAATTAAGGAATCATACAGATTGAGGCACCTCGCTCGTGCACGCTCAATGCTCCTAACTACCATCAGAGTAGCCGTTCCAGCCAACCAATTTTACGCACCTTGCTCGTGCGCACCGTACGCTTATCCAACCAAGGATTCACTAAGCTTGACGCACCTCGCTCGTGCATGATCAAGACTCATCCTACCAACGGATTCACTAAGCTTGACGCACCTCGCTCGTGCATGATCGGGACTCATCCTAGCAAAGGACACGGCTTAACAGTAATAAGTCCTCAGCAGCCCAGTTTCTCAAATAGAGGCCCGTTGGAATCAAAACTATTATATCTCTGTATAAATAGTTAAGTTATATTTAAAAAATAAGATTTGATTAATTACTGTTAGTTCCCACCCAAAGGAAGATACAGTAAAGAGAAGCAAAGTTTAAATAAAAAAAAAAAAAAATTATTAATTTGTAAAATCGAATTATTTTTTAACAGATTCCAAATACAGAATGTGAATGGCAGCAAATAGCTGATGATTTTCAAAAACTGTGGCAATTCCCACATACATTGGGAGCACTGGATGGGAAGCATATACGGATTAAGGCTCCAGTACACACAGGCTCCCAGTTTTATAATTTTAAAGGCTATTTTAGTGTGGTGCTGTTTGCTGCTGTTGACGCACATAGCCGCTTTACATTTATAAATGTAGGCTGCAATGGAAAATCTTCCGACAATACCATTTACAGTGAAAGCTACTTGTATCAGGCGTTGCAGAATGGAATTTTAAACATACCACAACCTACCTATTTGGTTCCCGGCGAAGGAAATAAAATTCCTTTCTTTTTTGTTGGCGATGACGCCTTTGCGCTAGACAGGCACCTAATGAAGCCATATAGCAGAAGCCTCAAATTAAGCGTGCCACAAGAAGTTTTCAATTACAGGCTGTGCCGCGCAAGAATGGTGGTGGAGTGTGCTTTCGGACGGCTTTCGAATAGGTTCCGGATATTTCACAGACCAATCGAAGTCCAACCAAAAATTGTGGACGCCATAGTCAAGGCTTGTTGTGTCTTGCACAACTACCTAACGAAACCAAAAGCGGATACATCAGCAACAGAATTGGCAGAAAACTCAATTGTTGAGGCGTTTTCAGCAATTGGCTATCAAAGCCACGAAACTTACAAGTACGCTAACAGAGCAAGAGACGAATTGTCACGATATTTGACCACATATGGCAATGTTGAATTTCAGTGGAAAAAGATCAATATCAAATAAACGCATTATTTTATGAACTTGTTTACCTGGTTAGAATTGTCAACAGCTGTACGACGAATAAGAGATGCGTTCAGAAAAGACATTTCGTTATACCAAAACACGGTTGGTGTGTATACAGAATCTGTGTCACATCCAGATTTTTTGCTCTTTTCCACTTTCGACTTTTCCGCACTGTAGGCTGTTCGAAGAGACTTTATTTTTTTCTTCACATCATCAATAGTCATCTTCATTTCAGCAGCAATCGATTCATACGCCTTAGTTTTCAAGTCGATGCGCCGATATTCTTTTAGGTTCATGTTCCATAACACTTCATGATTCCTGTACGCTTCAATAAATTGCAATACGTCTGTACTTTTGTTACTTTTACTCATTGCTGTGTGAAAATGCTTTCGCGACAAACAAAACTACGATCAGCTGTTAAAAACTTGAACGAAAAATTGAAACGGAGCTTGAAAGAAAAATTGAAGTCAAGTTGGCGTTCAATTTCTAAAAGTGTGAGTGTGTTAGTAAAATGTTTTGAGTGTATGGGAACTTGAAAGGCAAAAATTGAACGTGTGGCTGCCGTGTAACCTGTTCGCTCTTCACGGAAAAATGAGCATGTCGTACGACAGTGTATACACACGTCAAACAAGCTTCAGACATGCCTGGCTGTTGGACGTGAAATCAAAATTTTTTGATTTTGCTTCAAACACTACGTGTGTCGTTTGTCACTAATACAGTCTCGATGTCTGACAGACATCCCAGTAGTCGAAAGTGCGCCGCCGACATAAAGGACGAACCATTACGCCGATCTATGATGGCTAGCCATTTCACTAGTGAAAGAAAGATAGAAGAATAGGCAGGCTATACTCATTTGAAATGAATTCTGAGAAACCTTATTCTCACTGTTGGTGAGTACCTATTTGCACTCTCTCATGACTCACTTGATCTCTCTTAAGTGATGCCAAGAGGTAGAAAATATAAAAATATTTTCAATGTTGTCAGCAAAACAAATACGGGGGAAATCTAAACAAAACGCATGTCCTTATTCGCTAGCGAAAAGGCTCGCCAACGAAGGCGTATAAACGGACGACCCGCCCATGGCAATGACATCACAATGTTAAATGGGACAGCGTTTTGGATAGCCGATGGACGCGTCCATGCCACCATGGACTGGTGAAAACACCAGTGTTTGGGTGGCTCAGTTGACTACTGGGATTTGACGTGTCTATATTCCCTATTACACACAAACAGCGTTGCAATGAGTGAAGGCTTATGTTCAAACCAAAGATTTTGTGAGTAGTTTTTTTTATATGAAGATATTTGGGTTTTGAGTATGATTTTATGAAATTAATTTGCATCAATTATTTTTTATGTGTAAATTTATCATTTTGGTAACTTTTCAACCTGAGAGCCTATACTGAGATATGCAGTAGGTAAAGTGCCCATAACCGAGGCCATACACGCTCAAATAAATTTGCCAGCATGTTTTCAAGCACAGCATATTTGACCGTGTAAGGCGCTGCTTTGCAAGAATCGTTTCTTGTTTGACTAAAAATTTGAGCAAAATCAAAATTTGTTGAATTTTTCGAGGTTTGGCCTTGCGTTTGAGAAAAAATGTGAGTGTGTATGGCAGTGCTTCCCTGCAGTAATTATCACTAGTGACTGATTCAATCTGTCACTAGTTCCTCCGTCACCGTCACTAGTGACCAACTGTACCCGTGCCAATGTATTCTCCTATGGACACTTTGTATGAGCATATGTTCGCGCGGACACCAGTTGGCGATTGAACTGTAGAGGCAGCTCATTAGCTATAGTACGTAAATGGAAAGCGCCGCGCACAGGGCTAGGGTGGCTCAGTGTGAAGAGTCTGGCCTAGCATCTCGCTCGGGCGGGTGCCAATTTTTTTTTTTTTCAAGTTGATAATATTATAGGTATCTAACAGGCTTAAAAAAATTTTTTTTTGCGAAAAAATTGGAAAAACTAAGTTATTGAAAATATAATTCATGAGAATTTTCGCACGAACTGTGAAAGCATTCACGAGAATTCAGAATGGAAACTTTTTTTCTCTCTTCTCACCCATAAGAATCCATAAGAATAATCCTCCGCATTTTACAATTTTCCACTTTTTGTCGCTTGCCCTGGGATTCGAACACGAGCCTTCGGATTGATGAACCGACACGCTAACCATTCCGCTACGGAGCCTTCTGATTCTCGTGCAGCAAATTTATTTTATGAATGCTCAAGAAAATTGAACTGTGGACCTCCTCGTTGACCAGTCTATAGAATGCCAGTGGTGACGCTGGGGTAAATTTGCCCCGCATTTACTGCAGGGTTGCAATCATGCTATATAAAAATTCAGTTGAGCCCGACTGTCGAAGAGTAAACATCGGCATATAGCATATAGTACGCCGCGTTTCTTTGATAATTTTCTTGCAAGTGGCATCATAGTGCCGCTGTGTGTTCACCCGTATTGTTGTTGGTAGCTTTCTGGTGAATTTCTCGAATTTGTCGAATTTTCTATTCTTGCCTAAGGTTTTTGTTGGTAGCTTTTTGGTGAATTTTCTTAATATGTTGAATTTCCTATACCTGCCTAATTGCAACAACAACCGAATTCCATGGTGAACTAGTGATGCTATAATTTTTTGAGTATTCACATAATTTTGTAACTAAACATACTTGAGATGAAATTTTTTAATGTTTTCTTCCTAATGTTAAACTTTTTTTTGGTTTTTTATGATAGTATATACAATTCTGTGCCCTTTTCATTCAGAAGAGCTCCAAAACTATATAGTTTATTCATTCTATTTATCATTTGATATGTCATAAGCACTTGAGCCACTAGTTATGTATCGAGTAATGTTAGTTATGATATCTCTGAATATTTCATATCAGCTGCTCTGTGGTGGAATTCAAACTTTTTGAGAATCGGTCATATTCGCGCATGAGTACTCTGCATTAGCGTTCCTCAATAATATGAGCAAAATTTTATGTAATTATTTTTAGTTGTATAAAAATAACATATTTTGCTGAAAAATAAAATGAGTTCTTATGAAAAACCATTGATTAACACTTATATATATCTGATTTTTAACAAAAGTTTTAGTTCATGTCAGCAGCGTAGCATGGGGCGGCCGGGCGGTGTGAAAGCCCCGGGCGGCACATGTCAAGCGGCGGCGAGCGTCGCCGAAATTTGAACAATTAGAATAGTGTACATTCAGCCATTGAACTTGAGATTTGAGTTCCATCGATATCGATAAAAAAAGGAGTATCGATATTTCGCAACATAAAGGCTCAAATACACCATACAAGCATTTGCACAAATCCATGTTTATACAAGCATGTTATGTAGTGTGTACCTGTTTTTGTGCTTGCGCGTACATGTGCGCGTACATCAAAAAATTTTGATTTTCGGTGATGTTTGTACAAGCCGTTTATATGGTGTGTAGGTAAAAAGGCTCATTTTTAACGTGATTTGACTGTGAGCAGATGTGCTGATGACAAAAATAGGGTAATAAGATAGCGTAGATATGTGTTTGAAGGAGTTTATTTGAATTCTCAAGCGTTTATTTAGCTTTGATATAAAAATTAATAAATAGTTGGGATTTTTCTCAGCCAAATTAAAACTTTCTAAGATTAAATAAATTTAATGTCAAATACAAAACTGCCGAAAAACTTGAGTATATAACAAATTTCGTGATATATAAACATATGAGCAAATGAACTTAAATAAATAAAAATTTGACGGCAATTAATTTAATAATGCCATGCATTCATGTTTTACCAATTAATATAATAACTAAACTAAACTAAAATATAATAAATAGGGGCAAATTGATTTAAATCAAAACAAAAAAATTCTTGAGGGACATATATGCTGCTTACAGACTATTGCATTTAACTGAATTTAGCTGTAGTGAATTTAACATTTAAATTAAAATCTGATTTTAGCAGCAAAAACGAAAGTTGCAATATGAAGAAGCTGCATTTAAAGAGGCTGAACTTAGGTTAAATGCAGCGATAAATGCTAAATTCGCTTCAGCTAAATTCAGTTAAATGCAATAGTTGAGGGCATTAGAGAGACCGCTTCACGTGAGCAGTTCATTTCTTTTGCTCCTTCTTTCTTCGGAAAAGTACATTTTTATTAATTGAAAAATCGTGGCCTTTTTATTGAAAAAAAAAAAATAAAACAAGAGGGAGGAGTACGGGGCTTAAAAAGTGCATAACATTTCACGCATCATATTTTTATACCCGATAAACTCTGTGTCGAGGGTATTTTGCGTTTGTGTGGTTGTGTGTAACACCCAGAACTAGTCGACATAGACCATACAAAATGTATATAGAAATGATCAGCGTCACCAGGAGATTCGATTTAGCCATGTCCGTCCATCTGTCTGTTTGTATACCGTTTTCTTATCGAAGGAGTTGAGCTATCTTAACAAAATTTGGTATGCGTGCTCACGGCGACATGAGTAAGAACAAGTTCGAGAATGGACCCGATCGCACCATTTTAAGGGTTACCTCCAGTACTAGGGTCTGTTACGAAAATCACAAAAACTGCTTTAAAATCGGAGTTTTTCCAGATATTTTGTTTAAATTTGGTATTTGAACATGTTTAAAGGCAAGTTCTGTGATTTAAAAAAATTGGAAAAGTGGGCGTGGCAGAAGGGCGTTTTTCGAAAATTGTCCCCTTCACCCGAAATTCAAATGGGACTTGCGCTTCCTTTGTAGCCATAAACATCCTCTCCAAAAATTTCTTTGATAGGTCCATTATTAAGGGTACCTCCAGTATTAGGGTCTGTCACAAAAATCTCAAAAATGCCCCGAAATCTGACTTTTTCGAAATATTTCAATAAAACTTAGGATTAGAGCGAATATCTAAGCCTCCGATTAAAATTTAAAAAAAATTAGATAAGTGGGCGTGGCAAAGGGGTAGTTTTCATAAAGAAATTTAACAAAAGTCGGTATATGGGGCCCCTTATCGCCTTATGCTATGTTCTCACTATAGGGGTTAAGTACCTAACCCGATTCTTTAACTCAAAGCGTTCATATCAGGTTAGAGCGAGTTAAGGTTTACAAATGTCGTATGACCCAGCCGGAAATTTCACTACTTCTGAAGTGGTTAAAATTCATACTGCGACTATTCGCATTATTAACCCTTACTGTTAATGAAGTTTTTTGGGAGATGGCCGCTGTTTTCATTACATGCATGCGATAATGTCCGGCCTGGGAGTTTGAAATATAAAAAATGCGCAAGGTATATCTGATATACTATATCATCGAGAAATTGCAAATAAAAATTGAATTTGTTTTATTACAAATGTTTAAAGAAGCTGAAAAATCCAAAGGAATATTGGAAGCAATAATATTAGAAGACCATTGCAATATCCGCAGGAACAAAAAAAGATGAATGGAGCTAATAGTGAAAGCGGCATCACAAAACGTTCCACGACCTGTGATCAAAATTAACATATCCAAATACGTGCATCCTTTCCCACCCATTTTATGCACGGGAAAGCTTCCTGCCAGTGTCGTATTAAATTTTTACCCGGTTTTTGTACCCGGTGTAAGCAAATGTAACTGAAAATTTCAAATGCAACTCTGCGCTAACCTCAGAGTTAAATGTTAACCCGGGGTTTATTTTCGGGTTAGATGATTTTTTTTATATGCGTTTTGACATTTGAAACCCTGGGTTTCGCCGATAACCCTAACCCGGCCTAGTGAGAACATAGCATTAAACACTTCTTGATATAAAAAATTATTTGAAGATGTGTGTCTGTGTCGGGTATTCTATTGTCAGGCTCGCCTGACTATAACACCCTTACTTGTTTTAATATAATCTTAAATTAGGTTTGCAGTCATATAATTTGCACTAATAACAAAATAGGTGGCGGCGAAATATGGGGCGGCCCCGGGCGGCAATAACACACGCTACGCCACTGGTTCATGTTGCAAGATTAAAAAATATTTGTTAGACCGGTACCGGAATTTTCAGGGGGCGTGCTACGTTTTTGATTTTTCCATAAGAATGCATGCACAGGGGGCCTACTTCAATTCAACACACACGTTTTTTGCCAAGTGCCATCTATCAGCCGATATCCAGTCGAAATCCAGCGGATTTCCCATACAAATGAATGTCAAACGAAATCCGCTCAGAAATTGGATTTCAACGAAATCCCACGAGAAATCCGGAACAAACTGAATGCAACTCTGCGTTTTTCGATATGTATCGAAGAAATGCTGCAACACTACTGTCAAATTTTGAAAAAACCAAAGTAATCAAACAGGCAATGCTGCCACACGCAAACAAAAAACTCCCTACAAACTAAAAAAAAATCCCCACAATTCTTTACGTTTTTCCCTACCACAAATATCGTTATATTTTTTTTAAAATAATTTGCCTCTTGCCTACAAAAATGTATGAGTAGCCATGAATATGGTAGGCTAATATTTTTGAGAATCTTTCAGGGTAGTCTGGAACTCCGAATCGTACTAAATTCATTTGAAATTTTTTTTTTTTTTCAAAAATAAAAAGTTTCTTTCAAAATTTATATATATATAATATTGTCGTGTGAACGCTTGGATTTCGATATGGATTTCACGAAATCCAAGAGCCGAAATCCCGGGATTTCGGTGCTCGTCTGAATGGCATATATAGTACTATATGATATAGGCTAACTGTCGACGTCGAAAAGGCTCTGCCGCGATCGAAAAATTCACCAGTAGGCAGGTATAGGAAATTCAACAAAATCGAGAAAATCACCAAAAAACACTTACGAGAAGCTAACCAGAGAGCTACCAACAACAATACGGGTAGACACAAAGTGGCACTATGATGCCATTTGCAAGAAACTTATCAAAGAAACACGGCGGCGGCTCGGTTTTTATACCCAGCGTAAGCGGGGTATATTAATTTTGTGCGAATCTTGTAACAGGGAGAATTAAGCTCCGGAGATATAGACAAATATATACATATCGTCGTCCCGGAGTTATTTCCTCGTATATCACAATCAACCTTTTGTTGGGAAATTGAAGTTTAAAGTTTAACATGGCATATAAAAAAAATGGCTCGTTGGAAATCGTTGATTCTGTTTTCCTTATATAAAATGCTTTACTTTTTATTATTTCTGATCATTAATTTAAAGTTACTTCGAAAATTCTTTAAGTTATAGGGTTTTTTTCATTCCAAGAATTTTTGACAATTCATCGTATACGCCACTTTTTTGGCAACCTGTGTTGGAAAGTGGATATACGAGAAAATGAATTAATAAAAATTTGATAATGTTTTTTTGTTTTTTTTGTTTTGACACGAAAATCGACTTAACAAAAATTTTTTTAATGAGTTTATATAGGAAATTTGTTATTTAAGTATCCGTTTTTCATTTAAAAATAGAAAAAGGAGTCCAAATCATAATCTTATTGTTGAAAAATGACACCGGTGTGAAGTTAGCATTAATTTTCCAGCAACCAGCGAAATCAGGCCTTAACAGGGCTGTTAAAGTAATGTAAGGTAACAGTTTGCCGTAAAAGCTCTTTTTGCGGCGAACAAAAGTTCTACTAAAAGCGATCGTTGCCACTCATATGGTACTGCTCTAGTAAAAACCAATGTTGCCACAGTTAGCACTTTAAGTGCCACTTTTGTTGTAGATATGGTAGATATCAATTGTAAATGTATTAAATTCAAACTTTATCGCTTCACCAGGGGCCCTACTCTGTATTGCGATGCGCAAATAAATGCGATGCGCAAGTCGAATTGCGATGCCCGGATGATCGGTACCCTGAATTGCTATCGCATTTGTTTCCGCAAAAAAAAAATGAAAAGGAGGCAACACTGTTTTTTTAAGTTGAAAATGAATTTCGAAATGTCAAAAAATGTTGTTTTGATGGAGAAGATTTATCGGTTTCTTAACCAAAAGCAGCTAGTCAAGGTGTTTAAACAAGGTGCAAGCACTATGTCGCATGCTTCGTATTCATTTTTGTCAAATACGAATTGTAAATATGGACGTATGTTTGTTTACATTTCTTATTCATGATACAAGAAAACAAGATAGCGCCATTACGGGTGCCGATATTTTGTAGCATTGGGTATGAGAGCGAAGATGACGTATTACCTACAAGAGACAGAGGCATTATTGTTGTTTTCCATACTATTAAATGGTTTGTTATGTTTTAATGCCAATATAACTGTTATTTTTATTTATTTATCACCGATCTGTACATTACTATGTAAAGAAATGTTGTAAGAAAAATACTTAATTCTGGTTTTACAAAATAACAACTTTTTTATTTATAATTTCTCGTGCAAAGAATCATTTGTTTGAGGTTTGAAGCATTTTGCATTGGTTTGCCTAGGCGATCACATCGTGAGCTTGAGAAATAACAAAGCCAAAACTTTTATTTTGTTTGAAACCAAAAGTTTCAATATTCCTTAAAACACTTATTTACAAATAAATATAAAAATCAGTTATCTAAATTTGCAAATAAAATCAAAATTTGCATTAAAAGATGAAAAGTCGGTTTAACATACAAAAAAACAACAAAGATTCTCTCTTTTGGATGTGGTACGTTAAGTTGCGCTATCTTGTTTTCTTGTATCATGGATTTAATTAACGTTTCTTTGCTTACGGTATTTTTGAATATGAAATTTGAATTTAAAAATGAGAAAGTGTGATGTTTCCGAAAATTAAATGGACCTCGCTTTTTCGTTCCTCGATGCTATATATATATGCTATATATAAGCTATAGTATAAAAACATTTCTCAAAACGCGCACATAGAGATTTGATAATTTTAGTTTGCTTATAATTTTTGAAATTCTTTGTATAGCTATAACCACGCTGATTTTCACTTCCAATCTAAATAATTTTGCAGCAATACTTACGATTGTACGAAATTTAAAATGCTTACGAGTTAATCTTTGCAAATCATTTGACTTAAGAAAAGTATATACTAAAACCCCACATAAAAACACATTTTAAAGCACCAGCGGATGGATTTCAGCGTAATTGTTTTACAAAAATATTTCATAAATTCAAACAGTTATGAAGGCGTGTGAATTTTGAAGGGGGTAGCAGGTGTAATTTCACCGAAAAAGTCGTTGCGTTTGTAAAATCGCTTCAATTTGGCGTAACGAACAAAAGCCAAAGTCATTTATCATAGCATTGATGAACACAAATATCTTGTCAATAAAATTTTAGACAGAACCAACACCCTCTGCGAAATATGTTTTTGTTTCATTTTATCATTAGTATTTAAATCAAGGGGATAAAAAGAGATAGAGAATGTTTTTATAAACTCATAAGCTGTGCTGGAGTTAAAAAGCCTTTAAGAAGATAAAAACTAGAACTTGAAACTTCGATCTCCTATTTAAGTGGCAATTAAGATAGAAATACGCTTCTCAATTTCTTCTATCGGACCGCCCACATGGGCCCTTTTGCACTTAATTTGGACTTTAATATGTCTTAAAGACGGAGTGCAAACCTTTTGTAGCCTTCTTCACTACTTCTTTAAGTTTTGATAATAAACATTTTTGTTACTTGGATTGCTTGTAGTGAAATTGGCTTAGTGCTATTGTTATACCCGACACACTCTGTGTCGAGGGTATATTGCGTTTGTGTGGTTGTGTGTAACACCCAAAACCAGTTGAGATAGACTATACAAAATATATATAGAAATGATCAGTGTCACCAGGAGATTCGATTTAGACATGTCCGTCCGTCTGTCTGTCCGTCTGTTTGTATACAGTTTTATTATCGAAGGAGTTGAGCTATCTTGATGAAATTTGATATGCGTACTCACAAGCATATGAGTAAGAACAAGTTTAAGAATGGACCCGATCGGACCATTTTTAGGGATACCTCCAGTACTAGGGTCTGTTACGAAAATCACAAAAACTGCTCTTAAAGGGAAGTTTTTCAAGATATTTTGATGAAACTTGATATTTGAACATATTTGAAGTCAATTTACTCAATTTCAAAATATTGGAAAAGTGGGCGTGGCCGAAGGGCGTTTTTCAAAAATTACCTCCTACACCCGAATTTCAAATGGGACTTGAACGAAATTTGGCAGTTATGCTTCCTTTGTAGCCATAAACATCCTCTCCAAATTTTTTTTTGATAGGTTCATTATTAAGGGTACCTCCAGTACTAGGGTCTGTCACTAAAATCTCAAAACTGCCCCAAAACCGGATTTTTTGAGATATTTTACTGAAACTTAGAATTCGAACGTATATTAAGGCCTCCGATTAGAAAACCAAAAAATGGGAAAAGTGGGCGTGGAAAAAGGGCGGTTTTCATAAAGAAATTCAATAAAAGTCGGTATATGGGGCCCCTAATGGCCTTAAACACCTCTTAAAAATTATTTGAACATGTGTGTTTGTGTCGGGTATTTTATTGTCAGGCTCGCCTGACTATAACACCCTTACTTGTTGTTAATATCGTTGTTGATATCTCAAAGTTTAAATCGATCGGTTTCCAACATCGAGTATCCCCAAAAACCGCGAAATCTTAGCGAATTTATATTTAAAAAATTCGTTTTTTAAAAAATGTTGCTATCCTGGTAAAAGAGCACTACAAAAAAGCACGAAAATAAAAAGCAGCACTTGTACTCTAAAAAACAGCACATATGGCAAACCTAGTCAAATTAAAGAGTGCTAATAAGCTTGTCACACGTAAATCGAAAACGCTGAATATCAAAAAATTTCAGAGAAAATTTTGAAATTGAGGCAATTTCCATTTTGTTTTGAAATTGCTCAATTTGGAACTACGTGTGGCAGGCATATAATAGCCTTAAAAGACTACAACTGAAATACGAAATCAAGAACTGCTAATGAAAATCACAAAAGCTGTCAATGCTTTCTTGCAATCAGCAGTTAGGTTGTTTAAAACGTTTAAGAAGTTCCCAGTAGGAAAAGCTGCAATGACATCACCTATGCTAGCGTGACATAGAAGCTGAGAGCACTGGCAATTTGTATGATACTTTTACCGACATTTCGAAGTAAATGGAACAGGCCATCACCAGTGACATTGTCATCGCACGGGATCTGAAAAGGGAGGTTGTGACAACTAGCCGGCCATTGTCATCGTAGATGGAGCGATAGAAAAAAAAGCATTTGAGAGTGTGGTGTGCTCACTACTTTGTTTCTATTTATAGATTTTTGTTTTAAGAATTTTTTTTTTGAGCGCGGAAGTGAGCTCGAGACTCCATGAATTTGTAGATTGTTAAGCGGATACGCTATCCCCAGAGCTACAACAGGTAGCAACTGAGTTCATGAAAATCTATTCAAGAACAAAGAAGCAATGAGAATGAAGACATGTTCTCCGAACAGTCATTCATGATACTGTCACCTATATGTCATCGTTGGTATCACAGATGACTTCGTCATGCGGGAGATATTTTCTTGCTGGGGTCTTTGCTTACAATTCCCATGTATTGAAACCATATAGTTACTATATGTTGAAACAATTGACAAGGTCCGCGTTTAAATTATGAAACAATGCTTTGGAAACAATTACTTTAGTATTAGAAAGCAATGCGAAGAAAAGAGACGGCATGTTTTGTCTGTTTTGGCATCAGTTTAGACTTCTCTTTCTTTCCACAAGCAGCTGACAGTAAACTTGCCGTATGTTGCCAATAAAAAACAAAAATACCTTAAATTTTGGTAGTTTTTTTATTGAGCTGTCAACCAAAAATCGGCCAGTTCACACTTCGAGTTGTGCATTTAGATTATTAAATTCACATCTAATGCACGACATAATGCAAAATCAAGCCGTTGATTTGCATTCATGCTGTAGTCTGTTTAGGATAGGAAGATAGAGATCTAAATGGTGGCACCAAAATTATGGAAAGAGCTTTTGTGAATTTTGGAATGTGTGGTAGCACTTATATTCAGAAACTTAAAAATCACAAGCAAACCGTTTGGAATTGAAATAAATAAAACAAAAGTAGTAAATAGTTAAAATGGCTCAAACCCCATCGGATTTTATAAAACAATCTGTAAGTAGAATAAAAGTTTTGTTGAAATCATGGGAATATATTCAGCGCAGCGCAGCACTTAATACGGTCGAACAAATTCGAACCATTTCTCAGAAATGAACCGGTGTAAAGCTTTTTGTAGAAGTGCTCCTGTGGGCGCATTTTTCAACTAATTTTTTCAAAACTAGAACCAATATTTTTCGCAATAAAGAAGCACGTTTCATTGAATTTTTCGAAATTATCTGCCTTATCTGTATCCTTATCTGTATCTTTTTTGATTAATAAGAGTCTAACAACAAGAGGAAAAATCTTAAAACTATGTTGACATTAATTACATATATGTAATTATTGAAAAAAAAATTCAAATACCCTAATTTAAAAAAAAAATATTTCAATTTTTTTTTCAATTTTCATTTAAATAACAAATGTAACGGTATTTAGTATAACTTACACGAAAGTTGATCAAAAGACAAACATTTCTTATCTTTAAAAAATTTTTCTTGCGTCCTTAGATCTTTCAGTATAGGTACGCGATTGAAAAAAGGTATTTTTTATAAATATGACGTGAAACGCGAAATTTAAAAAAA
This sequence comes from Chlorops oryzae, assembly GCA_020466095.1. Taxonomy (NCBI): domain Eukaryota; kingdom Metazoa; phylum Arthropoda; class Insecta; order Diptera; family Chloropidae; genus Chlorops; species Chlorops oryzae. The sequence continues at coordinate 89,757,276 of CM035806.1, forward strand.
TTGTCCGAAAAAACTGAGGGAAATTAAGAAAAAAAATACGTACCTTATATATTTGGCTGTTTTATCGAAAAAAAAAATTTTTTTTTTTAAATTTTGTTTTAGGTTCCAAATTTTGTTTGGAATGACCCATATATACATTTCACTTGTTTTTGAGAGATAAATGTTGAAAAACCTATGTTATTAGGAATTTTCTGTTCTTTTCTGTATGCTCCTATATTCCAATACATGACCAAAAAAAGGATTTAAACCAGTGATGCTCAAACTCACACAACAACATTCATGCTTGTATGTGTAGCAGAATCAGCGACTGAGCTGATTTTTAGTTTGAAAATTACGGCCGTGCGCAAAAAATCGAAGTAGGCTTTGCCTTTGCTCGAAGTAGCCTATAGTGTACGTTAGGGTGTCCCAAAAAAAAATTTTTTTTTTGGAACGTGGTTTTTTCGAAAGCTTATGGGTCAAAGTATTTTTGAGAATTTTTTCAGATTTTTCCTAAAAGGTTTAGAGGCTGCGCTCAGCGGATTTTCCTCAAAAGACCCACATTTCCAATTTTTTGTAGATAGCTTCTTCATAGGCAATGCTTTTCAGGATTTTTAGGTATTAGTCGGTGGAAAAGTATACAATCTTTGTTCTCAGTTACATAAACTGCAAAATATACCAACTTCAAAGGCTATTTAGGCATCTTTAGGTTGAAAACACACCAAAGCCAACAAAACGTTGATTCATGTCGAATTCGACCATATATAACTATATATGTCACTCAGGAGCCGTTTCTATTTTGGCTCTTTTCAACACGGTCTTGGGTACCCACCACGGTCTTGGGTACTAGTGATGTAACGAATATTCGCATTCGCATTCGCATTCGCGAATATTCGCATATTTTTTCACATTCGCATTCGCATTCGCATTCGCAAAATGTTGCGAATATTTTGCGAATATATAATTAGCAGAAAATTGACCAAAAATGTAAACTTTAATCGATTTTTTAAATTTAAATTTAAATGCCAATATTTTAAAGAATTTTTTATGTGCTACCGTTACACAGATATTGCACTTAAAATCTGCTCTCTCACACACACTTGCATTTTCAATTTTGCCGATCCCTGAATTAAACGCATTTGGAATGCCTTTAAGTTCCTTCACATAAATTTGCATACAAGAACGACCGTCTGAGGGCTGCTAAACGAAAAACGACAATAACATTGCGTATTGCGCAGGGGCGTTATGCTTGCACGAAATCGTCGGATTAGTTTTGTTGTTGTCATGTGACTGTTTTTTTTAACACTTTGAAATTTAACATCGAAATGTGTAATTTCTTTTACTTATGGATGAATTATTTTTTTCCAAAGTTGGTGCGCTATATAAATAAATGAATTGATTTGGTGATGTGTGCCAAATTTGAGATATAGATTCAAAAACTTAATATTCGCATTCGCATTCGCATTCGCGAATATGAGTAGGCATTCGCATTCGCATTCGCGAATGCTAAAATTTGACATTCGTTACATCACTATTGGGTACCCACCAAAATGAGCATTTTTCACTTAGGTACTCACCAAAAGTATTTCTCTCTCGCTCTTTTTTTGACTGCCGAGTAACATCTCTTTCTAACTGGCGCGGAATGTCCCGCCCAAAATCTATGAGAGTGACATATATAGTAATATATGAATTCGACAAAAGTATATTGCTTCTTATCTAGCAACACACACCGAGTACGACACAACATTTTGTTGGTCAACGCATTTGTTCGAACGTCGTTGATACATGGCACTCCATACAGCTAACCCACACCGAACTCGACAAAACGTTGCGAACTCTTGTCGACGTCGATAATCTCATGTAAGCTACGGCGCAACGCACACTGAAAACGACACGAGCAAAACAGAAGCTTCGACAAAAAAGCATGCAGAAAGCTGTTGGCTTGGATTTTGTTTGAGTTCGACAAATTTGTTGGCGTTGGTGTGGGTTATCGCGAAAAGCGTTTTTTTCTGTACGTCAAAAAAACGTTTTGTTGGCTTTGGTGTGTTTTCACCCTAAGTAGACATTTTTACGAACAAAATCGGCAAAAAAAAGAAGGCCCCAAAAATTCTTAATTTTATATGAAAATGGCTGAAAGTAATGATGCAATTTCAAAGAGTACGAATTCCTTTGTAATTTGTTAAAGGAAATTAGGATTTTACTCTTATAGTTCCAAAGCTTTGTCCCGTTATCTTTTCCAAAACATTATAACAAAAACACGTTGCATACTTCCAGGCTTTCATTTGAAAATTTCATTGCCTATATGATAGCATAGAATAAGTAATAATATAGAAGGAGCGTCTCATACAAAGCGAAAATTGTATGGCGGGTTCCGCGCGTGGAGCCCGCTCTCATTGTTTCCACTATTAATGCCCACAGCAGAACCCGCTCATATTTGCATGGTATGAGCGAAAATAATCTTTATTTTGACTTTAAAGTCCTATAACTTTTGATACACTGCTCCGATTTTCATAAAATAAAAACTATAAGAAAATTTGAAAAATTTGGAAAATCTTATACGCTTATTCTATATTGCTATCTACAAAAGGAAAAAAGTTCGTAACTGACAGAAAATTTGAAGTTTTCATAAACCTACAATTTCTATTAATTCTCTTCACATTCATAGCTGTAAGCACCCAGCCGGAATTTTTCTCATAAATGACCAATTCATTATTTTTTCCACCAAGGATATGAAGGGGAAAATTTGAGTACTTCCCTTTAGAAAAAGGGATATTAGCACGGCGGGAAATTTAGGCGAAAATGAATGGCCATGGAAAACTCCTCATTTTGAGTCTATTGAATATTGATTGGCTATCATATAGGCAATGAAATTTTCAAATGAAAGCCTGGAAGTATGCAACGTGTTTTTGTTATACTGTTTTGGAAAAGATAACGGGACAAAGCTTTGGAACTATAAGAGTAAAATCCTAATTTCCTTTAACAAATTACAAAGGAATTCGTACTCTTTTAAATTGCATCATTAATTTCAGCCATTTTCATATAAAATTAAGAAATTTTGGGGCCTTCTTTTTCTGACGCCCAATTTTGTCCGTAAAAATGTCTACTAAAGATGCCTAAATAGCCTATTAAGTTGGTATATTTTGCAGTTTATGTAACTGAGAACAAAGATTGTATACTTTTCGACCGACTAATACCTAAAAATCCTGAAAAGCATTGCTTATGAAGAAGCTATCTCCAAAAATTTTTAAATGTGGGGCTTTTGAGGCAAATCCGCTGAGCGCTACTTCTTAACCTTTTACGAAAAATCTGAAAAAATTCTCAAAAATACTTTGATCCATAAGCTTTCGGAAACCTTACGTTCTACTATTAAATTCGAAAAAAAATTTTTTTTGGGACACTCTAGTGTACGTGTGCTGGCATTCCGTCGGCAGCGATTTGAGGCATAACCACGCGTGTTATAGAAAACCGAAAAATGAGCATCACTGATTTAAACATTTCTATCCATAAATTTTAAATTACGGACAAGCAGTCCAATCCTGTGCTGATATATACCATCGATTTTAAAAATTTAATCAACAAAAATAAAAGTGTGCCGATTTGTAGGAGAAAACGGAACAAGATAGTTCAGAAAAACCGGAAATATCAGCTGCTTTGTCAGTTATAGGATGGAAGGTAAAATAAAAATTAAAATTAAATTTGTGTTCCTTGAAATTTCCTAAAAGCACTGTTTTGTTCTTAAGGAAAAACAAACATACCTATCAAATTTGGACATACCTTCCTTCTGTAAAATGCTTAAATCAAGCTTTGAAAAAAACTCCATAACCACCTTCAATTTGAAAACAATAAACGTTTCAAAAATATATTGCTCAATGGCTGAAAGCTGCTCCTTTTTAAGTCTGGGAAACAAACGCGACAAAGACTTTGTCAGGAATTTCTACAAAAGACATTTTGATGAAATTTGTGAGGTGCTCAGCAGAACAGAAGATCGCATCATCGCAATGTCCCCTCCTTTTAAGTCCACAGAGGAAATTTCTGACCCAATTATATGCACTTCACCATCATCGCTGACCAACTGTAATGCCTCCTTTACTAACACTAGGCCACGCAAAACACCTTCTCTGAAGACCACATCTACTAAAGAATTCATATCAGACGATAATCGAATGGCAGGTAATGTAGTTACCATCAATGTTATTTGCTCTTACAATTTTAATTTAAAAAATCTCTCATTAATTTTTAGTCAGTCAAGAAAAAAATAATTCGAACTGCTTTATGTTTTCGGAAACAACTCCAAGCATGAGTACCCTCAAGCCAACCTTCTCAGAAACTCCCCGCTCTCATTTTTCTTTAGAAAATACAACATCTAAAATTACAACAACACTTCTTGAAAACAGAAAAATACAACATCCGTCGTTGAATGAAAATGCAGAACATGTTCGTGAACTAACGATTTCTATTACTCAAGAAGATTATGGAAAAATACTGGATTCCTCAACTATGGAAATTCGTCGCGACGATGACGGATACCTTTCCGTTCTCAGACCAAAACTAACCAGCATATTCAACTGTATTGTAGTGTCAAAAGGATTTCGCCAAATGACAAAAGCAAACCTCTTTAAAATAGTTTTTAAATGCAGTCACCTGGGTTGTGTATCTTATGAAGTCTTCATACCACTATCAAAAACCGATAACAGCAATGTTTTGAAGGTTCTTGTCAAAATTCAAGGTCGTGTTAAACACGAAGCTTATAAGACTGCACAAGTTAGAGGAAAATACCGTATAGAAGCGAAAAAAATACTGACCAATATGTTTCCCTACCAATACAGACAAAAATGTGTACTCGAATCTGATAAAGATATTCTACAGTCCTCTAAAAATATGCAGAAAATTATTTCTGTTTCAACTGCAAGAAAAATAAGGAGTGAACGCTTAAGAGAAGGCGATTTTGATACTGACGATTTTTTAGATGTTGTCAAAATGGCTGAAAACGAAGCCCCTATCGACAAGTACATTCAAAAAGTATGCATTGAGTTTGATGTTCATTTATATAGTGATATGCAAATTAAAAGTGCATACAAAAGTCGAAATTCGCTTATTGCTCATGTGGACTCTACAGGCGGACTAGTGCGGGATTTGCGCCAAGCATCTAAGCGGTTATACTATTATGCTGTTGTTGTACCAACAGTTCAATCTCGTACCTGCGCCATTCTTGAAAGAATTTCAAGCCAACATGACCAATACTCAATTGAATATTGGTTGAACTGTTTCAAAAGGAAATGCATTGAGTTGAACTGTTGGCCTATTTTTACAACAATTGTAAGCGACTGTAGTATGGCATTATTAAATGCGATTAGCCTCAGTTTTAATCAGATGGAGCTCATAGAATATGTAAACTTAACATATAACTTGGTGGAATCTGGTTTCAATGTTATAAAGCATAAACTCGTCATAAAACTCTGCATGTCGCATTTCCAAAAAAATCTTGTGCAAGATGTTCTTAAATTTTTCAATAAGGACATCAAAACCGAAATCATGGAAATTTTGTCATATTTGCAAGACGAAACCGATTTCAACCTAATTAAACATTTTTGTCGGTTGTTGTGTGACTTAATGAACCAGCCATATTTTGACGGAGATAAAATAAAACTTCTCAAAAAAATAACAGAGCATTGTGTTAAGGAGAAATCTCCTTATCCTGTGGTAAACACAGACAGTTTTGTACATACAAACAGCGACATAAAATATAAACGCAGCCTTTACTTTCAAATGTTTGAAAATATACAAAAAAGCACTGATTTCACACCCGATCAAATGGTCAAAAATCCGTTTTACTCTCCTGAGTTCTTAGAAGATTTTAATAAAAAACACTTCGCCTATTTACCGTTGTGGTCACGTTTTATCACTGATGGTGGCCAGTATAATTTTCAAAAAGAGCACATCACAAACGGCAGAGTGGAGGGTCACTTTCACAATGTGAAAACTTTGTGTGTTGGAAGTAATTTATCGCTTGGTGGTAACTCAGTGAAGGTGGGCCGTCTCATAAGATTGCTAAAACAGCACAGAGACTATTATTTAATAGAAAATAACAACGAGCTGCCTACCCAACGATGTGCAACCAACATAGCTAAATCACCGCCAGCAGAAGAGAAGTGGCAATAAAGAAGAGCGCTTTCGAAATCTAATCACCTTACTTACTGTGACAGATCCAAAATAAGGAAAATGGTTTTAAATCAGCGAACCAAACAGATTGTTTCAAATAATATCTCAGTAGCCAAATACGCAATAGAAAAATATGAAAATGGCATAATTAAAAACATGGAGAGATATAAAAGGTGCAGTCACAACTACTTGGTTTGCGCACGCCTAGGGACTGGAGAGGAACGCCTATATATCAGTTTCGAAGAATTTGAAGTACTTCAAAAAACTTCAACTGGAGAAGATGCATGGCTATCTGATCTACACATGCGCTACTTTATAGATGGTTTTCTTGAAGAAAGTGGAAGAACTGATGTAATGATTTTGGATCCATACATTACAAAAATATATATTTTCGACAACAGAAAAATATTAGATTTAACGGATTTTCCCATACGATCGGAGATACATAGTGATATAGAGTACATCATAACTGCTGTTCACACAACTAACCATTGGTGTTTAGCCATTTTAAATTTAAAAGCTGCGCAAATCATATTTTTCGATCCCCAAGGTCCTCAAGCTTCACCGTTGCGAGGACAAGCATTTGCGCTAGGTCTTAAAACTTTTTGCGAATCCTATAACAACTTGGCTACAGAGAACAATTGGACTAACATTTTGCCGGACTCATGGAAATATGAGGATTTTCGCACAAAGTGGAGGCAGCGAGACCAATGGAGTTGCGGCTATGCAGTCTTGCAAGCAGTCGAGACCTTTTTGCATGGAAAAAACTTTCCCACAAATTTTTCCGGCATAAATTATAGGAAAAAACTTTTAGGAAGGTGTCTACAGATTGCACACAAAATTGAAGATATTTGTTTGTACTGTTGCCGATACGGTATCAGTGCGAATCAAAATTGGATTCTGTGCGATATGTGTTCGTACTGTGTGCACACCAGATGCATTGTTACAAGGCATTCAGATATCACGAACGATTACGATTTTGAAAACTTGCCATTTATATGTTTGGTGTGCCAAGATTAACAGCCCTGAAACTTTTCTACTTTCAGAATAACGAAAAAAATATATATAAATAAAAAAAAACTGGCCGATTTGAATTCAAAAGCTCTAACGTTTTTCTATTGCGAATTCTAACAGTATTAATGGGTGAAAAGGATCTCGAGTGTTATTTTATAGTTTTCAAGAAAATTGAAAAAGAACCTGGTCTCTGTTAACGAAAGTCAGTATTGTCTATGAGCGTGGGGGAAAAAACGCAAATAAAAAAAAACTGGCCGATTTGAATTCAAAAGCTCGAACGTTTTTCTATTGCGAATTCTAACAGTATTAATGGGTGAAAAGGATCTCGAGTGTTATTTTATAGTTTTCAAGAAAATTGAAAAAGAACCTGGTCTCTGTTAACGAAAGTCAGTGTTGTCTATGAGCGTGGGGGAAAAAACGCAAATAAAAAAAAACTGGCCGATTTGAATTCAAAAGCTCTAACGTTTTTCTATTGCGAATTCTAACAGTATTAATGGGTGAAAAGGATCTCGAGTGTTATTTTATAGTTTTCAAGAAAATTGAAAAAGAACCTGGTCTCTGTTAACGAAAGTCAGTGTTGTCTATGAGCGTGGGGGAAAAAACGCAAATAAAAAAAAACTGGCCGATTTGAATTCAAAAGCTCGAACGTTTTTCTATTGCGAATTCTAACAGTATTAATGGGTGAAAAGGATCTCGAGTGTTATTTTATAGTTTTCAAGAAAATTGAAAAAGAACCTGGTCTCTGTTAACGAAAGTCAGTATTGTCTATGAGCGTGGGGGAAAAAACGCAAATAAAAAAAAACTGGCCGATTTGAATTCAAAAGCTCGAACGTTTTTCTATTGCGAATTCTAACAGTATTAATGGGTGAAAAGGATCTCGAGTGTTATTTTATAGTTTTCAAGAAAATTGAAAAAGAACCTGGTCTCTGTTAACGAAAGTCAGTGTTGTCTATGAGCGTGGGGGAAAAAACGCAAATAAAAAAAAACTGGCCGATTTGAATTCAAAAGCTCGAACGTTTTTCTATTGCGAATTCTAACAGTATTAATGGGTGAAAAGGATCTCGAGTGTTATTTTATAGTTTTCAAGAAAATTGAAAAAGAACCTGGTCTCTGTTAACGAAAGTCAGTATTGTCTATGAGCGTGGGGGAAAAAACGCAAATAAAAAAAAACTGGCCGATTTGAATTCAAAAGCTCGAACGTTTTTCTATTGCGAATTCTAACAGTATTAATGGGTGAAAAGGATCTCGAGTGTTATTTTATAGTTTTCAAGAAAATTGAAAAAGAACCTGGTCTCTGTTAACGAAAGTCAGTGTTGTCTATGAGCGTGGGGGAAAAAACGCAAATAAAAAAAAACTGGCCGATTTGAATTCAAAAGCTCGAACGTTTTTCTATTGCGAATTCTAACAGTATTAATGGGTGAAAAGGATCTCGAGTGTTATTTTATAGTTTTCAAGAAAATTGAAAAAGAACCTGGTCTCTGTTAACGAAAGTCAGTGTTGTCTATGAGCGTGGGGGAAAAAACGCAAATAAAAAAAAACTGGCCGATTTGAATTCAAAAGCTCGAACGTTTTTCTATTGCGAATTCTAACAGTATTAATGGGTGAAAAGGATCTCGAGTGTTATTTTATAGTTTTCAAGAAAATTGAAAAAGAACCTGGTCTCTGTTAACGAAAGTCAGTGTTGTCTATGAGCGTGGGGGAAAAAACGCAAATAAAAAAAAACTGGCCGATTTGAATTCAAAAGCTCGAACGTTTTTCTATTGCGAATTCTAACAGTATTAATGGGTGAAAAGGATCTCGAGTGTTATTTTATAGTTTTCAAGAAAATTGAAAAAGAACCTGGTCTCTGTTAACGAAAGTCAGTATTGTCTATGAGCGTGGGGGAAAAAACGCAAATAAAAAAAAACTGGCCGATTTGAATTCAAAAGCTCGAACGTTTTTCTATTGCGAATTCTAACAGTATTAATGGGTGAAAAGGATCTCGAGTGTTATTTTATAGTTTTCAAGAAAATTGAAAAAGAACCTGGTCTCTGTTAACGAAAGTCAGTGTTGTCTATGAGCGTGGGGGAAAAAACGCAAATAAAAAAAAACTGGCCGATTTGAATTCAAAAGCTCAACGTTTTTCTATTGCGAATTCTAACAGTATTAATGGGTGAAAAGGATCTCGAGTGTTATTTTATAGTTTTCAAGAAAATTGAAAAAGAACCTGGTCTCTGTTAACGAAAGTCAGTTTGTCTATGAGCGTGGGGGAAAAAAAAAAAAAAAAACTGGCCGATTTGAATTCAAAAGCTCGAACGTTTTTCTATTGCGAATTCTAACAGTATTAATGGGTGAAAAGGATCTCGAGTGTTATTTTATAGTTTCAAGAAAATTGAAAAAGAACCTGGTCTCTGTTAACGAAAGTCAGTTTGTCTATGAGCGTGGGGAAAAAACGCAAATAAAAAAAAACTGGCCGATTTGAATTCAAAAGCTCAACGTTTTTCTATTGCGAATTCTAACAGTATTAATGGGTGAAAAGATCTCGAGTGTTATTTTATAGTTTTCAAGAAAATTAAAAAGAACCTGGTCTCTGTTAACGAAAGTCAGTTTGTCTATGAGCGTGGGGGAAAAAACGCAAAAAAAAACTGGCCGATTTGAATTCAAAAGCTCGAACGTTTTTCTATTGCGAATTCTAACAGTATTAATGGGTGAAAAGGATCTCGAGTGTTATTTTATAGTTTCAAGAAAATTGAAAAAGAACCTGGTCTCTGTTAACGAAAGTCAGTTTGTCTATGAGCGTGGGGGAAAAAACGCAAATAAAAAAAAACTGGCCGATTTGAATTCAAAAGCTCGAACGTTTTTCTATTGCGAATTCTAACAGTATTAATGGGTGAAAAGGATCTCGAGTGTTATTTTATAGTTTTCAAGAAAATTGAAAAAGAACCTGGTCTCTGTTAACGAAAGTCAGTTTGTCTATGAGCGTGGGGGAAAAAACGCAAATAAAAAAAAACTGGCCGATTTGAATTCAAAAGCTCGAACGTTTTTCTATTGCGAATTCTAACAGTATTAATGGGTGAAAAGGATCTCGAGTGTTATTTTATAGTTTTCAAGAAAATTGAAAAAGAACCTGGTCTCTGTTAACGAAAGTCAGTATTGTCTATGAGCGTGGGGGAAAAAACGCAAATAAAAAAAAACTGGCCGATTTGAATTCAAAAGCTCGAACGTTTTTCTATTGCGAATTCTAACAGTATTAATGGGTGAAAAGGATCTCGAGTGTTATTTTATAGTTTTCAAGAAAATTGAAAAAGAACCTGGTCTCTGTTAACGAAAGTCAGTGTTGTCTATGAGCGTGGGGGAAAAAACGCAAATAAAAAAAAACTGGCCGATTTGAATTCAAAAGCTCGAACGTTTTTCTATTGCGAATTCTAACAGTATTAATGGGTGAAAAGGATCTCGAGTGTTATTTTATAGTTTTCAAGAAAATTGAAAAAGAACCTGGTCTCTGTTAACGAAAGTCAGTATTGTCTATGAGCGTGGGGGAAAAAACGCAAATAAAAAAAAACTGGCCGATTTGAATTCAAAAGCTCAACGTTTTTCTATTGCGAATTCTAACAGTATTAATGGGTGAAAAGGATCTCGAGTGTTATTTTATAGTTTTCAAGAAAATTGAAAAAGAACCTGGTCTCTGTTAACGAAAGTCAGTGTTGTCTATGAGCGTGGGGAAAAAACGCAAATAAAAAAAACTGGCCGATTTGAATTCAAAAGCTCGAACGTTTTTCTATTGCGAATTCTAACAGTATTAATGGGTGAAAAGGATCTCGAGTGTTATTTTATAGTTTCAAGAAAATTGAAAAAGAACCTGGTCTCTGTTAACGAAAGTCAGTTTGTCTATGAGCGTGGGGGAAAAAACGCAAATAAAAAAAAACTGGCCGATTTGAATTCAAAAGCTCGAACGTTTTTCTATTGCGAATTCTAACAGTATTAATGGGTGAAAAGATCTCGAGTGTTATTTTATAGTTTTCAAGAAAATTAAAAAGAACCTGGTCTCTGTTAACGAAAGTCAGTATTGTCTATGAGCGTGGGGGAAAAAACGCAAATACAAAAAAACTGGCCGATTTGAATTCAAAAGCTCGAACGTTTTTCTATTGCGAATTCTAACAGTATTAATGGGTGAAAAGGATCTCGAGTGTTATTTTATAGTTTTCAAGAAAATTGAAAAAGAACCTGGTCTCTGTTAACGAAAGTCAGTATTGTCTATGAGCGTGGGGGAAAAAACGCAAATAAAAAAAAACTGGCCGATTTGAATTCAAAAGCTCGAACGTTTTTCTATTGCGAATTCTAACAGTATTAATGGGTGAAAAGGATCTCGAGTGTTATTTTATAGTTTTCAAGAAAATTGAAAAAGAACCTGGTCTCTGTTAACGAAAGTCAGTATTGTCTATGAGCGTGGGGGAAAAAACGCAAATAAAAAAAAACTGGCCGATTTGAATTCAAAAGCTCGAACGTTTTTCTATTGCGAATTCTAACAGTATTAATGGGTGAAAAGGATCTCGAGTGTTATTTTATAGTTTTCAAGAAAATTGAAAAAGAACCTGGTCTCTGTTAACGAAAGTCAGTATTGTCTATGAGCGTGGGGGAAAAAACGCAAATAAAAAAAAACTGGCCGATTTGAATTCAAAAGCTCGAACGTTTTTCTATTGCGAATTCTAACAGTATTAATGGGTGAAAAGGATCTCGAGTGTTATTTTATAGTTTTCAAGAAAATTGAAAAAGAACCTGGTCTCTGTTAACGAAAGTCAGTGTTGTCTATGAGCGTGGGGGAAAAAACGCAAATAAAAAAAAACTGGCCGATTTGAATTCAAAAGCTCGAACGTTTTTCTATTGCGAATTCTAACAGTATTAATGGGTGAAAAGGATCTCGAGTGTTATTTTATAGTTTTCAAGAAAATTGAAAAAGAACCTGGTCTCTGTTAACGAAAGTCAGTTTGTCTATGAGCGTGGGGGAAAAAACGCAAATAAAAAAAAACTGGCCGATTTGAATTCAAAAGCTCGAACGTTTTTCTATTGCGAATTCTAACAGTATTAATGGGTGAAAAGGATCTCGAGTGTTATTTTATAGTTTTCAAGAAAATTGAAAAAGAACCTGGTCTCTGTTAACGAAAGTCAGTATTGTCTATGAGCGTGGGGGAAAAAACGCAAATAAAAAAAAACTGGCCGATTTGAATTCAAAAGCTCGAACGTTTTTCTATTGCGAATTCTAACAGTATTAATGGGTGAAAAGGATCTCGAGTGTTATTTTATAGTTTTCAAGAAAATTGAAAAAGAACCTGGTCTCTGTTAACGAAAGTCAGTTTGTCTATGAGCGTGGGGGAAAAAACGCAAATAAAAAAAAACTGGCCGATTTGAATTCAAAAGCTCGAACGTTTTTCTATTGCGAATTCTAACAGTATTAATGGGTGAAAAGGATCTCGAGTGTTATTTTATAGTTTTCAAGAAAATTGAAAAAGAACCTGGTCTCTGTTAACGAAAGTCAGTTTGTCTATGAGCGTGGGGGAAAAAACGCAAATAAAAAAAAACTGGCCGATTTGAATTCAAAAGCTCAACGTTTTTCTATTGCGAATTCTAACAGTATTAATGGGTGAAAAGGATCTCGAGTGTTATTTTATAGTTTTCAAGAAAATTGAAAAAGAACCTGGTCTCTGTTAACGAAAGTCAGTTTGTCTATGAGCGTGGGGGAAAAAACGCAAATAAAAAAAAACTGGCCGATTTGAATTCAAAAGCTCGAACGTTTTTCTATTGCGAATTCTAACAGTATTAATGGGTGAAAAGGATCTCGAGTGTTATTTTATAGTTTTCAAGAAAATTGAAAAAGAACCTGGTCTCTGTTAACGAAAGTCAGTTTGTCTATGAGCGTGGGGGAAAAAACGCAAATAAAAAAAAACTGGCCGATTTGAATTCAAAAGCTCGAACGTTTTTCTATTGCGAATTCTAACAGTATTAATGGGTGAAAAGGATCTCGAGTGTTTTTAATTTTCAAGAAAATTGAAAAAGAACCTGGTCTCTGTTAACGAAAGTCAGTATTGTCTATGAGCGTGGGGGAAAAAACGCAAATAAAAAAAAACTGGCCGATTTGAATTCAAAAGCTCGAACGTTTTTCTATTGCGAATTCTAACAGTATTAATGGGTGAAAAGGATCTCGAGTGTTATTTTATAGTTTTCAAGAAAATTGAAAAAGAACCTGGTCTCTGTTAACGAAAGTCAGTATTGTCTATGAGCGTGGGGGAAAAAACGCAAATAAAAAAAAACTGGCCGATTTGAATTCAAAACTCGAACGTTTTTCTATTGCGAATTCTAACAGTATTAATGGGTGAAAAGGATCTCGAGTGTTATTTTATAGTTTTCAAGAAAATTGAAAAAGAACCTGGTCTCTGTTAACGAAAGTCAGTATTGTCTATGAGCGTGGGGGAAAAAACGCAAATAAAAAAAAACTGGCGATTTGAATTCAAAAGCTCGAACGTTTTTCTATTGCGAATTCTAACAGTATTAATGGGTGAAAAGGATTTTTTTTAAAATAAAAACGTAAATTGGGGAAAAAACGCAAATAAAAAAAAACTGGCCGATTTGAATTCAAAAGCTCGAACGTTTTTCTATTGCGAATTCTAACAGTATTAATGGGTGAAAAGGATCTCGAGTGTTATTTTATAGTTTTCAAGAAAATTGAAAAAGAACCTGGTCTCTGTTAACGAAAGTCAGTTTGTCTATGAGCGTGGGGGAAAAAACGCAAATAAAAAAAAACTGGCCGATTTGAATTCAAAAGCTCGAACGTTTTTCTATTGCGAATTCTAACAGTATTAATGGGTGAAAAGGATCTCGAGTGTTATTTTATAGTTTTCAAGAAAATTGAAAAAGAACCTGGTCTCTGTTAACGAAAGTCAGTGTTGTCTATGAGCGTGGGGGAAAAAACGCAAATAAAAAAAAACTGGCCGATTTGAATTCAAAAGCTCGAACGTTTTTCTATTGCGAATTCTAACAGTATTAATGGGTGAAAAGGATCTCGAGTGTTATTTTATAGTTTTCAAGAAAATTGAAAAAGAACCTGGTCTCTGTTAACGAAAGTCAGTATTGTCTATGAGCGTGGGGGAAAAAACGCAAATAAAAAAAAACTGGCCGATTTGAATTCAAAAGCTCGAACGTTTTTCTATTGCGAATTCTAACAGTATTAATGGGTGAAAAGGATCTCGAGTGTTATTTTATAGTTTTCAAGAAAATTGAAAAAGAACCTGGTCTCTGTTAACGAAAGTCAGTATTGTCTATGAGCGTGGGGGAAAAAACGCAAATAAAAAAAAACTGGCCGATTTGAATTCAAAAGCTCGAACGTTTTTCTATTGCGAATTCTAACAGTATTAATGGGTGAAAAGGATCTCGAGTGTTATTTTATAGTTTTCAAGAAAATTGAAAAAGAACCTGGTCTCTGTTAACGAAAGTCAGTATTGTCTATGAGCGTGGGGGAAAAAACGCAAATAAAAAAAAACTGGCCGATTTGAATTCAAAAGCTCGAACGTTTTTCTATTGCGAATTCTAACAGTATTAATGGGTGAAAAGGATCTCGAGTGTTATTTTATAGTTTTCAAGAAAATTGAAAAAGAACCTGGTCTCTGTTAACGAAAGTCAGTGTTGTCTATGAGCGTGGGGGAAAAAACGCAAATAAAAAAAAACTGGCCGATTTGAATTCAAAAGCTCGAACGTTTTTCTATTGCGAATTCTAACAGTATTAATGGGTGAAAAGGATCTCGAGTGTTATTTTATAGTTTTCAAGAAAATTGAAAAAGAACCTGGTCTCTGTTAACGAAAGTCAGTATTGTCTATGAGCGTGGGGGAAAAAACGCAAATAAAAAAAAACTGGCCGATTTGAATTCAAAACTCGAACGTTTTTCTATTGCGAATTCTAACAGTATTAATGGGTGAAAAGGATCTCGAGTGTTATTTTATAGTTTTCAAGAAAATTGAAAAAGAACCTGGTCTCTGTTAACGAAAGTCAGTATGTCTATGAGCGTGGGGAAAAACGCAAAAAAAAAAAACTGGCCGATTTGAATTCAAAAGCTCGAACGTTTTTCTATTGCGAATTCTAACAGTATTAATGGGTGAAAAGGATCTCGAGTGTTATTTTATAGTTTTCAAGAAAATTGAAAAAGAACCTGGTCTCTGTTAACGAAAGTCAGTATTGTCTATGAGCGTGGGGGAAAAAACGCAAATAAAAAAAAACTGGCCGATTTGAATTCAAAAGCTCGAACGTTTTTCTATTGCGAATTCTAACAGTATTAATGGGTGAAAAGGATCTCGAGTGTTATTTTATAGTTTTCAAGAAAATTGAAAAAGAACCTGGTCTCTGTTAACGAAAGTCAGTATTGTCTATGAGCGTGGGGGAAAAAACGCAAATAAAAAAAAACTGGCCGATTTGAATTCAAAAGCTCGAACGTTTTTCTATTGCGAATTCTAACAGTATTAATGGGTGAAAAGGATCTCGAGTGTTATTTTATAGTTTTCAAGAAAATTGAAAAAGAACCTGGTCTCTGTTAACGAAAGTCAGTATTGTCTATGAGCGTGGGGGAAAAAACGCAAATAAAAAAAAACTGGCCGATTTGAATTCAAAAGCTCGAACGTTTTTCTATTGCGAATTCTAACAGTATTAATGGGTGAAAAGGATCTCGAGTGTTATTTTATAGTTTTCAAGAAAATTGAAAAAGAACCTGGTCTCTGTTAACGAAAGTCAGTATTGTCTATGAGCGTGGGGGAAAAAACGCAAATAAAAAAAAACTGGCCGATTTGAATTCAAAAGCTCGAACGTTTTTCTATTGCGAATTCTAACAGTATTAATGGGTGAAAAGGATCTCGAGTGTTATTTTATAGTTTTCAAGAAAATTGAAAAAGAACCTGGTCTCTGTTAACGAAAGTCAGTATTGTCTATGAGCGTGGGGGAAAAAACGCAAATAAAAAAAAACTGGCCGATTTGAATTCAAAAGCTCGAACGTTTTTCTATTGCGAATTCTAACAGTATTAATGGGTGAAAAGGATCTCGAGTGTTATTTTATAGTTTTTTTTTTTTTTAAAAAAAAACTGGCCGATTTGAATTCAAAAGCTCGAACGTTTTTCTATTGCGAATTCTAACAGTATTAATGGGTGAAAAGGATCTCGAGTGTTATTTTATAGTTTTCAAGAAAATTGAAAAAGAACCTGGTCTCTGTTAACGAAAGTCAGTATTGTCTATGAGCGTGGGGGAAAAAACGCAAATACAAAAAAAACTGGCCGATTTGAATTCAAAAGCTCGAACGTTTTTCTATTGCGAATTCTAACAGTATTAATGGGTGAAAAGGATCTCGAGTGTTATTTTATAGTTTTCAAGAAAATTGAAAAAGAACCTGGTCTCTGTTAACGAAAGTCAGTGTTGTCTATGAGCGTGGGGGAAAAAACGCAAATAAAAAAAAACTGGCCGATTTGAATTCAAAAGCTCGAACGTTTTTCTATTGCGAATTCTAACAGTATTAATGGGTGAAAAGGATCTCGAGTGTTATTTTATAGTTTTCAAGAAAATTGAAAAAGAACCTGGTCTCTGTTAACGAAAGTCAGTATTGTCTATGAGCGTGGGGGAAAAAACGCAAATAAAAAAAAACTGGCCGATTTGAATTCAAAAGCTCGAACGTTTTTCTATTGCGAATTCTAACAGTATTAATGGGTGAAAAGGATCTCGAGTGTTATTTTATAGTTTTCAAGAAAATTGAAAAAGAACCTGGTCTCTGTTAACGAAAGTCAGTATTGTCTATGAGCGTGGGGGAAAAAAACGCAAATAAAAAAAAACTGGCCGATTTGAATTCAAAAGCTCGAACGTTTTTCTATTGCGAATTCTAACAGTATTAATGGGTGAAAAGGATCTCGAGTGTTATTTTATAGTTTTCAAGAAAATTGAAAAAGAACCTGGTCTCTGTTAACGAAAGTCAGTTTGTCTATGAGCGTGGGGGAAAAAACGCAAATAAAAAAAAACTGGCCGATTTGAATTCAAAAGCTCGAACGTTTTTCTATTGCGAATTCTAACAGTATTAATGGGTGAAAAGGATCTCGAGTGTTATTTTATAGTTTTCAAGAAAATTGAAAAAGAACCTGGTCTCTGTTAACGAAAGTCAGTATTGTCTATGAGCGTGGGGGAAAAAACGCAAATAAAAAAAAACTGGCCGATTTGAATTCAAAAGCTCGAACGTTTTTCTATTGCGAATTCTAACAGTATTAATGGGTGAAAAGGATCTCGAGTGTTATTTTATAGTTTTCAAGAAAATTGAAAAAGAACCTGGTCTCTGTTAACGAAAGTCAGTATTGTCTATGAGCGTGGGGGAAAAAACGCAAATAAAAAAAAACTGGCCGATTTGAATTCAAAAGCTCGAACGTTTTTCTATTGCGAATTCTAACAGTATTAATGGGTGAAAAGGATCTCGAGTGTTATTTTATAGTTTTCAAGAAAATTGAAAAAGAACCTGGTCTCTGTTAACGAAAGTCAGTATTGTCTATGAGCGTGGGGGAAAAAACGCAAATAAAAAAAAACTGGCCGATTTGAATTCAAAAGCTCGAACGTTTTTCTATTGCGAATTCTAACAGTATTAATGGGTGAAAAGGATCTCGAGTGTTATTTTATAGTTTTCAAGAAAATTGAAAAAGAACCTGGTCTCTGTTAACGAAAGTCAGTATTGTCTATGAGCGTGGGGGAAAAAACGCAAATAAAAAAAAACTGGCCGATTTGAATTCAAAAGCTCGAACGTTTTTCTATTGCGAATTCTAACAGTATTAATGGGTGAAAAGGATCTCGAGTGTTATTTTATAGTTTTCAAGAAAATTGAAAAAGAACCTGGTCTCTGTTAACGAAAGTCAGTATTGTCTATGAGCGTGGGGGAAAAAACGCAAATAAAAAAAAACTGGCCGATTTGAATTCAAAAGCTCGAACGTTTTTCTATTGCGAATTCTAACAGTATTAATGGGTGAAAAGGATCTCGAGTGTTATTTTATAGTTTTCAAGAAAATTGAAAAAGAACCTGGTCTCTGTTAACGAAAGTCAGTATTGTCTATGAGCGTGGGGGAAAAAACGCAAATAAAAAAAAACTGGCCGATTTGAATTCAAAAGCTCGAACGTTTTTCTATTGCGAATTCTAACAGTATTAATGGGTGAAAAGGATCTCGAGTGTTATTTTATAGTTTTCAAGAAAATTGAAAAAGAACCTGGTCTCTGTTAACGAAAGTCAGTTTGTCTATGAGCGTGGGGGAAAAAACGCAAATAAAAAAAAACTGGCCGATTTGAATTCAAAAGCTCGAACGTTTTTCTATTGCGAATTCTAACAGTATTAATGGGTGAAAAGGATCTCGAGTGTTATTTTATAGTTTTCAAGAAAATTGAAAAAGAACCTGGTCTCTGTTAACGAAAGTCAGTTTGTCTATGAGCGTGGGGGAAAAAACGCAAATAAAAAAAAACTGGCCGATTTGAATTCAAAAGCTCGAACGTTTTTCTATTGCGAATTCTAACAGTATTAATGGGTGAAAAGGATCTCGAGTGTTATTTTATAGTTTTCAAGAAAATTGAAAAAGAACCTGGTCTCTGTTAACGAAAGTCAGTATTGTCTATGAGCGTGGGGGAAAAAACGCAAGAAAAAACGCAAATAAAAAAAAACTGGCCGATTTGAATTCAAAAGCTCGAACGTTTTTCTATTGCGAATTCTAACAGTATTAATGGGTGAAAAGGATCTCGAGTGTTATTTTATAGTTTTCAAGAAAATTGAAAAAGAACCTGGTCTCTGTTAACGAAAGTCAGTGTTGTCTATGAGCGTGGGGGAAAAAACGCAAATAAAAAAAAACTGGCCGATTTGAATTCAAAAGCTCGAACGTTTTTCTATTGCGAATTCTAACAGTATTAATGGGTGAAAAGGATCTCGAGTGTTATTTTATAGTTTTCAAGAAAATTGAAAAAGAACCTGGTCTCTGTTAACGAAAGTCAGTATTGTCTATGAGCGTGGGGGAAAAAACGCAAATAAAAAAAACTGGCCGATTTGAATTCAAAAGCTCGAACGTTTTTCTATTGCGAATTCTAACAGTATTAATGGGTGAAAAGGATCTCGAGTGTTATTTTATAGTTTTCAAGAAAATTGAAAAAGAACCTGGTCTCTGTTAACGAAAGTCAGTATTGTCTATGAGCGTGGGGGAAAAAAACGCAAATAAAAAAAAACTGGCCGATTTGAATTCAAAAGCTCGAACGTTTTTCTATTGCGAATTCTAACAGTATTAATGGGTGAAAAGGATCTCGAGTGTTATTTTATAGTTTTCAAGAAAATTGAAAAAGAACCTGGTCTCTGTTAACGAAAGTCAGTATTGTCTATGAGCGTGGGGGAAAAAACGCAAATAAAAAAAAACTGGCCGATTTGAATTCAAAAGCTCGAACGTTTTTCTATTGCGAATTCTAACAGTATTAATGGGTGAAAAGGATCTCGAGTGTTATTTTATAGTTTTCAAGAAAATTGAAAAAGAACCTGGTCTCTGTTAACGAAAGTCAGTGTTGTCTATGAGCGTGGGGGAAAAAACGCAAATAAAAAAAAACTGGCCGATTTGAATTCAAAAGCTCGAACGTTTTTCTATTGCGAATTCTAACAGTATTAATGGGTGAAAAGGATCTCGAGTGTTATTTTATAGTTTTCAAGAAAATTGAAAAAGAACCTGGTCTCTGTTAACGAAAGTCAGTGTTGTCTATGAGCGTGGGGGAAAAAACGCAAATAAAAAAAAACTGGCCGATTTGAATTCAAAAGCTCGAACGTTTTTCTATTGCGAATTCTAACAGTATTAATGGGTGAAAAGGATCTCGAGTGTTATTTTATAGTTTTCAAGAAAATTGAAAAAGAACCTGGTCTCTGTTAACGAAAGTCAGTATTGTCTATGAGCGTGGGGGAAAAAACGCAAATAAAAAAAAACTGGCCGATTTGAATTCAAAAGCTCGAACGTTTTTCTATTGCGAATTCTAACAGTATTAATGGGTGAAAAGGATCTCGAGTGTTATTTTATAGTTTTCAAGAAAATTGAAAAAGAACCTGGTCTCTGTTAACGAAAGTCAGTGTTGTCTATGAGCGTGGGGGAAAAACGCAAATAAAAAAAAACTGGCCGATTTGAATTCAAAAGCTCGAACGTTTTTCTATTGCGAATTCTAACAGTATTAATGGGTGAAAAGGATCTCGAGTGTTATTTTATAGTTTTCAAGAAAATTGAAAAAGAACCTGGTCTCTGTTAACGAAAGTCAGTATTGTCTATGAGCGTGGGGGAAAAAACGCAAATAAAAAAAAACTGGCCGATTTGAATTCAAAAGCTCGAACGTTTTTCTATTGCGAATTCTAACAGTATTAATGGGTGAAAAGGATCTCGAGTGTTATTTTATAGTTTTCAAGAAAATTGAAAAAGAACCTGGTCTCTGTTAACGAAAGTCAGTGTTGTCTATGAGCGTGGGGAAAAAACGCAAATAAAAAAAAACTGGCCGATTTGAATTCAAAAGCTCGAACGTTTTTCTATTGCGAATTCTAACAGTATTAATGGGTGAAAAGGATCTCGAGTGTTATTTTATAGTTTTCAAGAAAATTGAAAAAGAACCTGGTCTCTGTTAACGAAAGTCAGTATTGTCTATGAGCGTGGGGGAAAAAACGCAAATAAAAAAAAACTGGCCGATTTGAATTCAAAAGCTCGAACGTTTTTCTATTGCGAATTCTAACAGTATTAATGGGTGAAAAGGATCTCGAGTGTTATTTTATAGTTTTCAAGAAAATTGAAAAAGAACCTGGTCTCTGTTAACGAAAGTCAGTGTTGTCTATGAGCGTGGGGGAAAAAACGCAAATAAAAAAAAACTGGCCGATTTGAATTCAAAAGCTCGAACGTTTTTCTATTGCGAATTCTAACAGTATTAATGGGTGAAAAGGATCTCGAGTGTTATTTTATAGTTTTCAAGAAAATTGAAAAAGAACCTGGTCTCTGTTAACGAAAGTCAGTATTGTCTATGAGCGTGGGGGAAAAAACGCAAATAAAAAAAAACTGGCCGATTTGAATTCAAAAGCTCGAACGTTTTTCTATTGCGAATTCTAACAGTATTAATGGGTGAAAAGGATCTCGAGTGTTATTTTATAGTTTTCAAGAAAATTGAAAAAGAACCTGGTCTCTGTTAACGAAAGTCAGTATTGTCTATGAGCGTGGGGGAAAAAACGCAAATAAAAAAAAACTGGCCGATTTGAATTCAAAAGCTCGAACGTTTTTCTATTGCGAATTCTAACAGTATTAATGGGTGAAAAGGATCTCGAGTGTTATTTTATAGTTTTCAAGAAAATTGAAAAAGAACCTGGTCTCTGTTAACGAAAGTCAGTATTGTCTATGAGCGTGGGGGAAAAAACGCAAATAAAAAAAAACTGGCCGATTTGAATTCAAAAGCTCGAACGTTTTTCTATTGCGAATTCTAACAGTATTAATGGGTGAAAAGGATCTCGAGTGTTATTTTATAGTTTTCAAGAAAATTGAAAAAGAACCTGGTCTCTGTTAACGAAAGTCAGTATTGTCTATGAGCGTGGGGGAAAAAACGCAAATAAAAAAAAACTGGCCGATTTGAATTCAAAAGCTCGAACGTTTTTCTATTGCGAATTCTAACAGTATTAATGGGTGAAAAGGATCTCGAGTGTTATTTTATAGTTTTCAAGAAAATTGAAAAAGAACCTGGTCTCTGTTAACGAAAGTCAGTATTGTCTATGAGCGTGGGGGAAAAAACGCAAATAAAAAAAAACTGGCCGATTTGAATTCAAAAGCTCGAACGTTTTTCTATTGCGAATTCTAACAGTATTAATGGGTGAAAAGGATCTCGAGTGTTATTTTATAGTTTTCAAGAAAATTGAAAAAGAACCTGGTCTCTGTTAACGAAAGTCAGTATTGTCTATGAGCGTGGGGGAAAAAACGCAAATAAAAAAAAACTGGCCGATTTGAATTCAAAAGCTCGAACGTTTTTCTATTGCGAATTCTAACAGTATTAATGGGTGAAAAGGATCTCGAGTGTTATTTTATAGTTTTCAAGAAAATTGAAAAAGAACCTGGTCTCTGTTAACGAAAGTCAGTGTTGTCTATGAGCGTGGGGGAAAAAACGCAAATAAAAAAAAACTGGCCGATTTGAATTCAAAAGCTCGAACGTTTTTCTATTGCGAATTCTAACAGTATTAATGGGTGAAAAGGATCTCGAGTGTTATTTTATAGTTTTCAAGAAAATTGAAAAAGAACCTGGTCTCTGTTAACGAAAGTCAGTTTGTCTATGAGCGTGGGGGAAAAAACGCAAATAAAAAAAAACTGGCCGATTTGAATTCAAAAGCTCGAACGTTTTTCTATTGCGAATTCTAACAGTATTAATGGGTGAAAAGGATCTCGAGTGTTATTTTATAGTTTTCAAGAAAATTGAAAAAGAACCTGGTCTCTGTTAACGAAAGTCAGTGTTGTCTATGAGCGTGGGGGAAAAAACGCAAATAAAAAAAAACTGGCCGATTTGAATTCAAAAGCTCGAACGTTTTTCTATTGCGAATTCTAACAGTATTAATGGGTGAAAAGGATCTCGAGTGTTATTTTATAGTTTTCAAGAAAATTGAAAAAGAACCTGGTCTCTGTTAACGAAAGTCAGTATTGTCTATGAGCGTGGGGGAAAAAACGCAAATAAAAAAAAACTGGCCGATTTGAATTCAAAAGCTCGAACGTTTTTCTATTGCGAATTCTAACAGTATTAATGGGTGAAAAGGATCTCGAGTGTTATTTTATAGTTTTCAAGAAAATTGAAAAAGAACCTGGTCTCTGTTAACGAAAGTCAGTTTGTCTATGAGCGTGGGGGAAAAAACGCAAATAAAAAAAAACTGGCCGATTTGAATTCAAAAGCTCGAACGTTTTTCTATTGCGAATTCTAACAGTATTAATGGGTGAAAAGGATCTCGAGTGTTATTTTATAGTTTTCAAGAAAATTGAAAAAGAACCTGGTCTCTGTTAACGAAAGTCAGTATTGTCTATGAGCGTGGGGGAAAAAACGCAAATAAAAAAAAACTGGCCGATTTGAATTCAAAAGCTCGAACGTTTTTCTATTGCGAATTCTAACAGTATTAATGGGTGAAAAGGATCTCGAGTGTTATTTTATAGTTTTCAAGAAAATTGAAAAAGAACCTGGTCTCTGTTAACGAAAGTCAGTGTTGTCTATGAGCGTGGGGGAAAAAACGCAAATAAAAAAAAACTGGCCGATTTGAATTCAAAAGCTCGAACGTTTTTCTATTGCGAATTCTAACAGTATTAATGGGTGAAAAGGATCTCGAGTGTTATTTTATAGTTTTCAAGAAAATTGAAAAAGAACCTGGTCTCTGTTAACGAAAGTCAGTTTGTCTATGAGCGTGGGGGAAAAAACGCAAATAAAAAAAAACTGGCCGATTTGAATTCAAAAGCTCGAACGTTTTTCTATTGCGAATTCTAACAGTATTAATGGGTGAAAAGGATCTCGAGTGTTATTTTATAGTTTTCAAGAAAATTGAAAAAGAACCTGGTCTCTGTTAACGAAAGTCAGTTTGTCTATGAGCGTGGGGGAAAAAACGCAAATAAAAAAAAACTGGCCGATTTGAATTCAAAAGCTCGAACGTTTTTCTATTGCGAATTCTAACAGTATTAATGGGTGAAAAGGATCTCGAGTGTTATTTTATAGTTTTCAAGAAAATTGAAAAAGAACCTGGTCTCTGTTAACGAAAGTCAGTGTTGTCTATGAGCGTGGGGGAAAAAACGCAAATAAAAAAAAACTGGCCGATTTGAATTCAAAAGCTCGAACGTTTTTCTATTGCGAATTCTAACAGTATTAATGGGTGAAAAGGATCTCGAGTGTTATTTTATAGTTTTCAAGAAAATTGAAAAAGAACCTGGTCTCTGTTAACGAAAGTCAGTGTTGTCTATGAGCGTGGGGGAAAAAACGCAAATAAAAAAAAACTGGCCGATTTGAATTCAAAAGCTCGAACGTTTTTCTATTGCGAATTCTAACAGTATTAATGGGTGAAAAGGATCTCGAGTGTTATTTTATAGTTTTCAAGAAAATTGAAAAAGAACCTGGTCTCTGTTAACGAAAGTCAGTATTGTCTATGAGCGTGGGGGAAAAAACGCAAATAAAAAAAAACTGGCCGATTTGAATTCAAAAGCTCGAACGTTTTTCTATTGCGAATTCTAACAGTATTAATGGGTGAAAAGGATCTCGAGTGTTATTTTATAGTTTTCAAGAAAATTGAAAAAGAACCTGGTCTCTGTTAACGAAAGTCAGTGTTGTCTATGAGCGTGGGGGAAAAAACGCAAATAAAAAAAAAACTGGCCGATTTGAATTCAAAAGCTCGAACGTTTTTCTATTGCGAATTCTAACAGTATTAATGGGTGAAAAGGATCTCGAGTGTTATTTTATAGTTTTCAAGAAAATTGAAAAAGAACCTGGTCTCTGTTAACGAAAGTCAGTATTGTCTATGAGCGTGGGGGAAAAAACGCAAATAAAAAAAAACTGGCCGATTTGAATTCAAAAGCTCGAACGTTTTTCTATTGCGAATTCTAACAGTATTAATGGGTGAAAAGGATCTCGAGTGTTATTTTATAGTTTTCAAGAAAATTGAAAAAGAACCTGGTCTCTGTTAACGAAAGTCAGTGTTGTCTATGAGCGTGGGGGAAAAAACGCAAATAAAAAAAAACTGGCCGATTTGAATTCAAAAGCTCGAACGTTTTTCTATTGCGAATTCTAACAGTATTAATGGGTGAAAAGGATCTCGAGTGTTATTTTATAGTTTTCAAGAAAATTGAAAAAGAACCTGGTCTCTGTTAACGAAAGTCAGTGTTGTCTATGAGCGTGGGGGAAAAAACGCAAATAAAAAAAAACTGGCCGATTTGAATTCAAAAGCTCGAACGTTTTTCTATTGCGAATTCTAACAGTATTAATGGGTGAAAAGGATCTCGAGTGTTATTTTATAGTTTTCAAGAAAATTGAAAAAGAACCTGGTCTCTGTTAACGAAAGTCAGTATTGTCTATGAGCGTGGGGGAAAAAACGCAAATAAAAAAAAACTGGCCGATTTGAATTCAAAAGCTCGAACGTTTTTCTATTGCGAATTCTAACAGTATTAATGGGTGAAAAGGATCTCGAGTGTTATTTTATAGTTTTCAAGAAAATTGAAAAAGAACCTGGTCTCTGTTAACGAAAGTCAGTGTTGTCTATGAGCGTGGGGGAAAAAACGCAAATAAAAAAAAACTGGCCGATTTGAATTCAAAAGCTCGAACGTTTTTCTATTGCGAATTCTAACAGTATTAATGGGTGAAAAGGATCTCGAGTGTTATTTTATAGTTTTCAAGAAAATTGAAAAAGAACCTGGTCTCTGTTAACGAAAGTCAGTATTGTCTATGAGCGTGGGGGAAAAAACAAATAAAAAAAAACTGGCCGATTTGAATTCAAAAGCTCGAACGTTTTTCTATTGCGAATTCTAACAGTATTAATGGGTGAAAAGGATCTCGAGTGTTATTTTATAGTTTTCAAGAAAATTGAAAAAGAACCTGGTCTCTGTTAACGAAAGTCAGTATTGTCTATGAGCGTGGGGGAAAAAACGCAAATAAAAAAAAACTGGCCGATTTGAATTCAAAAGCTCGAACGTTTTTCTATTGCGAATTCTAACAGTATTAATGGGTGAAAAGGATCTCGAGTGTTATTTTATATTTTCAAGAAAATTGAAAAAGAACCTGGTCTCTGTTAACGAAAGTCAGTATTGTCTATGAGCGTGGGGAAAAAACGCAAATAAAAAAAACTGGCCGATTTGAATTCAAAAGCTCAACGTTTTTCTATTGCGAATTCTAACAGTATTAATGGGTGAAAAGGATCTCGAGTGTTATTTTATAGTTTTCAAGAAAATTGAAAAAGAACCTGGTCTCTGTTAACGAAAGTCTGGGAAAAAAAAAAAAAAAAGCTTATAAAATTTTTATATAGGAAAGTTTTTTTAAAATAAAAACGTAAATGTGGGGGAAAAAACGCAAATAAAAAAAAACTGGCCGATTTGAATTCAAAAGCTCGAACGTTTTTCTATTGCGAATTCTAACAGTATTAATGGGTGAAAAGGATCTCGAGTGTTATTTTATAGTTTTCAAGAAAATTGAAAAAGAACCTGGTCTCTGTTAACGAAAGTCAGTATTGTCTATGAGCGTGGGGGAAAAAACGCAAATAAAAAAAAACTGGCCGATTTGAATTCAAAAGCTCTAACGTTTTTCTATTGCGAATTCTAACAGTATTAATGGGTGAAAAGGATCTCGAGTGTTATTTTATAGTTTTCAAGAAAATTGAAAAAGAACCTGGTCTCTGTTAACGAAAGTCAGTGTTGTCTATGAGCGTGGGGGAAAAAACGCAAATAAAAAAAAACTGGCCGATTTGAATTCAAAAGCTCGAACGTTTTTCTATTGCGAATTCTAACAGTATTAATGGGTGAAAAGGATCTCGAGTGTTATTTTATAGTTTTCAAGAAAATTGAAAAAGAACCTGGTCTCTGTTAACGAAAGTCAGTATTGTCTATGAGCGTGGGGGAAAAAACGCAAATAAAAAAAAACTGGCCGATTTGAATTCAAAAGCTCTAACGTTTTTCTATTGCGAATTCTAACAGTATTAATGGGTGAAAAGGATCTCGAGTGTTATTTTATAGTTTTCAAGAAAATTGAAAAAGAACCTGGTCTCTGTTAACGAAAGTCAGTATTGTCTATGAGCGTGGGGAAAAAACGCAAATAAAAAAAAACTGGCCGATTTGAATTCAAAAGCTCGAACGTTTTTCTATTGCGAATTCTAACAGTATTAATGGGTGAAAAGGATCTCGAGTGTTATTTTATAGTTTTCAAGAAAATTGAAAAAGAACCTGGTCTCTGTTAACGAAAGTCAGTTTGTCTATGAGCGTGGGGGAAAAAACGCAAATAAAAAAAAACTGGCCGATTTGAATTCAAAAGCTCAACGTTTTCTATTGCGAATTCTAACAGTATTAATGGGTGAAAAGGATCTCGAGTGTTATTTTATAGTTTTCAAGAAAATTGAAAAAGAACCTGGTCTCTGTTAACGAAAGTCAGTTTGTCTATGAGCGTGGGGAAAAAACGCAAAAAAAAAAACTGGCCGATTTGAATTCAAAAGCTCAACGTTTTCTATTGCGAATTCTAACAGTATTAATGGGTGAAAAGGATCTCGAGTGTTATTTTATAGTTTTCAAGAAAATTGAAAAAGAACCTGGTCTCTGTTAACGAAAGTCAGTATTGTCTATGAGCGTCCCCCCCCCCCCCCCCCTCGAGTGTTATTTTATAGTTTTCAAGAAAATTGAAAAAGAACCTGGTCTCTGTTAACGAAAGTCAGTATTGTCTATGAGCGTGGGGGAAAAAACGCAAATAAAAAAAAACTGGCCGATTTGAATTCAAAAGCTCGAACGTTTTTCTATTGCGAATTCTAACAGTATTAATGGGTGAAAAGGATCTCGAGTGTTATTTTATAGTTTTCAAGAAAATTGAAAAAGAACCTGGTCTCTGTTAACGAAAGTCAGTTTGTCTATGAGCGTGGGGGAAAAAACGCAAATAAAAAAAAACTGGCCGATTTGAATTCAAAAGCTCGAACGTTTTTCTATTGCGAATTCTAACAGTATTAATGGGTGAAAAGGATCTCGAGTGTTATTTTATAGTTTTCAAGAAAATTGAAAAAGAACCTGGTCTCTGTTAACGAAAGTCAGTATTGTCTATGAGCGTGGGGGAAAAAACGCAAATAAAAAAAAACTGGCCGATTTGAATTCAAAAGCTCGAACGTTTTTCTATTGCGAATTCTAACAGTATTAATGGGTGAAAAGGATCTCGAGTGTTATTTTATAGTTTTCAAGAAAATTGAAAAAGAACCTGGTCTCTGTTAACGAAAGTCAGTGTTGTCTATGAGCGTGGGGGAAAAAACGCAAATAAAAAAAAACTGGCCGATTTGAATTCAAAAGCTCGAACGTTTTTCTATTGCGAATTCTAACAGTATTAATGGGTGAAAAGGATCTCGAGTGTTATTTTATAGTTTTCAAGAAAATTGAAAAAGAACCTGGTCTCTGTTAACGAAAGTCAGTTTGTCTATGAGCGTGGGGGAAAAAACGCAAATAAAAAAAAACTGGCCGATTTGAATTCAAAAGCTCGAACGTTTTTCTATTGCGAATTCTAACAGTATTAATGGGTGAAAAGGATCTCGAGTGTTATTTTATAGTTTTCAAGAAAATTGAAAAAGAACCTGGTCTCTGTTAACGAAAGTCAGTTTGTCTATGAGCGTGGGGGAAAAAACGCAAATAAAAAAAAACTGGCCGATTTGAATTCAAAGCTCGAACGTTTTTCTATTGCGAATTCTAACAGTATTAATGGGTGAAAAGGATCTCGAGTGTTATTTTATAGTTTTCAAGAAAATTGAAAAAGAACCTGGTCTCTGTTAACGAAAGTCAGTATTGTCTATGAGCGTGGGGGAAAAAACGCAAATAAAAAAAAACTGGCCGATTTGAATTCAAAAGCTCGAACGTTTTTCTATTGCGAATTCTAACAGTATTAATGGGTGAAAAGGATCTCGAGTGTTATTTTATAGTTTTCAAGAAAATTGAAAAAGAACCTGGTCTCTGTTAACGAAAGTCAGTTTGTCTATGAGCGTGGGGGAAAAAACGCAAATAAAAAAAAACTGGCCGATTTGAATTCAAAAGCTCGAACGTTTTTCTATTGCGAATTCTAACAGTATTAATGGGTGAAAAGGATCTCGAGTGTTATTTTATAGTTTTCAAGAAAATTGAAAAAGAACCTGGTCTCTGTTAACGAAAGTCAGTTTGTCTATGAGCGTGGGGGAAAAAACGCAAATAAAAAAAAACTGGCCGATTTGAATTCAAAAGCTCAACGTTTTTCTATTATATAGGAAAGGAAAAAAACTGGCCGATTTGAATTCAAAAGCTCGAACGTTTTTCTATTGCGAATTCTAACAGTATTAATGGGTGAAAAGGATCTCGAGTGTTATTTTATAGTTTTCAAGAAAATTGAAAAAGAACCTGGTCTCTGTTAACGAAAGTCAGTATTGTCTATGAGCGTGGGGGAAAAAACGCAAATAAAAAAAAACTGGCCGATTTGAATTCATAAGCTCGAACGTTTTTCTATTGCGAATTCTAACAGTATTAATGGGTGAAAAGGATCTCGAGTGTTATTTTATAGTTTTCAAGAAAATTGAAAAAGAACCTGGTCTCTGTTAACGAAAGTCAGTATTGTCTATGAGCGTGGGGGAAAAAACGCAAATAAAAAAAAACTGGCCGATTTGAATTCAAAAGCTCGAACGTTTTTCTATTGCGAATTCTAACAGTATTAATGGGTGAAAAGGATCTCGAGTGTTATTTTATAGTTTTCAAGAAAATTGAAAAAGAACCTGGTCTCTGTTAACGAAAGTCAGTATTGTCTATGAGCGTGGGGGAAAAAACGCAAATAAAAAAAAACTGGCCGATTTGAATTCAAAAGCTCGAACGTTTTTCTATTGCGAATTCTAACAGTATTAATGGGTGAAAAGGATCTCGAGTGTTATTTTATAGTTTTCAAGAAAATTGAAAAAGAACCTGGTCTCTGTTAACGAAAGTCAGTGTTGTCTATGAGCGTGGGGGAAAAAACGCAAATAAAAAAAAACTGGCCGATTTGAATTCAAAAGCTCGAACGTTTTTCTATTGCGAATTCTAACAGTATTAATGGGTGAAAAGGATCTCGAGTGTTATTTTATAGTTTTCAAGAAAATTGAAAAAGAACCTGGTCTCTGTTAACGAAAGTCAGTATTGTCTATGAGCGTGGGGGAAAAAACGCAAATAAAAAAAAACTGGCCGATTTGAATTCAAAAGCTCTAACGTTTTTCTATTGCGAATACTAACAGTATTAATGGGTGAAAAGGATCTCGAGTGTTATTTTATAGTTTTCAAGAAAATTGAAAAAGAACCTGGTCTCTGTTAACGAAAGTCAGTATTGTCTATGAGCGTGGGGGAAAAAACGCAAATAAAAAAAAACTGGCCGATTTGAATTCAAAAGCTCGAACGTTTTTCTATTGCGAATTCTAACAGTATTAATGGGTGAAAAGGATCTCGAGTGTTATTTTATAGTTTTCAAGAAAATTGAAAAAGAACCTGGTCTCTGTTAACGAAAGTCAGTATTGTCTATGAGCGTGGGGGAAAAAACGCAAATAAAAAAAAACTGGCCGATTTGAATTCAAAAGCTCTAACGTTTTTCTATTGCGAATTCTAACAGTATTAATGGGTGAAAAGGATCTCGAGTGTTATTTTATAGTTTTCAAGAAAATTGAAAAAGAACCTGGTCTCTGTTAACGAAAGTCAGTTTTGTCAAGAAGCGTTAAATTTACTAAAATTTTCCGATAAAAAAGATATTCAATAATGAATAACTTCCAATGGCAGAGAATTTTAAGCGGTCGATTTTTATTAAATTTTCGATTTAAAATCTGTGGTCGTATGGAAGAGTAGCTTAAGTCGACTTTAACTTAAAATGAGTTATTAACACCACTGAGTTCCCTTTAAAGAGACGCATCAGCATTCCCTAGCATTCTTTAAAAAAAAACTAATTCAAGAAATATTATTATTATTGTTATTTGTGTATTTCGTCTTAATGAATTAAGACTCAATCTTTAAAAAGTAAGAGGAGCTAGCTTCTGAGGCTATCGGCCTGCTGGCTGTTACAATTTAGATATTCAAGAAATAAAATTCCGTTTAACATGGAAAGGTATATGAAATACGCAACTTTAAAGCGCTTTTTCTCGAACCATCATTTTTCGACTTAAGCTACTCTTCCATACGACCACAGTATTGTTAGGGAACGTGTCCAAACTACGTGACCCTTTTAGAGGGGGAGGGGGGTCCTGAAAGTACTACACTTGGACAAATTGGTCACTTAAATTATTCTACGGATTGTCACCGAGGGGGGGTGGGAGGGGGGTAAAAAGTAGTAAAAAATGGTTCACGTAGTTTGGACACGTTCCCTTAGCGAGATCACAATAATGTTATATAACATCAAAGTTTTGCACAATAATGTTATTTAACATCAAAGCTTTGCACATAAAGCTTTTTTTAACATTTTCTGCAAAAGTGTATGTTATTGTTATGTTAAAACTCTGTTAATAACATTATGTTAAAAACTGAACCCCTCGCCGTACCCTAACTTCACGCTAGTAAAATGACTTAACTCCGCATTTCCTCAGAAAAACGACTTGCCACTGCATCAAATAGCGAAATGATTTTTATACATTAAAGGTAGCATTCAAAAGTCATACCTGATACCTTAAAAATGTGCCTATTTAAATGATACACATTTCTCTTCTTATTCTTTTTCCGTGACCTAAACATTTCTAAAAAAAAAATTTGAATTCTTATTTTTGTTGGGGAAATTAAATTATTATACGTTATGTAATCAACTAAGCTACAAAATAAAGAATTGATATGGGTATTGTTGTTGGTACAACGAAACTGTACCTTCCAAGTTTGTTTTAAGGAGCTGAACTACCTGCATTAGCTTTGTTGTGCTGTTTTGCACTCATTTCCATTTGACTTTGAACAAGTCAGGAATCTATAATCGGTCTAGCCCGACAATAACACAAACCAAGAAAAATAAATCAAAAGCATCTTATAGTATTCTATTAGAAGGAACAGTGAGCATGCGGACGTATTTAAAGCGCTTGATAGAGCGGCGTGATCTGTGGTGTTACAAGATGACGTTAAACATAATACAATCGGCTATGGTTTTAAAACAATATCTACAAAGTAAAAATTCAATATAATACGGTTCACTGCAAGCGTGAAAATTTCAAAACCATTTTAAGTATTTCAACCCCAAAACAAATTGCGCCACAGAAACAAAAAGACATTGAGAGTCTATTCATCTATCTTCCAGAAGAAGATGTTAAATACTTTCAAAATTTATTAATTTCAAATAACTTTTTATATTATAAATTTAAAGAAATGCAATTTGTTATATTATAATAAGCATTCCACACTATTTTCAGAATGAAAATTTTTGTAGGAGTGTTACTATGAAAATTTTTTTTTTGCTTCTTTTGTTTTTTTTTTCACACGAATAAATCTTTTTTATTTAAAATTAACATAAAAAAATGTTTCTTAAAAAAAAATTTTTTTTGTTACGATGAGATAACACAACAACTTTTTACTGCGAAAATTTCATATAGAAATCATAGTATATTCACAAAATATGGATATACGATGTTATAACGCGTAGAAACTATCATTTTAAAGGATATACAATTATTTAGCTCACAAATATCTCGTTAACTATATGGTATAGCAACCTGGAGACTCGACAGATGGATAGATCTTGAAAAAGTACGCGGGAAAACGTGCTTATCTCAAATTTTTTGATTTTGTGATATACGAGGAGATAACTCCGGGACGACGATATATTGATATAATAAAATTAGCAAGCTCAAATCATATCACGCGATGGCGTAGTTGGAGTGTGCTACACTTGTAATCTGGAAGGTCCGAGTTCGAACCCTGTCAAATAGAAAAGAATTTGTGGAAAAATGGAGAATAAACCGAACAGGAAATATAAATTATCAGGATCAAAAACTTAATCGATTAAGACATGTCTGTCTGTCCGTCCGTCCGTCCGTCTGTCCGTGGTCGGATCTCCTCCGAAACGGCTGAACCAATGAAGTCGAAATTTGGCACACATGTATATCGCGGGTCGAGTATGATCCTAAGTAAAAATGGGAGACATCCGCCAACTGCCACGACCACAAATGAATTTATTGTGTTTTCAGTAAAATGCTTGTAACCTGCGAACCACTCAACACATTGCATTGATATTTGGTTTACTGGTAAACTACAAAAAGGGACATATCCTGGAAAAAAAGCCGCCCTCCTGTTACGTAGCCTGTAAGGGCAAAATATTAAAAGCGTGATTAGGGGGAGGAAGGAGGAAAGGAAAAAAAAAAATAAAAAATAAAGAAAAACAAAAAAAGTAAAAAAAAAAAAAATATAAACGTTTAAAGTTTTTTTTTGGATACCAATTGCGCTTCAACTCACGGACAGCACGTAAGGACTGACATGATAACCTAATTATTTCTGTGTTCACAGCATAATATGGAGGAAAAATTCCAAGCGACGAGACAATTGTTTCAAGCGTCCATGAAAATGATAAACGATCTGCAACCAAGGGTGAGGATGCTGCCGGCTGACCTGGTGGAGAGACTAGACCCAAAAACTAAGCGTATAACGCTAGCTCCATTAGTTACCACGAAGCAAAAGCTGACGGAACTGCCTTGCAAAACACCGACGTCCTCTAGCTTGGTGTCCTGGCCGGAACCACCGACATCATCCAAAGCTAAACCGTCCATGGAAGAGTTGGAGCCTGACGACGACACCTTAAGCATTGACAGCTACCACGAAGATATGTTGGAGGGATGGATGGGGACCAATGACATCCCAAGGCCTAGTGTCAAAATCAATGAAACTCCAGTGTATCCGAGAACACTCTTAGATGAAGCAGCAGGAGAGGGAGCGCCAATGGTCCTCCGGGCAGTTGTACGTTCCATGCAAGAAAAAAGAAGATCAGGACAAAGGATACGAAGTTTAAAAATGGTGAAGGGTATTAATTACCAAATAAATATTAACTCGTTTGGTAACGTCTCAGTCAAGCGAAAAGTCACAACAGTCCCGACAGATTCACAAACAAACAATACCTCAAACATCGGAGCAAAACGAACAAAAAGATCGTACAAAGACCTGGACAACTTCCAGTAAAAGAAGCAACATCCAACCTATTATGAATATATAATATATATATATATATATATTTTTTTTGTCTTATTATATACTTTTTACTTTTTTTTGAATTGACTTGAATTGAATGGATTTAAGAAGGCGAACATAGAATTAACATTGCCAAAGAATTAACTGTGAGAGAATAAACAAGTAAACAACCAAATCAGTTTCTGAACATACATACATGAAAATATTAATTCGTTATGCAGGCTTCTGGTTATGGAGTTCCTCTGGGCATCCCGGAGCATTGTTGTGGTAGAAGTTTTTATAAACTTGTGCGGTCCAAGGTTTATTTTTTTTGTTGTTCTAAAGAAGGTCATGATCAGCTGATCATAACTACTAAGATAGATAGGGTACACAATATGTCAAAGAGAAGGAGAGAGAGGTAGTAGTGAGAAAGAGCTTTTTGAAGAGTTGTATTTTTCCTTTTTTTATCACACACTTTTTGTATATAATCAGAGTTGCATTTTTGGAGAAATGATTTTGAAATTAGCTATAAAAATAGATTTGATAACAACCTGAAATGAAGGGAGCAAAGACAGCTATACCGACTACAGCTATAGACACAAAAAAAAATATAAAAAAAAGAAGAGAAAGAAATAATCCTTGTATTAGAAATTGCAGAAAACTTGAATTTGTGCAACAACAAATGTTAGTGGTGAATTATTGGCACCTAATGAAATGAAAAGTTGCAATAAGGATTTGTTGTTGGAGAAAGCCTAGGAAACAGTATAAAAGGAGGGCAGCCAGTATGAAGGAAACAGATCTGAAAGTGTTATCACTTGATCTAGACCAAGCTGAGATATCTCAAAGGTCCTAATACAACTGAATAGCTTTGAATTTATTACTAGCAAAGGACAGAACAATCAGGTTTGAAGGATATCCGAAGGACAGCGAAAAAT
The DNA here is from genome assembly GCA_020466095.1 of Chlorops oryzae. NCBI lineage: Eukaryota > Metazoa > Arthropoda > Insecta > Diptera > Chloropidae > Chlorops > Chlorops oryzae. The sequence continues at coordinate 89,792,192 of CM035806.1, forward strand.
ACTTTAAACGTTAGAAAAAAAAAAACAAAAAAAAAAGGAAAGGAATATATACAAAAAAAAAATTTGTTTTTTTCCTTTCTCTTCGGTTGCATACAGTAATAGATCCTGGTAATCATTATCAAAGTTTTTATAGTTCCTTTTTTTCTTTCTTCTCCGCTTTATGGTAATTTGTTCTTGAACTTGCTAAATAGAAGGTTCAGCCTGAAAAGCTCTTTATCACTGTTGCATTTTTGCCTCCAACTCTACTAGTTCGATTTGTCTTAAAGCACCCCAGTAGGGAAAGGAAACAACCACTCAATGTTCATTGCATATGGGAACAGATTGAATTTTCATTGTGGATTAAGAAATTTTGTAGGAACCACGTTATATTTCTTTTCTCTCTTTAAGTTTGTTAAGTTTGTATATATATATAGATATTTAAATTTTAAATATACAATAAAAATAGAAATAAAAATGAAGAAGTATGAATGAATATATAAAATTGTTTTTCTTATAATGGATTTTGAGATGCAGTAAGCTACAATAATCATTGGAGTCTCTAGGAAAGGAAGACAGAGGGGTATTTTATAACGAATATGAACTGACGAACTAGGACGTAAGACAGACTAGAACCGGGGAGTGCGCTCAAAAATATACCAGGAGTCATAGCGGGCTCACGGCTGTGAGGATCACAGTGGAAGGGCTTGCTCCATACATCGGACGGTGACGTATAGGCGGAGTGAGAGTGTGTAGTTTTGGAGGAGCTGGGGAGTGTGCATGATGAGAAAGGACGATAGACGTTTGTATAGCTGTATGGGGATGTTTAATTTTTTTTTCTTTTACCTTTATGCTAGTTTCTTCTATCTATTTTTCGTTCTTCTTTTTAAAACACCAAACCGGCACGAGATTTTTTTGTATAACTGGGTCGGAGTGGAGTGCGGTGTGGCAAGGCCCCATGACATCGGCGAGCTAGTCGGGGTAAAAGCCACCGTGCCGAACCGCTACAGTTGCACCCTAAATTCCTCCTCACGCAGTTACACTGGCGCCCAACGAGTAGCTATTTTCCGTTTCATATTTCCAGTTTTTTTTTTTTTAAGCAAAATTTCCTTTTTTTCTTAAATCACCATTTCTGTTTCTATTATTGTTTTTTTTTCTTCTCATGTACTAAACACTTTCCTGAACTTAAAACTTTGATTTTACCTTTTATACTATACAAATGTCAGGTAGGGTTTTTTTTGTTGGTAGGTAGGGGAAAATTGGCGTACTGGGTACATGCAACGAGCCCTAAGGGTCATATTGGGGATCTCTTTGGGCTATATATCCAAGAACCAATATGTTTTTTTTTTTTCAAGGTGTCTTCAATGGCAGGGTACCGCCCGGATTCTATTTACCTCTTGATAAGGGGGGTTAGTGGGAATTAATATTAAGCTGTCAGTCCTGATGTAATTTATTACACAGTGGGTCGGTTATATATGGTGCGGCATCCTTTTCATGATTTTTTTTGCATATAAAGTGGGCCACACGTTGTTCAATAATGAGCTATAATGAGGGAGTGACTCGGACATGACAGACAGACTATGAAATACTCCTCTGGGAACTTTTAAAGAGACTCCAAGAAAAAAAAAAAAAGAAGAAAAGAAAAAAAATAAGATTTTTTGTGAGAATAATAACTTATTATTATGTGAATTAAATATTGAACTTTTTTTTAATTATACACATATCAATCAATACACTATATATGGTTAGGATTTCCAAATTTTTTTAGTTAATGGAAAATTCCGAAGAGCTGTTTAAAAAATTTCCTACAAGCCAAATAGTAACACGGAACAGGTATAGGCAACTACAGCAGTTACAAATATCTGAAGCAATTTCCGACTTAACCAGCAATACATCAAATCAAATTGAGCAAGGATTCACGGAAGAGGCCATTGAAAAAAGCTTTTCTGCGAAGTTAAACGCGCTTTTTGAAATGTCTAACAACGAAAGTCAACAGGTAGAGGAGGGTAACTTTCCAAATGAAGACAACCCTACGCAGGAAGCATTTAAGGGTTTTCCTGACAATAGAAAAGGGACTGGTACAGGTAACATACCTCCGCAAAGGCAACTTAATGATCTGTTTGCTCTGATGACACAACAAAATCGGGCCGTGATAGATTGTGTGAGGGAATTCAGAGACCTTAAAGATAAATTAGATAGAGTGGAAAACCGAATCGGTAATCTAGAAACTAGTGGTTCCCAAACCTCAAATAGACCGCAGTCTACTCCTCCAGCACCAAATCTCAACACAAGGTGGGCTAATCCTGATCTAACAAGCCACTCTCATATAAATTAAGCATTAAGTACCAGTGAGGTAGAGAGACTAAATCGAATAGATTTGAACAAATGGCAGATTAAATTCGACGGATCCAATAAGGATATGACAGTCGAAAGTTTCGTATTCCGGATTGAGCGGATGGCTGAGACTCACGGCACTTCAACCAGAACCCTTTTTAGAGACTTTCACTGCCTACTGAAGGACAATTCCTCCAAATGGTATTGGCAGTTATTAGAAGCAAACAAATACAATTACGATTTTGACTATGAAGATGTGAAAAGGGAACTTCTTTGTCATTTCAAAACGTCCCAAACAGACTGTGAAATTATACGAGAGTTAGTAGAAAGGAAGCAGCAGATAGGTGAGCTCTTTGACGACTTTTACACTGATATACATAATATTAGTTTTAGACTACAACGTAGGATGGCGGAAAGTGAGTTAGTGAGCATCATAAAAAATAATCTACGAGGCCAACTTGCTACCATGATGTTTTCAAATAAAGTAACAACATTATCCGAGTTGAAAATAGAGTGTCGTAAAGCAGAAAAGGTATTGAGGGAATCCAGACCAAAACCCAGGCAGGTTAATGAACTTGAATATGCCGAGCCGCAGGTAATATCCAATCTATCCTCTATTCCAAGCCAGAGTGTAGATGCGCTAAGACCAAAAATGTACAACAGCCAATCGCCTGAAAATCGAAAAGTTAGTACAGAACAAACTCCGCAAAAATCCTTTTTACCTGCGAGTAACCCGTCAGCACCAAGTATGAAGAAAGCTTTGTGTTCATCACCTTTCAACCTAAATTTATGCTTTTGGTGTGGAATACCTGCTGATTTTTTTAATAAAAATCCAGTCCAAAGTTCGGGCAAATGCACCAGTTCATTTAATGAAATGAAATGGTTTGTGTGTGGCAAGTCTGATTCATATTGTGTGTATGAAGGGGATGTAGGAGCGAAGCAACCTTTAAACAATCGACTGGCGGAGGTGACCGGAGCCCCGAGTCAGCAAGAGGCAACTCCGGGAACATAGCCATTTTAAAAAGACCACCGCAAAATAAAGCCACCGATTCTCCTAGGGAACTCAAATCATTGCAACAGCAAAAAATTGAGTACGAGCAAGCCAGAGCTCGAATATTTTGCGAAGCCATGAAAAGTAAAACTAAAATTAATAGAAAATTTAGAAAAATCAAGAAAATAAGAGAAAAACATAGAATTAAACATAGAATTAAAAATAAAATTATATCGTCCGTCCATACCGTGGAGGGTGATAACCGTTTGTTTGCAAAGACGAAAATTGGAGGAATAGAAATATTAGCATTGCTAGATTCGGGGGCAAGCACCAGCTGCATAGGTTCCGGGGGCTTGAAATTGTTAGCAACACGAGATAGTGAAATCATAAAAATAAGAAATGAAAAGGTCAAAACAGCAGACGGTGGTGAAACTCCGGCAACGGGCGTTATCACATTACCAGTCCTTTGGAATGGGGAAGAGAAGAATATGGAATTTTATATAGTCCCCGCATTACAACAGAGCGTATATCTCGGTGTCTGATTTCAGACTAAAGAGGACGTACCTGGTACTCCGCTGCTGACCCTGGGGGATGCCGGGTACGTCGATTTATATGTCGGTTTGCGCGACGATAATTCGGATTTATGTACTTAGTTTTTATTTAAAAAAGTAAAGGTTTTTTTTATTCTTTTTATTTTGTTTTAGTTTCAAATTAATTTTGGTTTTATTTTTGATTTTAACTCCAATCACTTCACCTTTTGATTTTTAATTACTTTTTAAGTTGGAATTTTTCTTCTTCTAATTTTAACGTTTTTGCCGACGCGTGAGCGAGTAGTTTACGCGAAGAGACTTTTTCGACAGTGAAGAGGGCAGCGCGCAGTCCTCCCAGGCAGCGCTGCCGGTTAGCGCAGTCGAACGCGAAAAGGGTACTCACTAAGTTTGGTTATTTTGCCGTTCTTTAAAGCCCCGGCTTCAAAGTGGCTACGGCGAAAAACCAACATACTGCCCGCCTTGCGCTACGCAACTATAATTTCTCAATCCAGTTCGCGTCTGCTAGACGATTGGTTTGGGCCGTGCCGACGTTGGTAGGAGAAGGCGGAGGCGATATTGTTGAGAAGATAATGAACAATAAATGAAAAGGAGGAGGGGGAGGTGTTGCGATCAGGAGCAGTGGCGTGAGGTGGAAAACTCGCGTCGACACCTCGATAGCGAAAATCCAGGAGGAAAATCATCCTGGATCGAACTGCTGGATGACGAATGCACAGCTGATCATACGAAAGACAAGATACGCTTGCAGCACCGCTCCAACATAAAGCACATCGTTCAGCGATAAGGAGGAAGAGGTCTTTTGGATAGCGTTGAAAACGATTCGTATCTTCGTGGATGTACTCTCGGGCTTGATCACTGAATTAAAGGTGTCGCGCATAAGTGGCTGCCGTGCGAGCCTTTTCTTCAAGCTCCTGTATTGCGTCAGCGCTCCAAATCGCGACGAGTCCAAGCAAGGAGCGGCTTTAGAAAATTCGATCTTAAACGGTGGACGCACAACGGGCCTACCATCCGAATTTCTAGATGTGATTTGCGAATATATTTTTTCGCAATAGATGTCCTCTGGAAGAGGGAGAGGCGAGGCTGAAACTTCCTCTTGTTCTGGAAATGATTTGAGTGACTCGTGAAGTGACTCCTGGTGGTCTCCGGAGGAGACTTGCGTCGTAAACGCTTCGATGGATTCGCTGGCGATTGGCCCACTCAAATACCATCCGAATATTGAATTTTGGGCAATAAGGCTTCCTCCGACATTCATCTTGACGCGCGGCCGCAGTAATTTCGGCATGATATCAGACCCGATGACCATATCGATGCGGGCTGGATTCATAAACCGGGAATCGGCGAGTTCCAACGATGAGATCTCGTGGGGATCCAAATTGGAGACCCTTTTGGCCGGAAGCCAATTGGTCAATTTCGGCAACACCACGGCGTCGATTTCTTCCTTGAACGAAGAACGAGGCGAGTCGAGCGTGATAATGCATTTCTTTTCCTGCGATTTGGGTGCATTGGCCACCCATGCCAGAGACGTTGCCGATTTTGTGAGTCGTTGGCAAATTCAAATGCAGCTGCAGTCGATCAGTAAGAAATTTCCTCTGCGAACCTTGATCTAAAAGCGGCCGAACCGTTGGCAAAAGCGCCTGAGTCTGGCTGATGGAGACGTGTGCGGGTGCCTGTGACGGGGAGGGGATGCTCACGGAGCTCGAAGCCTCTGGTTGCGCACGAAAATGCGGCGGTTGGCTCGTCGGAAACGGGCCCATCTCCGGAGGAGATGTCAAAGAGGGGGTAGAGACTTTCGTGTCCGGTGTTGCAGCCGCGCTCGAAACATGCAACAAAGTGTGATGTCGTTGTTGGCACTTCGCACAGTTGTGTTGACTGGTGCAATTGGATCGTTGGTGACTAGTAGCGAGACAATTGAAGCAACGCTTTGGTTCTGTGATAATTTGAAAACGTTCCGCGACCGGAATCTTCAAAAATTGAGAACATTGGCGTAGAAGGTGATTTCTATTGCACAAGGAACACAATCCTGGTATTTGCTCTTGTGTGTGGAACGCGTAGGTCGATGAAGTTGGCTGGTTTGCTGATAGAACCGGCGCTTTTACCTTCGTGAAGCTCGAAAGGCGTTCGACGACCTCATAGCGGTTGCTGAGAAATTCGTTCATCTGTCTCCAAGTCGGCAGCTCTCGATGCGATGAAAGCGACTGCTCCCAATGTGCGATCGTAGAGGCTGGCAGGCATCTGAAGCAAATATGGACGAGCATGGCATCAAAAAAATCGACAACTCCTTGACTTTTCATCAGGGTGATACAACCGTTGACCGTCGTTTGTATTTTCAAAATTCCCTCGCTGGTTTCGTTTTCAATAGGCGGCAGATCGAACAAGGTTTTTAATTGATGATCGATTAAATTGCGCTTGTTCTCGTAGCGCGTCTTGAGAGCCTCCCAGGCATGGATAAAATTCGAGCCGCATAATGGATATCTTTAAACAATCGCTGCTGCTGCGCCTGTCGTTTTGTAATGCAGATAGTAGAGCTTATGTACGGGTGGCAACCTTGGATTGATGATGTATAAGGCTGTGAACATATCACGAAACGCTGGCCACTCATTGTACCCTCCGGAAAAATTCGCGACGTCACAAGGGGGTACTCGAATAAAATTATCTTCTGGCGGCATGTCAGCATATTGGGGAGGCGCCCGTGAGCTGGATAATGGTTGATGAGCGTGGGAATGCATCCGTAACATATCCTTCAGCTGCGCTCGAGCAGTAACATGGAGATCGCGACATTCATTAAAAGTAACTAGAGCACTGGCGGCAACCTCAGCAGTCCATTCGTCATGTGCGAGAGCGCGGCTGTAAGTCTCTTGAACACGTTGCCAACAAGAGTCAGTTTCCTCAATTTTAACTTCGATGAGGGACTCGGTTTGATTCAAGGGATTGGAGCGCATAATCACATCGCAGTAGCTCTTAAGCTGCTCCACCGCATCATTGAATTGTAAATTGTAAGCCATTTTGGAAGCGAACATGAAACGTTAACACAGAGCTCAAGCAACGCGATTCCGGAGTGAAAAAACGAAAAAATATTTAATAATATTTCAGTAAAATTAACGAATATACTCGCCCACGCTTAAATTTAATTTTACCAAACGCAAAATTATCGATGGCAATCTGGATGTACTAGGCTTTGTCGGGTGCGGAAGAGACCGGTCGTAGGGCACGGTGATGATCGATGTCGTCTGGGCACCTTCAAGTCAGCCGTGATAAAGAAATAAACAAACTGGAGAATATATAATATATGCAACCGTGGCAGCGAATCCTCAATGATTCCTGCGCTTCGCGACACCTCCACAAAACTCCTGGTACTCCGAATCCAATGTTAAAAAACTCCAAATTATTTAAGAAATTCCAGTAAGAAAATATAGGTCAAATTCAATTGATTTGTTAGAAATTCAAGTTCTTTAACCAATTCGCAAAGTCGATGTGATGCACGTAAATCAAAAAACAGCGTGCAGGCAGAGCGCAGGCAGAGCGACGGATCGTATGTATGAGGCCGTGTGTTCTAATTGAGCTCACCCACGTTCGCTCGAACAGGCAATACGCGATCAACTTCTATGTTCGAAGTTCGATGCAACGCACAGCGTTAGAACTGACCTACGCAACACAATGCACGTATGCCCTATACGTTTATGGCTCGCTGACTGCTGGCCTTGAATTCGTATGAAATTTCGATGAAAAAACCAAAGTCGAGACACGGTTTCGCTGCGTGTCCAGAAACCAAAAGCAACAAAAGAAAAGAGAAAAAACTGCGACTCGTCCTCAAAGGGGAACGAGAAAACCAAATGCTGCTATGTGTTTGTTGTTTTGCACTATCGGCTGTGCACAAAAACCACCACCAAACGACACACGGGTGTGCGACTGAGACAGATGATTGATGTCGAGGAGGAAAGAGTTTGTCCCGCCGTTACGTTGTAATGCGTGCCACGCGCTTTGATCTTGTCGTGTCCTTGAATTTGCACTAGGGCAAACAGAGGTCAAAGGCGACGTGCACGTGCCGGACTTTTTCGACCCTTTCTAACTATTATGGTCCACCAGAACCTATTCCAGGCTCCTGGCAGGATCGCCAAAATGTCTGATTTCAGACTAAAGAGGACGTACCTGGTACTCCGCTGCTGACCCTGGGGGATGCCGGGTACGTCGATTTATATGTCGGTTTGCGCGACGATAATTCGGATTTATGTACTTAGTTTTTATTTAAAAAAGTAAAGGTTTTTTTTATTCTTTTTATTTTGTTTTAGTTTCAAATTAATTTTGGTTTTATTTTTGATTTTAACTCCAATCACTTCACCTTTTGATTTTTAATTACTTTTTAAGTTGGAATTTTTTTTCTTCTAATTTTAACGTTTTTGCCGACGCGTGAGCGAGTAGTTAACGCGAAGAGACTTTTTCGACAGTGAAGAGGGCAGCGCGCAGTCCTCCCAGGCAGCGCTGCCGGTTAGCGCAGTCGAACGCGAAAAGGGTACTCACTAAGTTTGGTTATTTTGCCGTTCTTTAAAGCCCCGGCTTCAAAGTGGCTACGGCGAAAAACCAACACTCGGTATAGATTTCTGGTACACGTTTAAATTAAATCTGCTGGGAAAAACCCAGATTCTACCGAATAATAATACAGAGTCGATGCAGAATTCAATGTCCGAGCTGGTAGTTGACACACCTGTGACTATGATGAAACAACATGAACTACCTGAAGAACAGTTGAGAGATTTAGAAGAGGTAAAAACAAAATTTCCATCTTTTGCAATACAAGGCCTAGGAAAAACACACCTTGAGGAGCATATAATTGAAGTCACCAATGAGGGTATTCCGATTAAACAAAGACACTATCCAGTATCTCCCGTCATTCAAGAGATGATATTTACAGAACTCGACCGAATGCTAAGTTGAGGTGTGATAGAAGAATCACATAGTAGTTGGAGCTCCCCCATTACACTTGTGCGTAAACCTGGAAAAAACAGAATATGCTTAGACGCGAGAAAAGTAAACAAAAGAACCATAAAAGATGCTTACCCGCTACCAAATATCGAAGGAATTCTAAGTAGATTACAAGAAACTAAGTTCATATCAGCCATTGACTTAAAGCATGCTTTCTGGCAGATCCCACTAGAAATCAAATCACGAGAAAAAACTGCCTTCACAGTCCCAGGGCGTCTACTATACCAGTAAACGGTAATGCCTTTCGACTTATGTAACGCGGCGCAGCGCATGTGCCGACTTATGGTCAAAGCAATACCGGCCAGGCTGAGGGCACGAGTATTCGTGTACCTGGATGATTTATTAGTCTGTTCAAATAATTTTGATGAGCACATTGTGCTTTTAAAGGAGGTAGCTGATTGTCTTACAAATGCAAAATTAACAATAAATGTCGAAAAAAGTAAATTCTGTTATCAGGAACTGAGATATTTAAGTTTTGTGGTAGACAATGGGCATATACGTACAGACGAAAGTAAAGTAGAGGCCGTTAAGAATTTTCCAGCTCCAAAATCTCCGAAACAGCTTCGGGGATTTCTAGGAATGTTAGGCTGGTATCGGAGATTTACAAAGGATTATGCATCCATAACGGCACCATTGCATGCCTGCCTAACAAAGGAAAAAATAAGAAAATTCTGTTTGGATGATAATGCCCTTGTCGCTCTCGAACAGCTAAAAACGGCAATGGTAGAAGCACCGGTATTAGTGAACCCAAATTTCAAAAAGAAATTCTTTATACAGCGTGACGCATCAAATGAGGGCGTAGGAGGGGTCTTGTTCCAACAAGATGACGAGGAGACTGAGCGACCCATAGCATACATGTCGACCAAGCTGAATAAGGCACAAAAAAATTATAGTGTCACCGAATTAGAGTGTTATGCTGCCATACTATCAGTAGAACGTTTTAGGCCGTACGTAGAAGGAACTCCCTTTACCATAATTACAGACCACGCTAGCATGAAGTGGCTTATGAATCAAAAAGAGCTGTCTGGCCGACTAGCGCGATGGAGCCTAAGGCTGCAACGTTACACATTTGATATAGAGCATCGAAAAGGTTCACAAAACATAGTTCCTGATACTCTTTCCAGAGCTCACATAGAAGAAATCCTGCTAAGTAACCGATTAGATGTGGATCTAAATTCTGACAGTTTCCAATCTGAAGAATATAGGAAATTAATTAAAGAGGTGGAGGAGAACAAGGATAAACTGCCTGATACATGTGTCTCAGACGGGTTTGTATACAAACGAACTCGATATGCTAGTGGTGATCCGATTGAAGAAGATAAGGCGTGACAGTTGTGGGTACAGGAACCTCTACGGAACGAACTAGTGTGCCAAGCTCATTTTTCAACAGCCGCAGGTCACGGAGGCATCCAGAAAACAATAGAAAAATTAAGGCTAAAATATTATTGGCCAGGCATGTCCAGTACCGTAAAACATGTAGTTGGTGGATGTGAGGTCTGCAAAGAAAACAAAAGCAAAAATGTAATTAAGCGACCTCTAATGGGTGCACAACGTCATACCGAAAGGCCTTTCCAACGTTTTTTTTTATCGATTTCATGGGACCTTACCCACGAACAAAATATGGAAACGCCTACATTTTTGTATTTCTCAAACCAATGAAAAAGGCTGTAACCTCAGATGTTATCAAATATTTAGAGAGGGACATTTTCCATGTGTTTGGCGTGCCAGAATATATCCATTCTGATAATGGAAAACAGTTCGTATCTACGGCATTTAAGAACTTTTTAGAAAAGTATGAAGTCTCGCATGTCAAAACTGCCTTCTACTCACCGCAGGCAAATGCATCCGAACGTGTAAATCAATATGTTTTACAAATAATTCGTTCGTTTATAAAAAATGATCAGCGTACCTGGGACAGACACGTCTCTGAAGCCGCTTTTGCCTTACGCAGCGCTTTTCATAGTGCAATTAATTTAACACCCTATTATGTACTGTTTGGTCTACATATGATGCAGCATGGCTCCGCCTATAAAATTAGTAAACGACTGCAAACATTGGGCCAAGAAGATTTCAAGATAGATAGTCAAATAGACAAACAGCAAATAGTTAGAGACTGGGTATTAAAAGAACTGAAGAAAGCGTATGATAAAGGAACAGCAAAATATAATACTAGAAGAAGAGAGGTTCGATACGCGGAAGGGCAAGTAATTTACAGGAAAAATTACAAACAAAGTAACCTTATTGAGGGCTACAATGCCAAACTTGCTCCCACCAACGTAAAAGCAGTTATCTTGAAATGTGTTGGAAATTGTATGTATGAGCTAGCAAATATATCCGGTAAAAGCATAGGCATATATCATGCAAAAGATTTGTTTGTGACCTAAAAAGAAAAAAAAAATAGATAAATAAATAAAATTCTATATGATGGAGTAGCCCAGCTTACAGTTTCCGGTAGAGCATTAGGGCGTGGTCGAGGCCACACGTAGAGGGTAGAAGCAACAAATTTGGGACTTCAATACTCTCCTTCCAAAAAAAAAAAAAAAAAAAAAAAAAAAGAAAGAAGAAAACTTTTTTTTTTTTATTCTGGTTAAATTGCGCACACGTTCCATACCACCAGTAGTTTCCATGAGACTTTCAAGTGGAATCGACGGGTCCGAGCCTGTTACGTAGCCTGTAAGGGGAAAATATTAAAAGTGTGATTGGGGGGGGGAGGAAGGAGGAAAGAAAAAAAAATAATAAAAATAAAGAAAAATAAAAAAAAGTAAAAAAAAAATAAAATAAAAACGTTTAAAGTTTTTTTTGGATACCAATTGCGCTTCTACTCACGGACAGCACAAAAGGACTGACATGATATCCTATTTATTTCTGTATTCACAGCATAATATGGAGGAAAAATTCCAAGCGACGAGACAATTGTTTCAAGCGTCCATGAAAATCATTAACGATCTGCAACCAAGGGTGAGGATGCTGCCGGCTGACCTGGTGGAGAGACTAGACCCAAAAACTAAGCGTATAACGCTAGCTCCATTAGTTACCACGAAGCAAAAGCTGACGGAACTGCCTTGCAAAACACCGACGTCCTCTAGCTTGGTGTCCTGGCCGGAACCACCGACATCATCCAAAGCTACACCGCCCATGGAAGAGTTGGAGCCTGACGACGACACCTTAAGCATTGACAGCTACCACGAAGATATGTTGGAGGAATGGATGGGGACCAACGACATCAAAAGGCCTAGTGTCAAAATCAATGAAACTCCAGTGTATCCGAGAACACTCTTAGATGAAGCAGCAGGAGAGGGAGTGCCAATGGTCCTCCGGGCAGTTGTACGTTCCATGCAAGAAAAAAGAAGATCAGGACAAAGGATACGAAGTTTAAAAATGGTGAACGGTATTAATTACCAAATAAATAATAACTCGTTTGGTAACGTCTCAGTCAAGCGAAAAGTCACAACAGTCCCGACAGATGCACAAACAAACAATACCTCAAACATCGGAGCAAAACGAACAAAAAGATCGTACAAAGACTTGGACAACTTCCAGTAAAAGAAGCAACATCCAACCTATTATGAATATATTATATATATATATATTTTTTTTTTTTTTGTCTTATTATATACTTTTTACTTTTTTTTGAATTGACTTGAATTGAATGGATTTAAGAAGGCGAACATAGAATTAACATTGCCAAAGAATTAACTGTGATAGAATAAACAAGTAAACAAACAAATCAGTTTCTGAACATACATACATAAAAATATTAATTCATTATGCAGGCTTCTGGTTATGGAGTTCCTCTGGGCATCCCGGAGCATTGTTGTGGTAGAAGGTTTTATAAACTTGTGCGGTCCAAGGTTTTTTTTTTTTTTTTTTTTTTGGCTTTGAAAAATGGCTCGGGTCACATAAGTTCCTCATTAGCCAGACGTATTCCTTAGATTATTTGACCATCGTCAGCACTTATCATAATTTAATGACAAAGTCAACTTCAGCACGCGTTGTCCCCTCCCCACCGTCTCTAGACGGAGTACTGGTTCCAGGGATGTTAGACCGCCATTGAATCCAAATCTCCACGTTTATATGACCGCCGTCAAAGTTGTCTGCCCCATTAGTTACTAAAAACAGGGTAACATCAAGAGACAGATTCCAGTAGATTTCAATTTCAGGATCAAACTTCGACAGCAAATAAAACGATTAACGAAGGAGCTTTCATTTGACTTACGCGAACCTCTAGATGTTGGCCGCGAAAGGACATAAATAATTTTCAAATGAGAATGATTGACAATTACAAGGTATAAAAATTTTTTAAAAAGTAAATTTTGCTTCATCTAGGAAGCTTGCAAACTCAGTCCAACCTGCCTCTCGACCCCTCTTGAGGATGTCGAGACAACTGTTATAAGTGTTGAAAAGGCTGTATTTTTTCCTGATATCCGCAAAGGTTGGACAGTCGAAAATCTGATGTTGAAAGGAATCAATATCACCACAAAAGCAAGTATATGAGTCAATGGCATTGATATTGTATAGGAAAACGTTGTCATAAGTGCATGAGGCAATGATCCTATTTATAAGTTTAATTTGTTTCGGAGTCAGTTGGGATTTATAGAACCATGGCTTTTTCCTTTTTTTAGGGAGAATTCCAGTTTCACATTGATACCACCTCTGGTGGCTTCCTTAGCTAGAGCATCCGCTTTTTCGTTATACGAAATGTCAATATGACTCGGATCCCAAACAATATGAATTGCTTGTAAGTTATATTTAGTGACTAAGTTGTGGATTCTCGCAACACAGAAGTTATTTGAGTCTTCATTTTTGAACAACTGACAGGAAACGAGGCTGTCAGTAAAGATAGCCACTTTTTGACATTTCTTGCTGCCTGCTATATGGACTGCTTGTAGAATGGCATAAAGTTCTCCAAGGCTAGAGGAGATTCTTGACGAGATGACAAATTTGTGTGATAGATTTTGGTTGATTTGAAAAACTGACATGCCGGTGTTGACATCCCCAATGGATGCATCAGTGGCAAAACATGTGAAACCTTCATTTATGTAGGTTTGGGGTCTATGTTCAAGGTCGGACCTTATTTTATCAACATTCATTGTGTTTTTTCTTAGGTTCTGGGGTTTTGAAACCACATTGAAATTAGAGCTTATTTTATACTGAGTTTCTGTGTTGATGTTGTTAAATATCAACTTAAACCTCGAGTACACACAGGAGTAGCTAGAGTTGACCTCAGGGTGGTCCGCTATTGAGTCGAAGACTGGTCTGTTGTGAAATTTTAATTTGATGATTTCCTTCGCTGTTAGCAACAGTGATCTTTCTTCAGGGGGTAGCTCATTAGACAGTAGATAGAATAGATAGGATGGGGTCTGCGGGGGTAAGCCCACACATCTTCTTATGAATGAATTTTGTAAGGCAGACAGCCTTTTATTGACATTTTTAACATTACGAAGAACAGCCGAAGTGCGGCAGGACTCTATTTTCAATCTAACTAATGCTTTGTAGAAATTGAGTGCGACATAAGGATGCAGACCAATCTTGATGGTTGTTAGGCACTGAAAAAGCCTAGTATTGGATGACGAATTTTCTATTACAGATTTGTAATGATCCAACGTTGATAGAGAAGCATTGATGATCCTGCCTAGGAATTTAAGCTGTCTGACTTGTGGAATCTGTTGGTTATTGAATGTGAGCTGCACTGGATTTCTGTTGTTTCTGTTTATGTACATGAATTTAGTCTTATCAATGTTGAAGGAGAGGTTTAGCCTTGAACATTAAGCCCAAAAGGATGAAATCTTATCTTGCATTATATGCGCAGCCTCTGTTCTGGATGAGTGATGGGTCATGATGATGAAATCATCCGCAAATTGATAAATTGACGCTTGTGCATCTGCAATGTTATGAAGAGATTTTGTGTATACGTTGAATAGGGATGGCGAAAGGCAGCTGCCCTGCGGCAGCCCATCCTTAACATCGATCTCATGTTCTCCCAGCTTTAACCGCCTGAGTGATAGAAAGTTCAAAATCTATTCACAGTATTGGGGCTCCATGTTGACAGCATACAATACCTCTCTGAGGAGAGCAATGCTGACACCGTTATACGCATTGCTTATATCGACAGAGAAGAAGAAAACATGTTGCTTGTGCTTTTTCCAAACATTTATTTCGTGTAAAATCTGATTTATACACATAGGAGCAAATTTATTTTTTCTGTAGGCGAAACAGTTGTCAGGGAGTGCTTTGCGTAGTTCGAGGGATTTATCAATTCTATGTTTAATCATTAGGTTTATAATTTTAATAAAAACTGAGATTAGGGATATAGGGCGGAAATTTTAGAAAACAGTGACGTCTTTCCCTTTTTTGGGAATTGGGACTATACTGATAATTCTCCACTCATCACGAATGTGGTTTTCTGAAAATGCACGACTAATCGCCTGAAGAAGATTTTCGAGCGCCGTGACCGAAAGGGCCTTCAACATAAAGTAAGTCACCCTGTCAAAGCCCCCCGCAACCTTGTTGGACTTGCCGAAAATAACCTCAGTCAATTCGTCTAGTTCAAATTCTAAACTGCTGTTGGTTGCAATATTCATTTCAGGGATAGGGCATGGAAAGGAGCTGTGTACTTGGTCTTTGATCATTTTTAGGTACTCCAGATCGTTCTCGTGCAACCACACCGACGAGGATTTCTTGAAGTCCCCTCTCACCGCCTTTACAAACTTCCAAGAATTTTTGGAGCTTGGTTTGTTGTTGAGATCTGATATTTTATTTTGATAAGACTTACGTTTTGCTTCCCTGACCTTCCTTTTCAAAAAAGTTTGTATCCTAGCGTACTCCTTAAGGTTCTCTACTGTGGGTAGTTTACATGCAATAGAATATGCACTTTTAAGTTTTTTGTAATAGTCGGATAGTTCTGCAATCCACCACATCTTAGGCTTGAAACCATTTTTCAGACTAATGAAACACGAATCAATTGTCTCTTGTATTTTCACTTGAATGTCGCCAAAGTCAGGGTTGACCTTGATTTTTCCAAGGGCATTTATCAGTTTTGGTTTGCATAAGAATATGTTGGAGCTGTCATTAATGCTTTCTAATCTAATCAAGACCGGAAGGTGATGACTGCCGCCAAGTCGGTCCTCAAGCACCTCCAGTCTTGTTAGAAAGGACGGGTTTGCGAATACTAAGTCTAGAACAGAGCCTGCCTCAGAGGCCATGTCAGTTTTGAAGGTTGGCGACCCATTATTCAGGCACCATAAGTTGGAGTTGAGAATCATGTTACGAAGACTCAACCCCCTGGGTTGATCAACATAGTCGCCCCACTCTTTGCATCGGGCATTGAAGTCCCCCACAAGGAAAACATTGTTTTTGTTACTTAAGAAATTAAGAATTCTTTCCATTTCAGAGTTAAACTGATCTATACTTATACTAGGTTGAAAGTAAATACAACCAATAATAAGGTTGTTGTCCAAATTAATAGTTTGTGCAAAAATTACATAAAAATCAGAATTGAATTTTAGTCTTTTGAATTGAGTATTATTTTTGAAAAAAATGGCGACCCCGCCGTATCCATCGTCTCTGTTTTTTTCTATATATCTGTAGTTAATTAGGTTAATGTGACTACCGTCGCTCTTGGAAAAGATTTCGCATAGGGCACAAATATCTATAGAATTTAGGTTTAAAAAAATATTAATTTCATCTATGTTGGCATTGAGAGATTGGCAGTTATATTGGACAATCTTCATGCTGGTATAAATTTGCGTGACTTCTTATGCGCAGTACATCATGCTCAATCGCAATATTGTCGAATTTACTTTTTATTTTACCTATTTCTTTCATTAAATTCGGATCTTCTATTTTCAGACAAACTTTATGTAAAAGTTTATATAAGTCAGCAATAAAGTTTTCAAACTTTACGCTATTTCCAATATTAAATTTGGCTTCAGCTCTCATAGCTGGGGTAATTCTTGTTTTTGGTTGGGAACTTGATAGTTTTGGCGAAGAAGAAGATATTTCCTTAACCACCATCTGTGGTAAATTATTATTTAGAATTTTTGTGATGTTACGGTTTTTAACAACTTGAGAGTACTTGTTTTTGGTAAGGGACTTATTTTTAATTTTTTGAGTATCATGAATGTCATAATTATTGTCAGACGGTAATTCTGGGAAGTCGTTGTCATCAGCCTCAAAAATGCTGAAACGATTTTCACTCGAATAAAGAATTTCAATTGCCTCTTTCCTAGACATTTTTTTCAAAGCTTTTACAGTGTTAATGTTTTTCTCTTTTTCTCATATTGGGCATTTATCCTTATCATTTGCTGAATGTTCAGCTGAATGGCATAGACAGCATTTAATGCCGGCACAGGGAGGACATCCCTGATCACGGCCACACTTCAGGCATCTCTTTTTGGAACGACAGAACTTGGCTATATGACCAAATCTTCCGCAATTCCGGCATTGTCTGATAGTCGGTATAAAAGGGTTGACCAGCAACCTCAATTTAGCACTATAAACATATTTTGGAATACTGTCCCCTTGGAATGCTAATTTTACAGTTTCAGTCGGAATGAAATTATTCGAGTCATTTGGGTCTCTTCTTTTGAACCGTTGCGCCGACATGACTTTAAAGTCAGATTCAATACTATTTACGATTTTGTCCTCTTTAACAAATATAGGGACTCCTCGTATAATACCATACGTTTCAGTGGCAGATCTGGGTATATACGGAACCAGAGCAGCATTTTTGAGTATCTCAATATTCACACACTTATTTGCAGCTTGGACGTTATTAAAGAATATTTTGGCGAGTGAGCTGCCAATAACTTGGACTCTTTTGATATCCTCCACTTTCCAATCATGCAACTTATAGGCTAGACCAAGCCCATTACCTAATTTCTTGAACTCATCAGACTTAGCAGTTGTAACTGATTGAGGGTCGTGTTGTTGTGAGCAGTGGCGGATCGACACGTGGCATAGCGGCTAGCTCGTCGTATGTTGGCGTAGGCTTTTGCCACCCCGCACAGCAACCCAATCAATTTACAACAAAAAAATGTGTGTCGATAGAGTGGATTCCAAAAAAAAAAATGTAAGACAAAAAAAAATATAGAGTTAATTAAAGGAAAGTAAAACGGAAACAAAAGAAAGAAAGTAGGGCTACACAAATACCTAAACTGTTCTAAAAAAAAATATGCACACCCCAATCCTTGCAGAACAACTTCATGAATTCGCTCACTCACCCTATACTTGCACTACACATACTATCCTCATACATTAGATCTTTCATACTGTTATCCTACAAAAAAAAAAGGTACCGCCCATCTTTCACTCCGCCTAATGTCTCTGTCCAAAGTCAGGAGCAGTCCACCCACTGGGTACATTACTGCGGTACCAAGTCCGATGAGTACGCCATGGCTCCAACTTACTTTTTCGGCGTACTCCCCTTATCCTGTACGTTTCGTCCGTCATTTATGTCCTAGTCCGTAAGTGCATTGTCGTCACGAGATACCCCTTTTCGCACCCTCTGGTACACCTTGGAACCTAGAGATCTTACCACATATTTCTAATCAAATTGAGAAATGCTTGAAACTTTAAATTCATTCTTATTTTATTACAATTCATGTCCGTAAATCTAGATAATTATACATGTTAATACCGTATGATTTCATATCACAAGATTTTTATAAAAAAAGAAAATTTACAAAATTTATTTAAAAAAAATATGTGTGAGGTAAATCCAGCTTTACCTAATGCTTTTCCCTACAGGGTCACTTTCTAGCGGGAAGATCAAAAGCTTTCTAGCGGGAATACTAAAAATTTCCTACCTTTCTAGCGGGAAGATCAAAGCTCTTATAGCTGCCTAGCGGAAAGAATTAACAAATCCTAGCAACAACAACCAATATTACTGAAGAAAGAAAAGAAAGAAAGAAAAAAAAAAATTTTTTTTTTACTTTTACTGAATAGAAAATTTTAATTTGAAATTGCACTTATGGCGAGAGAGAAAAAGAGATAAAAAAAAACCAGAGAAAAGCAATGAAAACTTTCTTACGGTTTGCTTGAGGAAAAAAAAAAAAAAATTTTTTTTTTACAAAAAAATTCCGGTTGGAAGAAAGAAAACGAAATATGTAAATCGCACAATTATAATTGTATTTGAATTGTATGAAAAAAAAAATAATTTCTTAAAAAAAAACCAATTTTTTTTTTTTTTATGCCTGATTCTGGTATAGATGATTAAATCATCATTTACCTAAATATATATATTTTTTTTTTCTAAAAAAGGATGATTGGATCTTCCTTTCCTATTAGTCCTAGTGCTAGACACTTTTAAGACTGATCTTTTCTTACAAAACGCTCTGCTTATATAAGGGAATTTTTCCAACAACAACTAAACTAAGGTCCCGTTTCTAGCATCTATTTCCTTTGATGGAACAACAATTGTCTTTGGAAATTAAATTTCACCACAGTGAGTTAGTGTTCTGAATTTTGTAAATGTTTGTGCAGAATATGCTCACAGCTGTTTTATGGGGTTGTTAAATGATGCCCTGTTATCCTGACCTTCATTTAGTGTTACTATATCTTCTGATTATCTTTTTTTTTTAAGCCGAAATCCGAATTTATAGGCGATCGCACAACAACAAAAATTGCTAGTGGCAACGCTGTGATCTTTCCAGCTTTATAAGCTAGCCTTTATATCGGACTATAGTTGTCTCACTCCTTCGCTCTCTTTGCTATTTCTCCATCTATTGAATTGTCAAACTTGACATTTAATTTATAAACAAAAATAAAAAGTTTCTTTAAGTGCCTAGTGTTAAAAAAAAAAAAATAATAAATAAATTTAAAAGGAATTCATGGTGTTGGCGCTACCCTCAGCTTGGATTAACCTCACAAAAGATAAGTACAAATAGCCTTAATATCTGTAAATAAAAGATATAAAGAGGTACAATCTGTGTGGCACCTAATGCGTAACAAAAAAAAGGAAATGTGAGAAAAAAGGAAACAATATATACATAAAAGTGTTTTTCAATTTGTACCTAACTTTGATATTAACATTATTCTAATTGTTGTGATTCTCCATTTATCACTTGGCTCTAAGTTTTTTTTTTTTTTTCTTTTATATATATATCCCCCTTTGATCCCCTCTTCTTTAGCTATATTTTTTTTTTTCTTTTATTATATCCGTTCGTGGTGCCGCAACAGATTGGATCTCATTAAAACTGATTATCTTTACTTAAGTTTCAAATTCATTTTTATTATTTTTCTATCTTATTCTATTTTATATATAATTCAGTACTATTTTATAGATTAATTCATTCAAAAAAACATTTAAAAGCAATTTAGCTGTACAAATTCATTTTCTGTATAAGTGTTTTGTTGTAGATGGACGTCTACTCTCAATTAACCTGGTTCTCTTACCACTTACATCATGAGTGCAATTGCGGCGCCTTGAGGAACACTTAGCCGGTGGCATTGTTGCAGTCGGTTCTCCTTTTGGTGGATCCCGTTTTTTTACGGTGAGTTTTCCTGCTTTATTTATGTTTACTTGGTAGAATACACCATTTACTGCCTTCATAAATTTTACCCGCTGCCCCTTTCGGCTCTCTTGGGCGGAGCGGATTACCTCCCGCAGGACCAGCGGAAAGTCGTCCTGTGCTTCATTTGGTGGTACGGAGAAATGTCGGTCGTACACGCTGTACTTTGGCGTGGGTTCAGTGGAGGCAGGTGTGTCGATTAAGGCTCCGTAGCCACCCCATTCGTCCTGGCTTAAGTCATACCCATCCAGGCTTAAACAGTCCTCCACATCATCTGACGGTGGCACCGGTGTTGGCAATGGCGAATTTGATGGAACTGCTGTAGCTGGCTGTGGTTCCTGGGTGTAAATTGCTGCGCTGCGCGATGCTATCGAAATTGGGCGAAGCGTTAGACGCTTCGTCTTTGGATCCTGCCATTCGATTAGATCGGCCGGCAGTGGTTTAATTCGGGATTGCAGTCCAACTGTAAGGGCCATCGCTTCTCGAAAGTTTTCGATCGACTGGGTGAGTTTCTCTTCCAGTTGCTTAGTTCGTTGCATTCTGGAAAGATTCAAATCTATTTTTTTTTTTTTTTTTTTTTTTTTATTTTTATTTTTGAAGAAATGGTTTTTTTTTTTTTTTATATAAAAAAAGCACTTACTTTAGAATTATATATTTTCAACTTGTATTTTTTATTTATTTATTTATTTATTATTAATCGTCTATGAACATCAGTTCTTACAGACTAGCCTCAAGAAGACTGATATAAATATATAAATCTATATAACAAGATAACAGAGACACAGAATCACTATACTCGAAACAGAGTGTGAACCATATTTTTAACATTTTCTCTAGAGCTTACATAATCAAAGTTTGCGTTTGACGCTACTGAATTAAATAAACTTAGAGCTCTATACATTGGTGAATTTATAGCGTAATTCGTGCGGCAAGTGCCTAAATAAAAAACTTCCATATATCTAAGGGTTCTTCTAGGGACATTGAAATTTATGCTTTGAAGCAGAAAAGCGCAGTCAATTCTACTTGAGATTAGGTCAGCTATAAATAGAACTGAGCAAATCTTTCTACGAGTCTCCAACGTTTTCAGATTAATTAGGTCACACCGTGCTTCATAAGAAGGAAAAGGTTCAGAAAAGCGCAAGGAGTGCAAAGCGAACCTTATAAAGGACTTCTGTACTTTTTCCATTCGAGCTGAGTAGACAACATAATATGGACTCCAAATAAAATAGGCATATTCCAACTTAGAGCGTACAATTGAGATGTAAATAGCTTTGAGTGTATAGGGATCTGTAAAAAACTTACAATTTCGGCGCATAAAAGCAAGCATTGCATATGATTTAGCTATGACACTACTAATGTGAGTATTAAAACTAAATTTAATATCAAAAATTACTCCAAGATCTTTGAAGATATTTACTTTTTGCAGTGGAATATCATCAATAGAGTAAGCAGTGGGAATGTGATTCTCAACCCTACAATATGTCGAAAAATAACATTTTGACTTATTTAGATAGAGTTTGTTTTTATCGCACCAGGAACTTATTGAGGAGATATCAGCTTGAAGTGCTCGACTATCATGAAGAGAGTCAATCCTATTGAAAATTTTCAGATCATCAGCAAACAATAAGATTTGGCTTCTTTTTATTACCATTACTACATCATTTATGAATAATGTAAATAACAGAGGACCAAGGATACTCCCTTGAGGAACTCCAGAAGAAGCTACAAAAGGAGCAGATTTTTCGCCATCAATATGGACACAGCTAGTTCTGTTAGAAAGATACGAGTTGAACCACAATAACATATGTGAATGAAAGCCAATTTTGGATAGTTTGTTTATCATAAGTGCATGTGACACCTTATCAAAGGCCTTAGAGAAGTCCATATATGCAACATCAACTTGTGACCCTTGCGAAAAAGATGATATGCAATACTCACTAAACAGACATAGATTTGTAACTGTGGAACGACCTGGAACAAATCCATGCTGACAGGGGGATATCAAATTTTTTACCGCAAAAAAAAACTTTTTCTTTGACTACCGATTCAAAAAGTTTGGATACAGTAGATAGCTTTGAGATCGGTCTATAATTTGCAATATTATTTTTGTTGCCAGATTTAAAGATTGGTGTTATTGAAGCAATTTTCCAATCGTCAATGAATACACCTGATCTTAAAGATAGATTGAAAACTATCTTAAGCGGTATGACAATACTAGCGGCACAATTTTTAAGCAAAATACTTCAAAAATTGTCCACATCAGTCTTGGAAGAGGGTTTAAGGTTTCTAATCCCCTTAATGATGTCCTCAACGGAGAGCTCAAGAGACTCAAAGCTTATAGACGCCGGTAATGGCTCATCAAATTCAAAGACATCATCCTTAGGTTCAAAGTTTGATTTAAAAAATTCGACAAAAAGATTAGCTATGTCTAACGAGTTAGATGCAGTTTTATTATTTAGAAACATCGACGTTGGAAGCGTCGAATTTTTCTTTTTAGAATTTACGAAACGCCAGAATTCTTTGGGATTAGAAGTAATGGTAGTCTCGAAGTTGTAAATATACCTCTTGAAAAGAAAATTATTCAGAAAATTAAATTCTCTGGAATAATGTTTATATTTAAAAAAATATAAATCGTTATTAGTTTTCATAAATTGTTTATAAAATTTATTCCTAAGATTTTTGAGCTTCAGCAAGTTTTTGGAAAACCATGGGACTTTGTAATGTTTAAAATAAGAACGTGGAACTATTTCATCTAAAACTAGATGCATTTTCGTTTTGAAATCATTATAAGCGTTTGACGTATCACAAGTTCTTAGCTCAGTATCCCAAGGGATATTACTAATTGCTCGATTCAAGGAGGTAAAATCACACATTTTAAAATTATACATAAGCTGATTATTATGATTTTGAACTGGTGAAAACACGTAGAATTCTAGCACTATATCCAAAGGATCATGGTGTACACTCGATGGAGAGATTGGAAAACCAGATACAGAAACCATGAAGTTCATATTTTTATTTATAAAAATTAAATCCAACAGCTTACCAAGACGGTTAAAACAGCCATTAATCTGTAGGAGGTCCAAGCTTGAGAAGCCATCAATAACATAGATTTCAATGTCATTAAGTACATTGGAAGACATAAGTCCAACACAATCAGGATCTTTAATCCATTTTAACCTAAATAAATTGAAGTCACCTAAAACACATAGATTTCCCTCACCAGCTTTATTCGTTGCAATAAAATTAACATTATCTATATGAGATTTATATAAACAGAATGAACTATTTGGTGGTATATATGAAACACATAGATACAGAGAGCAAGCATTTCCACGAATATAGACACAAATCTGATCTAAAAGTGTGTCACTATTTTCAAGATCAACTAAAGATACTAGAAGATTACGTCGAACTGCAATAAGCACACCACCACCACGATTACAGCCCGTTTTATATGGATCTCGATCTTTACGAAAAATTTGAAATAATTTTGAATCGACAAGCTCCTCATCGAAAAAATCATGATTTAACCACGTTTCTGTTATGACAAAAACATCGTAATCCAAATGAGAAGTTTCAGTGAAAAAGTTATTTGACTTAGTACGCATACCGGACACATTTTGGTAGTAGATTCTTAAAGATTTGGCATCGGAGTCTCTTTTAGCTTGGTGAGCACAAATTTTAGGCGTAGTAGCAGATGCAGAATTTAAGAAGTTCGTTTCTGCATTCCTTCTTTGTGAAAAAAACGGAAGGGACGAACTCGCACACCGATTGGCCACAACGTCGGCGAAAGCAATTTATCATAAATCGATGAAGAGACTCCCAATTTAAAATTTATTCTCTTAAGAGTCTCCCTCAAAACATCTTTTTTAATGAGCTTAAAGCATACCAGCTGATTAGGGTCAACATTAGAATGTTTAGTTATGTAGGAAATGATGTCTTCTTCGGAGACAGTTGGCTGGAAAGAAGAGAGGTGTAACCATTTCCTCCGAACAGCAACATTTAATTCCGAACTAGAGTACGCCTGCATTAAGATTTCCCATTACAACTTCAGACCAACCAACGTTATTATTTAACGCAGATTGAGTATGCGGTGCATCATCAAAGCCAACGGTATCATGATCAGCAAGTTGAGTTTCATCACAGACAAGAGCACTATTATTACTATTAGCAGGTACTTGAACGACTGAAGAGTAAGAAACGTTTTTAGGTCTCTCAGAGCTGGGCAGTGCAGGTGACGAAGTTGGACTAGGCTGTTGATTAAGACTCAGATTTCGGCTTTGTAGCATATAACACGATGTAGTTGAATTAGAGACGAGCGATGGCAACATGGCATTGTTTTTGGTTTGCGAAATTGAAGAGCGTGCAGTGTCATTGTTTTTTGCTTTAGAGCGCGTAACGACGGCCGAGCTAATTACGGGCGATCGATTTTTATTGATGTTGGTATTACTAAGAGAGCGAGGAGAGTTAATCGATGCAGCGTTAGAAACCGGTTTAGCAGTCGAAGAGTTCGATTTTTTAGTTAACGACGACGAAGAGTTTGCATTTGCGGTATTATTAGCAAATTTAGCGAAAGCAGATTTCAACTCACTCACTTCACGAGCTATGTTTGATAGATTAGCGATCAGAATTTTAGGCAAGTTCATACAATCATTGCAGTTGAAAACAATGTTTTTGAAATTATTAATTGCTTTAATGATATCAAAATTATTTTCATCATTAGTAATAATACAAGATTTATGAAAATATTTTCCACACAGACTGCAAGCGAAATCGCAATCAGCAATAGAACACACGGAACAGACCGTAGACATATCACAGGTCTGAATTCTAGCGCAGCTAGCTATTATTACCATTTCTTCCTCCTTCATCCAACCTAGTCCCTAATATGTTTTTTTTCTCTTTTTTTTTAGAATTGCGAAAGCACTCACGACAACGGATTGACGAAATCGGGCGGAGTATGCCCGCCGACCACTCTTGCGGCTAGGTTCAGCAGAGGGCTCTGTGGCCATTTGCCTTGAACTTGAAATAAATTTGCTTCAACGTTACTTCTTTTATATGTATGAGTTTGGGTGAATTTGTATAAAAAAAAATAAAGTAATCCTTTCTCAGATGTCCTGACACGTAACAGGCTCGGAACCGTCGATGCCGTGCAGATGCACTCGGTGATATTTGCAAGGCATGCAACGAGTCCGAAAAAAAAATATAACTACGTGGATGGAAATGAGGTTCATTATTGCCAAATGTAAGCAATCATAAAATTATTTGATTTCTTCTCCTTTCTTCTTTTTCTAAACATATGGAATTTAATATATATATATATAATTTTTTTATTTTATTTTTTATTTTTTTTATTTATTTTTTATTTTTTTTATTTTTTTTTATTTTATATATATATACGTGTGGCTTCGACCACGCCCTAATGCTCTACTCCTACTTGCAAGCTGGGCCATTTAGGATTTATGTTCCCTAGATGCGGGTATTGCTTGTGTTTAAGGCTACAAATAAATCCTTAGCGTGATATGTACCTATGCTCTTGCCAGCCATATTGGCGAGTTCATACAGTGAATTTCCAACACATCTTATTATGACTGCTTTGACATTCAATGGGGCTAATTTAGCATTGTATCCGTCGGTCAGATTACTTTGTTTAAAATTTTTACGGAATACCAACTGTCCTTCCTTGAACTTGATTTCTCGACATCGTGTGTTGTAGGTCCTTGCTCCTTTATCATAGGCTTTTTTCAATTCATTTAGTACCCATGCTCTAATTACTTGTCTTTTATCGGCCTGAGTATGGATCCTGAAGTCCTCGTTACCTACTGCCTGCAATTTTCGTGCAAGTTCATAAAATGCGCCATGCTGAATCATGTGCATACCAAAAAGTGCATAATATGGTTCTAAATTTATAGCGCTGTGTATGGAACCACGCAATGCAAACGCCGCCTCACTCACATATCTGTCCCAAGTGCACAGAACAATTCACTCGTTCAGAAGCATTAGCCTGTGGTGAATAGAAGGCTGTTTTTATGTGCTTGACTTCATACTTATTCAGGAAGTTTTTAAATGCTCCGGACACGAATTGTTTCCCGTTGTCGGAGTGTATGTACTCTGGTACACCAAATATGTGGAAAATATCTTCTTCAAGATATTGCACAACTTTGGTTGTCACTGCTTTGCGCATTGGCTTTAAAAATACAAATTTTGTGAAATGGTCTAGGCATACAAATATGTAGGCATTTCCGTCTTTCGTTCGAGGATAGGGTCCCATGAAATCTATATATAAGCGTTGAAAAGGTCTCTCTGTTTTTTGTTGAGCACCCATTGGAGGTCTTTTGTTAAAAATCCTACTTTTATTTTCCTTACAAATTTCACACCCACTGACTATGTTTTGGACGTCTTTTGCTAATCCCGGCCAAAAATATTTTAGTTTAAGCCGCTCTAAAGTCTTCTGTATCCCTCCATGCCCTGCTGCCTCAGATGAGTGTGCCTGCCTCACCAGATTAGCGCGGAGAGGTTCAGGTACCCACAACTTCCAAGCCTGTTCTTCTTGAATTGGGTCGCCCCTGGATGGTTGTGTTCTTTTATATAAGTACCCTTCAGAAACACAGAGATCAAGTAGGCTTGCTTCATTCTCAAGTACATTTTTTATGAGGGATTGATAATTTTCTGTCTGAAAACATTCTGATTGTAGGTCAATGTCGAGTCTACTGCTAGCATCGATTTCTTCCATATGCATTCTGAAGAGTGTATCAGAGACCACGTTCTGGGCTCCTTTCCTATGCACAATTTCAAAATCATACCGTTGAAGATTTAGACTCCATCTTGCTAATCTACCCGAGAGTTCCTTCTGATTCATAAGCCATTTCAAACTAGCATTGTCAGTTATGATTGTAAAAGGGAGCCCTTCTACGTAAGGCCTGAACCGTTGCAGGGATAGGACTGCGGCGTAGCACTCCAATTCAGTGACACTGTAATTCTTCTGTGCCTTGTTCAATTTGGCTGACATATATGCTATTGGTCGTTCATTGTCTTCTTCGTCTCTTTGGAACAACACCCCACCTACGCCTTCATTTGATGCGTCACATTGGATAAAAAAGTGTTTCTTGAAATTCGGATTAACCAAAACGGGAGCTTCAATGAGCGATGTCTTCAATCGTTCAAATGCGATAAGGGCGTCTTCATCTAAACGAAACTGCTTCATGCGATTTTTAGTAAGGCAGGAATGCAGTGGGGACGCTACCGTGGAATAGTCCTTGATAAACCTGCGATACCATCCGGACATTCCCAAGAATCTCCGGAGCTGTTTTGGCGTCTTTGGTATCGGAAAATTTTTTACTGCCTCAATCTTGTCATCGTCGGTACGTATATGGCCATTTCCTACAACAAATCCCAAATATTTGAGCTCTTGAAAGCAAAATTTACTTTTTTCTACATTTATTGTTAGATTCGCTTGAGTCAAGCACTCGGCCACTTCTGCTAACAGGGACATATGTTCTTCAAAATCTTCGGAGCACACTAGTAAATCGTTTAAATACACGAAAAATTTTTCTCTGAGTCTAGCAGGTATGGTTTTGTCCAAGAGTCGACACATTCTCTGGGCCGCGTTGCATAAACCGAAAGGCATCACAGTGTACTGGTACAGGGGGCGTCCGGGAACAGTGAATGCAGTTTTTTCCCTTGAATTTTTTTCGATTGGAATCTGCCAAAAGGCATCTTTTAAGTCTATTGCGGATATGAATCTAGTCTCCTGGAGTCTACTGAGTATGCCCTCAATGTTTGGTAGTGGGTAGGCATCTTTTACTGTCCTAGCGTTTACTTTTCTTGCGTCTAAACAGATTCGGTTTTTCCCAGGTTTTCGGACAAGCGTGATTGGAGAACTCCAACTGCTGTTGGACTCCTCTATCACTCCTAATGCTAACATACGATCGAGTTCGTTGAAAATTAATTCTTGGATAACTGGAGACACTGGATAGTGGCGCTGTTTTATTGGTATGTCTTCATTAATAACCTCAATTATATGCTCTTCTAGATAAGTCTTACCTAGTCCGTGGGTAGCATATGAAGGAAATTTTTGCTTAATTTTCTCTAACTCGGATAACTGTTTGGAAGACATTTCATGTTGTTTGATCATTGTGGCGGGTTCATCTACTATTAACTGTGCCACGGAATCTGCTATCATTTCCGCCTGATGTGGTTTCTTTGATTTGCTCAATAACTCGAGATCGAAAGTATACCAAAAATCTATACCTAAATATACATCCTGTTGCAAGGCAGGAACGATACAGAATTCCATGTCTTTTACCTCGTTATTCCACTGTACTGGGAGAAGGACAATCCCTGTTATGGGAGTTTCTCCTCCATTTGCTGTCTTGACTGTTTCCTTCTTTAACTTAATTATTTTACTTTTTTGATTTTCTAGGATTTACCTAAACAACTTGTCGTCGCTCCTGAATCCAATAATGCAATTACTTCAGTACCTCCTATTTTGGTATGGCAGAAAAGTCTATTGTCACCTTCAATGGTACGGACAGACGAAATAATCTTACTTTTAATTTTCTTAACGAGTTTAAATTTTTTTCTTAAATTCAAAATTTTCACATATTTTTTTTGTTTTCTTTTTTCAGTTAATTCACAAAAAATACGGGCCCTGGCCTTTTCGTATTCTAATTTACGTTGGTGCAGGGATTTTGGAGTTTCCAATACGTGCTGGGGTTTTCATTGATTTAATCCTGGTAGTATTGGATTAGGTCGAGTCAATATACAGACGTTACCGGATTCTAATTTTGCTGGCTCGGGGATCCGGACACCTCTGCCAGTCGTTGGTTTAAATTTGGTTTATTGGAGTCACCCTCATATACGCAGTAAGAGTCTAATTTGCCGCACAAAAAGCATTTCATTTCATGAAAAGCGCTTTTGCAGCTATTTTCTGCTGAGGTAGGATTCTTTTTAAAGTAGTCTCCCGGCATGCCACACCCGAAACACAAATTAAAGTGAAATGGTGAAGGGCACAGCGTATTTGGCTTATGCATGCCTGTTTCTGACAAACTGCTGGGTAATGTTGGCTTATTTGGTTCGTTATTAAAATGTCTTCTATCGTGTTGGGGCTTCGAGAAACTGTTACTCTTAATTGCTTCAATAGTTTGACTAACCATTGGCAAGGAAATAGGTTCATTTAGTGTTTCACTATTCTGAAGTTCACTAACTTGTCTAGGCTTAGGTCTGGATTCACGCAACACTTTTTCGGCTTTCCGACATTCCAGCTTTAATTGCGACAGCGTCATTATTTTGCTAGAGAACATTATTGTTGCCAATTGTCCTCTCAAGTTATTTTTAATAATTTCGACGATCTCGTGCTCAGGAATGCGGTTCTGTAGGCGAAAACTGATATTATGCATATCAGTGTAAAAATCTTCAAAGGATTCTCCTACTGACTGCTTTCGTTCTACCAACTCCTTGATAATTTCAAAATCTGATTGGCTAGACTTAAAGTGATTAAGAAGTTCTCTCCTCACATCATGATAGTCAAAGTCTAAATTGTGCTTATTGTCTTCAAGTAGTTGCCAGTACCACTTGCTAGCATTGTCTTTTAGTAGACAATGAAAATCTCTGAACAATTCACTATCTGATGTACAATGAGTCTGGGCCAATCTCTCTATTCTAAAAATAAAACTTTCTGCCGTCATTTCACGGTTGGTGCCATCATATTTAATGTGCCACTTATTTAGGTCTGTGTGATTTATACGTTCTATCTCAGTGCGGCTTAAGGGATCATTAATGTGAGAGTGTCGCAATGGCTGACGTTGCTCATTAGTAGTAGACTGTGGTCTTTGTGTTTGAGAAGCACTGCTTTCTAGTCGTACTATTCTATTTTCAACTCTGTCGAACTTTCCATGTAGCTCCCTGCATTCCTTAGTACAGTCAACTAGAGCTCGATTGTGTTCAGATATCATCAAGATCAAATCTGTAAGTCTCTGTTGTACGGTAGGCTCCGGAATCGGATCAATTATGTCCGGGATTGGATTTTGCGCATCGTTTCCTACCGGGAAATCCACTCCTCCAGCTACCTGTTCTTTATCGTCAGACATTTCAAGAAGGGTGTCTATTTTCGCTAAGAAATTTAGTGAGTGGGTAAATTTTTTGGATTCAAGACAGTCCTGTTGTGTTGTCGATACCGTAGGCGTATTAGGGAATAAAACTAGGTCTGTCGACAAAAGCTTAGCTAGTTGCTTAGTAATTCTTCTATTAGGTGAGAGTGATATCGCAGGTTTTGGTATTTCTGATGTATCCATTCACGATGCTACTTGAAGCCAAAACAAAAATCCTGATATTCTCCACAAATAATATACTTATTAATGTTAAGTAATCTCTCTTTTTTTTTTTTTATATTTTTATTTTCATAAAATTCAAATTCATTACTAATTTATTGTTATCTATATATGTATGTTTATTTTATTTTTTATTTTTTTTTGGAATTTTAATGGATAAAAAAGAAATTAATAAAATATAACAAAAAATATACGAAAGAAAAAAATTTTCTGTTGTACTGGATCGGATTTTGATTTGTATGTTCCTGTGCTTATCCATCAGGTGTTCTTCAGGGTATCTCTAGGTCAGTCTGTCTTGTCCGAGTCACACTTCTTCCCCCTCCCTACCGCTTTAATGTCTAATGTTGAACACACTCTTCACACGTTTTACTTTTGTGTGCAGGCTTGCCTTCAACTTCCGGAATGTTTTGAAACGTAAACCTCACGTATTAGTTGCCACTCAGCATTCTAACGGTAGCTTACGTCCTCCACTATTCATTTCCCCTGCTGCATCTATGAGTCAAGGAGCAAAATTTGATCCCGGGACGGTGCCCTGCTGTCAAAGCCCCCTTGCCCATCAACACAAATTAAATAATGTTCTTTGGTACCGGAATTCATCACACAAAAGTCTCTAGCATTGATTTCTTAGAGCTTGCTGCGAAAAAATCCAAAATAACCAACCCACCCCAAAAAAATTTCTCCCTAAGTGGTATTTGTGCAGCCGACTTTAAAAAAAAAAATATATATATATAAAAATAAAAAGGAATAGAAAAAGGAAAGAATGGAATTGTTGTGAGTCAAAATCGTCACGTAACACGCTAACGTAACGCTGCCAGCTCTATCGTCAACGGCACGCTATCAGCACTTAGCCAAAAGCAGTGCAATAAATAATGCAGCATAAACAAATGCAACGGCACCGTTTGAGCTCGAAACCTAACACCTCGAACAACAACAGCACGAGCGAGCATAAAATCGAACGCCTCAACAAAGCACCAACGGTCGGCGTTCGAAGTCACAAAAAGAGACACTGTTACCGGAGACGGCAACAACAGCAACAGGGTCTCGTAATGACAAACAGACCGTCGATATCAATGTCAACCGAAAATCGATCGTTCAAGGCCATCGATCGAAAGGGAAAACAGGCAGACGAAAGGCGAAAGAACACGAGCCGCCGATTCAGCATGTGGACCACACACAAACAAGGGATGTTTGCGGCATGCGTTTGCTTGTTCGTATTACATTTCGTTCTGTACGTCTTTTGTGTGTGCACTTGGCTTGCACTAAACCGTACATATGTCGAATGGGTTTGGAGTGATCGGCATGTTTAGCTGATTGTAAATATAATATATGGCACGACGAAAATAGAAGACAACGGCACTTATGCAATCGCCGGAAAAAGCCGAAATGCAGAATAGACGGTGACCAAGGCACGCTCGCGGGGAGGTTAGCTGAGGAAGAAATCTATGATGCTAGCAACTATCGATATTGCGAACGGAGCAATATCGGACTATAAAAGCGAAGTTCGATTGACAAAATGGACTTATCATCGATTGGCACTCCGAGTATTAAGAAGATCTCAACTTTGGCGCACCTACTTACGAGCCAGGACGACAAAGTGTGGATCTCAGTGTTAGCTAGGGAATTAGGGCAGTAAAGTAAGATAGTATAGAACGTTTGAAAAAGACTTTAATAAATGAACAATTATTATAACGAGAAAAGGAGTGTTTTATTTGGCAAAAATACTGAATCCTTGTTGGCGCTTTCTACAATCCTAAGGTATAAAATTAATAAAATATAACAAAAATAAAAAGTGCAAACGAAAAATTTGGCAACCAAGTCGAAATCATATTGATTGTGAGCTATAAAATTTTTCATTAAAAACCATTGAAAAGGAGCATCGTTTTATTCATTGGTGCCTGGGAGGAACTACGGTTTCCAAAAGGTATTTTAACGAAAAGGACTAAAGCGTTCATAAACATACCGATTTTTTTTGTCGAATCCAATTGCACGATAAGCGCAATTTTGGAGCGATAGAGGGACCCAAAAAAAAAAAACAAAAAAAAAAAAACAAAGTGATTTGCGAATAAAATTTTTTATATCACTACAAAACAACAAAAATATACTGCAGAGCAGCAGAGTGGCCAACAAAATAATATGGTAAGTCCAAACACAACTTTATACAAAATTCCTCACAGGCTTTAAATAATTTAAATTGTTGATTATAAATTTTAAAAGACAAAAAACAATTTTTTTTTTTTTGAGAGAGATAAATTATATTGCTATGCTTTTATAAGCGGAATTTTCCGTTGGACAGAGAAATTTATGGAAAAAGAATGCGAAAAACTGAAACAAAAGCTCAAAGAGCCTGAAGGGCATGCGACTACACTACAAGCAGAAGCGTGGGAAATAATAAGAGAAATAAACACGAATAGAGAATTTTTGACTTTAATAAAAAATCAGATCGCACTATCCGCATGTAATCAGTTAGAAGAGGCAGTTTTTCTGATCGATACAGCTAAACGGACAGTAAGCGCTACCAACGATTCCGCGAAGAGCAAAATAGAAGATCTAGAAGAGACAGTTGAACATTTACAGAAGAATTGCAAAGATCTGAGGAAGAGAATAGATAAGGAAACTCGATTAATAGAAGAGGCTGAGGACGAAATCGAAACTTTAAGGAAAGCTCTACAATCAGCAGTAGGGAGTGAACTTTCAGAATCTATAGAAAAGGATAAAGCGGATCTTAAAGAAAAGGAAATAGAAATCCATTTTCTAAAAATAGAAATAGGAAATCTAAAACGAGAATTAAGGATAGTCTGCGGCACGTCCCCACTTCCAACAAGAAGAGAGTCACTTTCTGTGAACAACACTACGATCGAAGTTCCAACACAAGACAGACTAACAATGGCGAGCATGAAAGATATCATCAGAATAGTCCACGACGTAGTCCCAAGTTTTACGGGAACTAGAGGACCTGGATTCAAATACGAGGTGTCAAAATTCATCGAAGGCCTCGCTCTACTCAATGAGACTATTGACAGAGCAAATGTTACACAGGCGATACGCATAGTCAAGCAAAAGCTAACGGGACCGGCGTACCCGCAGATAAACAACAGAAAATTTGAAACACTGGAGGAACTCCAAGAATATGTAAGACGAACGTATGCAACAATCCGAACATTAGAGGATATTAGAGCGGACATAATAAACGCTCAACAACAAAAGGACGAGTCCGCGGCCTTGTTCGGAGGAAGAATGGAGACATACCTCAATGAAGCGGAAATGATAATTACCCAAAGATGGGGAGGCGCAGAAGCAAGAGAAGTACTGTGGGGATACGACGACCTAGCAAAAAAGCATTTCATATTAGGGCTTAAAAGGGAGTCCTAACAACAATCACTTGTGAACATGGGTGACCTAAACCTAAAGGGTCTGATAGAGGCAGCAGAGCGTTCGGAAAATATACTTAAATCAGGCCGAATCAATATAAACACAATAAGCTCCGCAGCCGAAGAAAGTCTGGTGTGCGCTTTTTGTCAACAACCAGGCCACACGAGGGATGTGTGCATAAAGAGGAGAAACACAGCATACTGCGCGCCGTGTGGTGTATATGGTCATGACGAGACTCCCGGGTGCCGGAGAGACACTCCAAGACGGACAGAAGAAAGAAATCCAGCTAGAGCTGAATGCACACACTGTGGGAAAGCGGGGCATAAGGAGAAAGACTGTTGGGCGAAATTAGTCGCTCTTTTCTGCGAAAAATGCCAAGTGAAGGGCCATAAGACGAATAAATTCTGTAAAAGAGAGAACAGGCAACAGAATGTGCAGCCACGGTCTACACCGAGCCACCAGAGAAGGCCTAACGAAAACAACCAAATACAGTGCTACATGTGCAAAGAAATAGGCCGTATAGCCCAAAATTGCCCACATCAGACACAGCGTAGCCAGACAATCCCCGCACCTAACACGGGAAACGCCCAGCGGCCCAGTCTCGGCCGGTAGACTGGAGTGCCCAAAAAGAAGTTTTAGAACGGCAAAACCCTGCCCTGGGGAACAGCCACAAACCAGGGGCAGGAGTAGGGGGAGAGCCAGGGTGCAAAGAAGATCCTTTGAACAGACTAGGCGCAGAACGACTTGAGGAGCCAGAGGGCCAAGAAGTGCCTTTGGACAGTCTGGGAAAAAGAAATCGAATACCAAAATGGGGAAAATCGATAAGAGAGATTCCGACGGAAGAAATGGAAAATGAGATAAAGGAAAAAATGCTTATAGACATTGGTCAGGAGACTAATGCAATGAAACCAAGAAAAAAGGGCAAACGAGTGACTTTTAAGAGCACAGTCAAAGTGTTTGTATACCCAATATGCAAGATGGAAGCTACGAAGACAAAGGAAAGAATGGAAAAATGGAAAGAAAACGCAAGACTATTGAAAAGGTTGTATATCAATGCATGGCTGATGTTTTTCGTTTTTCTAAGCGAGTTTTTTCAATTCACGAAACAATTTTTGGCGGGTGAGTTCAATGGGCCAAAAGGAGATGAACGCGTTGAATTATCCTGCGAGCAGGCTATCAACGACGGAATCGAAATGGTAGAAGAACCGAATTGGATCGCTGCAACTGCGACTCGAGAGGACGATGCGTACATCGAAATACCCTGTAGCCAGGCCATCGACGGCAGCATCACCCTATTGATCGATTCAGGGGCAGAGGCAAGTCTGGTTAAAAGAGAGGTGCTGATGGAAGACGTTCCGATAAACCGAAATGATACGAAGTCCTTGAGAGGGGCATTTGGAGGAAATTCGACTACGATTGGATCAATAAAATTGAAGCACAAGGCAATTCCAGCATTGGAGATGGTGATGCACCTAATGCCACGGAATAGCAGCCTGCCAGCAGAAGGACTGCTGGGGAGAGACATGCTCTGGAACAGGACTATACTAGATTCCATCAGAAAGGAGTTGACCTTCAAAGAAAAAGGTTATCTGGTAGCCACAATGCCTCTAAGGATAAAAGGAGAGAAAATATATACCGCAGAGACGATTAGAAGTAGTCGTGCAGAAAAAACTGTTAGAAGAACATATTTATATTGGAGAAAGCCTCACGAAACCCAAAAATGGTATTGGGTTCGTTACAATACTTAACGCGTCGGAAAAGGACACCGAGATAAAAAAAGGAATGGAGGTAAAATATTCGTTTTTGAAGGAGTACGAAATTTTAAGCATTTCAGAAATAAATGCACCGAGTAATAGTCAAGCTGACGAAAGGACGAATATGCTAATCAATTCCCTAAAATTAGAGGAGAATTTGAATGAAGAAGAAAGACAGTCCATAATTGCAATTTGCAAGGACTATTCCGATGTATTTCATCTAAAGGGCGATAAACTGAGTTATACAAGTGTGCGCAAACATGAAATCACCACGGAAGCGGGAAAGGCACCGATAAATATAAGACAATATCGCTTGCCGGAAGCACATAAGGAGGAAATAAATAAGCAGGTAGGAGAAATGCTGGAACAAGGGATAATTGCTCCAAGCAAGTCACCATGGAACGCACCGATTATCCTAGTGCCGCAAAAGGCAGGAACAGACGGGAAAAAGAAATGGCGACTGGTGGTGGATTTCCGCCAACTAAATGAAATTACGGTGAAACAGGTATATCCGATACCGCGAATTGATGAAATCCTCGACCAACTGGGTTGCAGTCGATATTTTACAACCTTGGACCTGGCGAGTGGATACCACCAAGTATTGGTAGATGAGACAGCTAGAGGTAAAACAGCTTTCAGCACGGGTTTAGGACACTATGAATTCGTGCGAATGCCATTTGGACTCTCAGGAGCGCCAGCCACCTTTCAACGGATCATGAACAATGTCCTGACTGGGCTACAAGGAGTCGACTGTTTCGTCTACCTGGACGATATAGTCATTTACGGAAGCAACCTGGAGCAACACGAACGCAGACTCCGAAAAGTGCTGCAAGCTCTACGGAAGAATAGGCTAAAGATTCAAACGGAAAAATACCAATTTTTACGAAAGGAGGTAGTTTACTTGGGACATAAGTGTTCCGACCAAGGTGTACGACCAGATCCTGGGAAAGTAGAATGCGTGGAAAAATTCCCAATTCCAAAAAACAAAAAGGAATTGCAGGCTTTCCTAGGATTGGCGAACTATTACAGAAAATTCATACCGAACGCCGCTAACCTTTTAATGCCACTAACATCACTATTGAAAAAGGACAGTGAATTTCCGTGGACGAATGAATGCGAAAACGCGGTGGAGAAAATTAAAACTGCAATCACCAACCCACCACTATTGAAGTACGCAGACTTTTCTAAACCATTCCTACTAACAACGGATGCAAGCAACGAAGCGCTAGGAGCGGTACTTTCACAAGGCGAGCCGGGCGACGACCAGCCAATTGCGTTCGTAAGCCGAGCTTTGAGTGCAACAGAAAGAAGATACTCGACCATCGAAAAGGAATTCTTAGCCATTGTGTGGGCGGCCAAAAATTTTCGCTGCTACCTTTTAGGGCGGCCATTTACGGTTTACACAGACCACAAGCCTCTTAAAGGCATAGCAAATCGAAAGGATCAAACATCCCGATTGGCGAGGTTCCGCCATAAGCTCTCGGAATTTGATTTGGAAATCTGTTACAAGGCTGGAAAATATAATTTAAACGCAGACACATTGAGCCGATTACCATATGAAAATAATCTTGTGGCAGTAGTAACAAGAGCACAAACACAGTCCAAAATAGAGCAGAGCGATGAAAATACGGAGACAAAGAAAAGCAGAGGTGATTCGGAAGATACAAACCCCACAGATCACCCAGAGACAGAGGATTTAGCAGAATTTTTAACACAGAGAAAGGACATCGAAGAGGTGCTTAAAAATTTTGACGATGGGCCATTAGGAGGTCACAAGGGAACTATAAAAACATATTTCCGCATTCGACGGCAGTACAAGTGGAACGGCATGCATAGAGAGATTCCAAATTATATAAAAAACTGCGAGAAATGCCAGCAGAATAAATGCTCAAAAGTAGAAAGAATGCCCATGGTACTCGCAGACATAGCTCATGGCCCCTTCTACAAAGTTTATATGGATATGGTAGGCCCCCTACCGGAAACATCGAGAGGAAATAAATACATTTTAACATTCATAGACGATTTTTCAAAATTTTTCATCTGCACAGCTATTCCGGATGCAGAGGCGGCAACAGTGGCAAAAGCTTTTTTCAACGAGATAATATCAAAATTCCAGATACCAAAGGTTTTAATCACGGATAACGGCACAAACTTTACATCGAAATTATTTAAGGAAGTTTGCAAAATTCTTGGAATCAAGAAATCCCAAACTTCACCATACCACCCCCAAGCCAATGGTGCTCTTGAAAGGAGTCACCGACCTCTTGCGGAATTTCTCCGAAATTTTGTCAAGGAGGATGGCACAAATTGGGATGAATGGCTGCACCACGCTATGCACGTGCATAACAACACAGTCCATTCATCCACAAAACAGACACCAGGTAAAATACTTTTTGGATTTGAAGCCGACATTCCACTTAACTTAAAAAGAAAACCGGAGCCACTGTACAACACAGACGATTTTTCAAAAATAATAAAATATCAAATCCAGCGCACCCATCAATTAGTACGAGAGAATCAAAAAATAGCCAAAGAAAAATCCAAGCGATACTACGATAAGGGCTCGAAAGTCAGAGAATTTCAGACTGGAGACAAAGTGTGGCTAAAGAACCAAAACCGAAAAAATAAATTCTCACCCATTGGGGAAGGCCCTTATTCGATTGTATCAATTCCAACGCCGGTGAATGTAAAATTGAAAATCAAAGGAAAAGAAAAAACATTCCACAAAAACTTAATAAAGCGACATCATCAAAAAGAACAATAAACAAAACAATAACCCGTGCCTTACGGCGACAAAACCAAAAAAAAATATAAGTAATGCAAATATTTTTCAACGAACAAAAAAAAATATAATAGTAGCACACATTTAAAATACAATAACTTAAACCACCGAAATATGTAATATGCCAACCAAGGCGTTTACGAGAAGTGTGAATATAGCAATTCCTAAAGGTAAAGCAAAAAAAAAAAAAAAAAAAAAAAATTCTTTTTATGCATGCACTTCAAACAATGCCACTTCGATCGAAATCGAACTCCCGTCAGCTAAAAATATCTTAAAATCGATACAAACCGCAACCACTCAGCATATGTTGAAAGACAAACATTTAAACCATCAAAAGTAATATACAAGAAAGGTCGAGCGGAACGCGATTTCTAGCAGAAATTGGAAATTGAACTGGAATTTAGATGGAATTAATGGGACAAATTGGCTGAACGACGATCACATCACCTCCCTCCTGCCGTGGATAATGAGCAGGGCTAACAAAAAGAAAATTCATATATTCGACACTCATTTTTATGCCTGCGCGACGACAGCAGAGGAAAAATCGTTGCCGGAACAAACACGATTAAACGGTTTCCTAAAAAGGGTAAACATCTTCGAATATGAAAGCCTGATGATACCGGTGCACGAGCGAAACCACTGGATGCTGGCGATCGTAACCTGGCCAGCGATATGCGTGTTGGATTCACTTAAACCACACGACGCAAAAAAATCGCGGAGAAAATACGGTCAATCATACGATGGGAGGCGAAAAGGAAATATCCAACGGACAACACAGAATATTCAGAACATTCAATGCCGCTGATATATCCAGAATGCAGCCAACAGCAAAATTTAAATGACTGCGGAATCTACGTGCTACGGTTTGCAGAAAAATACCGGGACGTCGTGAACTTGGGAAGGGCCTTTTTGCAGCGGCATGCCTTTATATAGGACAGTTAAATTTCCAGAAAATTTCTCGACAAAGTGATAACAGAACACAAGATGATTCGCATGGAGTGGAATGCGACGGAAGAAGAGCAGACATTCTTACAGAAGGAAATTAAAAAAATTAAAGCAAACTGTAAACCAGGAGTTAGAAAATATGGTAGAGTAGTGTATCAAAATAAAATATATTCAGTATTTGTCTCTCGTAAAGGGGATGTTAGGTATAAGAAATTTAAATGCGCAATAGGCACCTAACCTACAAAATAAGAAAAGAATTTTATTTTAATAAACATAAAATCAAAATGAAGGAGGATTTGGTTTTTTTTTGTGCGAATGTAAAAACGATTTGGCGTTTAATTGGAGGAGCCTTTGTGGAAGCGACAAGGGGGCATAAACGTTGGT
The DNA here is from genome assembly GCA_020466095.1 of Chlorops oryzae. Classification (NCBI taxonomy): domain Eukaryota; kingdom Metazoa; phylum Arthropoda; class Insecta; order Diptera; family Chloropidae; genus Chlorops; species Chlorops oryzae. The sequence continues at coordinate 89,832,093 of CM035806.1, forward strand.
GCAAATTCCGTTTCTTTTCTTTTAAGGAAAAGATAATCATATTGGGGCTAATACCAACAGTCACCTACGGCCGACTTCAAATAACGCCAGTAGACGAACAAGGTGGATTTGTCCAGCTCCACATAAAGGAAACAGAAATTATAGAGGATTTCTACACCGTGCTACATGTGATACACCCATTGACAGATTTATATATTTTTTTTGTGTCTTCTACACAGCGATATTTTGGCAAATCAGCACAAAACCACAACCTTCATTAAAGGGGGGAAGGGGTAGTAGCACGTAGCACAAGTAATATAAAGAATCATGCCCCATACAAAGCTTATAAAAATAAAAAAAATATAAAAAAAAACCATTCACTTTACATTTCTCGACTCCAAAATATGTGAAAAGGAAGTCAGCAAAGTCTAATTAAGAATTATATAAAAAGCATAAGCAAATTTTATTCTTCACTCTCAAAAATGTCAAAAAAAAAAAAAAAAAAAAAAAAATAAAAAAGGATTTAGTGAAGTACTTTGGATTAAAAAAAGAAGAAGAAATATATATAAGTATTTTCATTTACTACCAAATTTAAGAATATGATGTATCAGAAACTGTAAGAGCCCCCAAAACAAAAATATAATATATTAACAAGGTTTTTGAGTCGCAATAACAAAAACAAAAATAATAAATATAAAAAACTGTATTGACTATGTAAGCATTTCGTAGAACTAGAATATTTAGACAGTAACACCGTTTGAATTGTATCCCGAAAACTAAAACACTAGTTCATAGAAAATCAAGAATTCACTGAGATATCCACTACACTGCAGCGATAAATATGGATCAAGAAGCGGCAGTATCACAGCAGCGACAAAAATTTCAGCAGCATCGGTCTATCGAACACCGCTAAGAACATCATCAAAGACATATGGGTGAACAGAGTCCACACGCCCACCACAACAGCGAGTTAGCAACATTTAAGCAACAACATCAACAACACGAGCCGGAGTTAATAAAACCGTATTCAGCTCGCCTCATCTGTATCATCGAGACGAAACTAAGCATGAAGTATGCCTGGCTACAACAACCGCATCCTTCAGACAGAAAACCAGTCGTGATGCTCACTACTTGCCGAAAAGGGGAGGGATGTTGTGAGTCAAAACCGTCACGTCACACACTAACGTTACGCTGCCAGCTCTATCGTCAACGGCACGCTATCAGCACTAAGCCAAAAGCAGTGCAATAAATAATGCAGCATAAACAAATGCAACGGCACCGTTTGAGCTCGAAACCTAACACTTCGAACAACAACAGCACGAGCGAGCATGAAATCGAACGCCTCAACAAAGCAACAACGGTCGGCGTTCGAAGTCACAAAAAGAGACACTGTTACCGGAGACGGCAACAACAACAACAGGGTCTCGTAATGACAAACAGACCGTCGATATCAATGTCAACCGAAAATCGATCGTTCAAGGCCATCGATCCAAAGGGAAAGCAGGCCGCCGAGTCAGCATGTGGACCACACACAAACAAGGGATGTTTGCGGCATGCGTTTGCTTGTTCGTATTACATTTCGTTCTGTACGTCTTTTGTGTGTGCACTTGGCTTGCATTAAACCGTACATATGTCGAATGGGTTTGGAGTGATCGGCATGTTTAGCTGATTGTAAATATATGGCACGACGAAAATAGAAGACAAGGGCACTTATGCAATCGCCGGAAAAAGCCGAAATGCAGAATAGACGGTGACCAAGGGACGCTCGCGGGGAGGTTAGCTGAGGAAGAAATCTATGACGCTAGCAATTATCGATATTGCGAACGGAGCAATATCGGACTATAAAAGCGAAGTTCGATTGACAAAATGGACTTATCATCGATTGGCACTCCGAGTATTAAGAAGATCTCAACTTTGGCGCACCTACTTACGAGCCAGGACGACAAAGTGTGGATCTCAGTGTTAGCTAGGGAATTAGGGCAGTAAAGTAAGATAGTATAGAACGTTTGAAAAAGACTTTAATAAATGAACAATTATTATAACGAGAAAAGGAGTGTTTTATTTGGCAAAAATACTGAATCCTTGTTGGCGCTTTACAGAGGTCCTTTCTCCCCAGTACACACAACAGAATTTTTAAATTGGAACTGGAGATAAATACGGAAACAAAAATTATATATATAAGGCAAAATGTGAAAGATATAAACGGATTAGGAAAAGAAAAGGGAAATGAAAAGGAATCAAAGGAAAAGAAAAGAAAGAGAAAGCAATAGTTTTGGATAGTCTGATCGTTGGGCGCCAGTGTAACTGATTGAGGGTCGTGTTGTTGTGAGCAGTGGCGGATCGACACGTGGCATAGCGGCTAGCTCGTCGTATGTGGGCGTAGGCTTTTGCCACCCCGCACAGCAACCCAATCAATTTACAACAAAAAAATGTGTGTCGATAGAGTGGATTCCAAAAAAAAATATGTAAGACAAAAAAAAAATATAGAGTTAATTAAAGGAAAGTAGAACGGAAACAAAAGAAAGAAAGTAGGGCTACACAAATACCTACACTGTTCAAAAAAAAAATATGCACAACCCAATCCTTGCAGAACAACTTCATGCATTCGCTCACTCACCCTATACTTGCACTACACATACTATCCTCATACATTAGATCTTTCATACTGTTATCCTACAAAAAAAGGTACCGCCCATCTATCACTCCGCCTTATGTCTCTGTCCAAAGTCAGGAGCAGTCCACCCACTGGGTACATTACTGTGGTACCAAGTCCGATGAGTACGCCATGGCTCCAACTTACTTTTTCGGCGTACTCCCCTTATCCTGTTCGTTTCGTCCGTCATTTATGTCCTAGTCCGTAAGTGCATTGTCGTCACGAGATACCCCTTTTCGCACCCTCTGGTACACTTTGGAACCTAGAGATCTTACCACATATTTCTAATCAAATTGAGAAATGCTTGAAACTTTAAATTCATTCTTATTTTATTACAATTCATGTCCGTAAATCTAGATAATTATACATGTTAATACCGTATGATTTCATATCACAAGATTTTTATAAAAAAAGAAAATTTACAAAATTTATTTAAAAAAAAATGTGTGAGGTAAATCCAGCTTTACCTAATGCTTTTCCCTACAGGGTCACTTTCTAGCGGGAAGATCAAAAGCTTTCTAGCGGGAATACTAAAAATTTCCTACCTTTCTAGCGGGAAGATCAAAGCTCTTATAGCTGCCTAGCGGAAAGAATTAACAAATCCTAGCAACAACAACCAATATTACTGAAGAAAGAAAAGAAAGAAAGAAAAAAAAAATTTTTTTTTTTACTTTTACCAAATAGAAAATTTTAATTTGAAATTGCACTTATGGCGAGAGAGAAAAAGAGATAAAAAAAAACCAGAGAAAAGCAATGAAAACTTTCTTACGGTTTGCTTGAGGAAAAAAAAAAAATTTTTTTTTACAAAAAAATTCCGGTTGGAAGAAACAAACCGAAATATGTAAATCGCACAATTATAATTGTATTTGAATTGTATGAAAAAAAATCATTTCTTCAAAAAAAACTAATTTTTTTTTTTTTTAATGCCTGATTCTGGTATAGATGATTAAATCATCATTTACCTAAATATATATATTTTTTTTTTCTAAAAAAGGATGATTGATCCAATCCTTCCTTTCCTATTAGTCCTAGTGTTAGACACTTTTAAGACTGATCTTTTCTTACAAAACGCTCTGCTTATATAAGGGAATTTTTCCAACAACAACTAAACTAAGGTCCCGTTTCTAGCATCTATTTCCTTTGATGGAACAACAATTGTCTTTGGAAATTAAATTTCACCACAGTGAGTTAGTGTTCTGAATTTTGTAAATGTTTGTGCAGAATATGCTCACAGCTGTTTTATGGGGTTGTTAAATGATGCCCTGTTATCCTGACCTTCATTTAGTGTTACTATATCTTCTGATTATCTTCTTTTTTTAAACCGAAATCCGAATTTATAGGCGATCGCACAACAACAAAAATTGCTAGTGGCAACGCTGTGATCTTTCCAGCTTTATAAGCTAGCCTTTATATCGGACTATAGTTGTCTCACTCCTTCGCTCTCTTTTCTATTTCTCCATCTATTGAATTGTCAAACTTGACATTTAATTTATAAACAAAAATAAAAAGTTTCTTTAAGTGCCTAGTGTTAAAAAAAAAAAAAAAAAAAATAAATTTAAAAGGAATTCATGGTGTTGGCGCTACCCTCAGCTTGGATTAACCTCACAAATGATAAGCACAAATAGCCTTAATATCTGTAAATAAAAGATATAAAGAGGTACAATCTGTGTGGCACCTAATGCGTAACAAAAAAAAGGAAATGTGAGAAAAAAGGAAACAAGTTGGCAGTAAGCAGGTATTTTTCGTAAAAGTATTATTGTAACCTAATTTGATTTACTTTATTTAAATTCTAATTATTTTATTATCATTAATAGTTACTACTTTCGAAATTGTTATCAATTAAGCAGGTTATTGGTTAGAAAATTGATGTATTTAAATCCGATCTTAGATTAAGTTTAGTAAATGTTGCATTCATAATTGCATTCAAATGAATGCCTAGTACTTTAAGAGACTGACAGTCTTATCTCTGTGCATTAATAACAGCAATAAATTGAAATTGAAATTGAAATAAATTGAATATATACATAAAAGTGTTCTTCAATTTGTACCTAACTTTGATATTAACATTATTCTAATTGTTGTGATTCTCCATTTATCACTTGGCTCTAAGTTTTTTTTTTTTTTTTTCTTTATATATATATCCCCCTTTGACCCCCTCTTCTTTAGCTATATTTTTTTTTTCTTTTGTTATATCCGTTCGTGGTGCCGCAACAGATTGGATCTCATTAAAACTGATTATCTTTACTTAAGTTTCAAATTCATTTTTATTATTTTTCTATCTTATTCTATTTTATATATAATTCAGTACTATTTTATAGATTAATTCATTCAAAAAAACATTTAAAAGCAATTTAGATGTAAAAATTCATTTTCTGTATAAGTGTTTTGTTGTAGATGGACGTCTACTCTCAATTAACCTGGTTCTCTTACCACTTACATCATGAGTGCAATTGCGGCGCCTTGAGGAACACTTAGCCGGTGGCATTGTTGCAGTCGGTTCTCCTTTTGGTGGATCCCGTTTTTTTACGGTGAGTTTTCCTGCTTTATTTATGTTTACTTGGTAGAATACACCATTTACTGCCTTCATAAATTTTACCCGCTGCCCCTTTCGGCTCTCTTGGGCGGAGCGGATTACCTCCCGCAGGACCAGCGGAATGTCGTCCTGTGCTTCATTTGGTGGTACGGAGAAATGCCGGTCGTACACGCTGTACTTTGGCGTGGGTTCAGTGGAGGCAGGTGTGTCGATTAAGACTCCGTAGCCACCCCATTCGTCCTGGCTTAAGTCATACCCATCCAGGCTTAAACAGTCCTCCACATCATCTGACGGTGGCACCGGTGTTGGCAATGGCGAATTTGATGGAACTGCTGTAGCTGGCTGTGGTTCCTGGGTGTAAATTGCTGCGCTGCGCGATGTTATCGAAATTGGGCGCAGCGTTAGACGCTTCGTCCTTGGATCCTGCCATTCGATTAGATCGGCCGGCAGTGGTTTAATTCGGGATTGCAGTCCAACTGTAAGGGCCATCGCTTCTCGAAAGTTTTCGATCGACTGGGTGAGTTTCTCTTCCAGTTGCTTAGTTCGTTGCATTCTGGAAAGATTCAAATCTATTAATTTATTTATTTATTTTTTTTTTGAAGAAATGTTTTTTTTTTTTTTTTTTTTTTTTTTTTTTAGTATAAAAAAGCACTTACTTTAGAATTATATATTTTCAACTTGTATTTTTATTGTATTTATTTATTATTACCATTTCTTCCTCCTTCATCCAACCTAGTCCCTAATATGTTTTTTTTTCCTTTTTTTTTTAGAATTGCGAAAGCACTCACGACAACGGATTGACGAAATCGGGCTGAGTACGCCCGACGACCACTCTTGCGGCTAGGTTCAGCAGAGGGCTCTGTGGCCATTTGCCTTGAACTTGAAATAAATTTGCTTCAACGTTACTTCTTTTATATGTATGAATTTGGGTGAATTTGTATAAAAAAAATAGAGTAATCCTTTCTCAGATGTCCTGACACGTAACACAGTATCTATCAACAAAAAGGGAACCCCAGAGAAGGATTGCGGATATAAGGCAGTATTGTTATGATTCTTTTTACTAGCATTTGTACCAATTAAAGACTCTATCACATTTCGAGTTAGGTTCATGTTCTCATTAAAGGCTTCACTAAAATTACTCATCACCTCATGCACTAACAACTTGTCCGGATTTTCAGCGGAGTTGACGGCATCATTACCAGAGCAATTTTCATATTCCATCTTATTATCATATGCACTCATTTTAGTAATGTCGGTATTTAACATGATTTCCTTTATTCTTTGTTTTTTGTATTCATCAGAATTATTCTCCTCTTTTTTCTTTTTCTTCCCAGAATTGACACCAACATAGCCGCCATTTTGCAGTTTCAGGTTGGCGTCTTTTCCGTCGTTCGCCGACATGGCGTCGACTTTGTCTTTACAAAAAAAAAAAAAAAGTTTATCGCACAAATTTTATTTAATTTACTTAGCACAATTTAAAATTCACAGGAAAAAGCCGTCCTTTCACGACCAAGCGTTACCAGAGAATGCGGTCCAAGGTTTATTTTTTTTGTTGTTCTAAAGAAAATCATGATCAGCTGATCATAACTAATAAGATAGAGAGGGAACACAATATGTTAAAGAGAAGGAGACAGAGGTAGTAGTGAGAAAGAGCTTTTTGAAGAGTTGTATTTTTCCTTTTTTTATCACACACTTTTTGTATATAATCAGAGTTGCATTTTTGGAGAAATGATTTTTGAAATTAGTTATAAAAATAAATTTGATAACAACCTGAAATGAAGGGAGCAAAGACAGCTATACCGACTACAGGGAAGAGAAAGAAATAATCCTTGTGTAAGAAATTGTAGAAAACTTGAATTTGTGCAACAACAAATGTTAGTTGTGAATTATTGGCACCTAATGAAATGAAAAGTTGCAATAAGGATTTGTTGTTGGAGAAAGCCTAGGAAACAGTATAAAAGGAGGGCAGCCAGTATAAAGGAGACAGATCTGAAAGTGTTATCACTTGATCTAGACCAAGCTGATATATCTCAAAGGTCCTAATACAACTGAATAGCTTTGAATTTATTACTAGCAAAGGTAAGAACAATCAGGTTTGAAGGATATCCGAAGGACAGCGAAAAATACTTTAAACGTTACAAAAAAAAAAAATAAAAATCAAATAGAAAAAAATTTTTTTTTTTCCTTTCTCTTCGGTTGCATACAGTAATAGATCCTGGTAATCATTATCAAAGTTTTTATAGTTCCCTTTTTTCTTTCTTCTCCGCTTTATGGTAATTTGTTGTTGAACCTGCTAAATAGAAGGTTCAGGCTGAAAAGCTCTTTATCACTGTTGCATTTTTGCCTCCAACTCTACTAGTTCGATTTGTCTTAAAGCACTCCAGTAGGGAAAGGAAACAACCACTCAATGTTCATTGCATATGGGAACAGATTGAATTTTCATTGTGGATTAAGAAATTTTGTAGGAACCACGTTATATTTCTTTTCTCTCTTTAGGTTTGTTAAGTTTGTATATATAAAGATATTTAAATTTTAAATATACAATAAAAATATAAATAAAAATGAAGAAGTATGAATGAATATGTAAAATTCTTTATCTTATAATGGATTTTGAGATGCAGTAAGCTACAATAATCATTGGAGTCTCTAGGAAAGGAAGACAGAGGGGTATTTTACAACGAATATGAACTGACGAACTAGGACGCTCAAAAATATACCAGGAGCCATAGCGCGCTCACGGCTGTGAGGATCACAGTGCTCCATACATCGGACGGTGACGTATAGGCGGAGTGAGAGTGTGTGGTTTTGGGGGAGCTGGGGAGTGTGCATGATGAGAAAGGACGATAGACGTTTGTATAGCTGTATGGGGATGTTTCATTTTTTCTTTTTCTTTTACCTTTATGCTAGTTTCTTCTATCTATTTTTCTTTCTTCTTTTTAAAACACCAAACCGGCACGAGATTTTTTTGTATAACTGGGTCGGAGTGGAGTGCGGTGTGGCAAGGCCCCATGACATCGGCGAGCTAGTCGGGGTAAAAGCCACCGTGCCGAACCGCTACAGTTGCACCCTACATTCTTCCTCACGCAGTTACACTGGCGCTCAACGAGTAGCTATTTTCCGTTTCATATTTCCATTTTTTTTTAGCAAAATTTCTTTTTTTTCTTAAATCACCATTTCTGTTTCTATTATTGTTTTTTTTTTCTTCTCATGTACTAAACACTTTCCTGAACTAAAAACTTTGATTTTACTTTTTATACTATACAAATGTAACGTAGGGTTTTTTTTGTTGGTAGGTAGGGGAAAATTGGCGTACTGGGTACATGCAGCGAGCCCTAAGGGTCATATTGGGGATCTCTGTGTGCTATGTATCCAAGAACCAATGTGTTTTTTTTTTCAAGGTGTCTTCAATGGCAGGGTACCGCCCGGATTTGAATTACCTTTTGATAAGGGGGGTTAGTGGGAATTAATATTAACCTGTCAGTCCTGATGTAATTTATTACACAGTGGGTCGGTTATATATGGTGCGGCATCCTTTTCATGAATTTTTTTGGATATAAAGTGGGCCACACGTTGTTCAATAATGATCTATAATGAGGGAGTGACTCGGACATGGCAGACAGACTATGAAATACTCCTCTGGGAACTTTTAAAGAGACTCCAAGAAAAAAAAAAAAAAAGAACAAAAGAAAAAAAAAGATTTTTTGTAAGAATAATAACTTATTATTATGTGAATTAAATATTGAATTTTTTTTTATTATACACATATCAATCAATACACTGTATATGGTTAGGATTTCCCAATTTTTTTAGTTAATGGAAAATTCCGAAGAGCTGTATTTTCCGTATTTTCCGGAACAGGTATAGGCAACTACAGCAGTTACAAATATCTGAAGCAATTTCCGACTTAACCAGCAATACATCAAATCAAATTGAGCAAGAATTCACGGAAGAGGCCATTGAAAAAAGCTTTTCTGCGAAGTTAAACGCGGTTTTTGAAATGTCTAACAACGAAAGTCAACAGGTAGAGGAGGGTAACTTTCCAAATGAAGACAACCCTACGCAGGAAGCATTTAAGGGTTTACCTGACAATAGAAAAGGGACTGAAACAGGTAACATACCTCCGCAAAGGCAACTTAATGATCTGTTTGCTCTGGTGATACAACAAAATCGGGCCGTGATAGATTGTGTGAGGGAATTCAGAGACCATAAAGATAAATTAGATAGAGTGAAAAATCGAATCGGTAATCTAGAAACTAGTGGTTCCCAAACCTCAAATAGACCGCAGTCTACTCCTCCAGCACCAAATCTCAACACAAGGTGGGCTAATCCTGATCCAACAAGCCACTCTTATATAAATGAAGCATTAAGTACCAGTGAGGTAGAGAGACTAAATCGAATAGATTTGAACAAATGGCAGATTAAATTCGACGGATCCAATAAGAATATGACAGTCGAAAGTTTCGTATTCCGGATTGAGCGGATGGCTGAGACTTACGGCACTTCAACCAGAACCCTTTTTAGAGACTTTCACTGCCTACTGAAGGACAACGCCTCCAAATGGTATTGGCAGTTATTAGAAGCAAACAAATACAATTACGATTTTGACTATGAAGATGTGAAAAGGGAACTTCTTTGTCATTTCAAAACGTCCCAAACAGACTGTGAAATTATACGAGAGTTAGTAGAAAGGAAGCAGCAGATAGGTGAGCTCTTTGACGACTTTTACACTGATATACATAATATTAGTTTTAGACTACAACGTAGGATGGCGGAAAATGAGTTAGTGAGCATCATAAAAAATAATCTACGAGGCCAACTTGCTACCATGATGTTTTCAAATAAAGTAACAACATTATCCGAGTTGAAAATAGAGTGTCGTAAAGCAGCAAAGGTATTGAGGGAATCCAGACCAAAACTCAGGCAGGTTAATGAACTTGATATTCAATCTATCCTCTATTCCAAGCCAGAGTGTAGATCCGTTAAGACCAAAAATGTACAACAGCCAATCGCCTGAAAATCGAAAAGTTAGTACAGAACAAACTCCGCAAAAATCCTTTTTACCTGCGAGTAACCCGTCAGCACCAAGCATGAAGAAAGCTTTGTGTCCATCACCTTTCCACCTAAATTTATGCTTTGGGTGTGGAATGCCTGTTGATTTTTTTTAATAAAAATCCAGTCCAAAGTTCGGGCAAATGCACCAGTTCATTTCATGAAATGAAATGTTTTTTGTGTGGCAGGTCTGATTCATATTGTGTGTATGAAGGGGATGTAGGAGCGAAGCAACCTTTAAACAATCGACTGGCGGAGGTGACCGGAGCCCCGAGCCAGCAAGAGATAACTCCGGGAACATAGCCATTTTAAAAAGACCACCGCAAAATAAAGCCACCGATTCTCCTAGGGAACTCAAATCATTGCAACAGCGAAAAATTGAGTACGAGCAAGCCAGAGCTCGAATATTTTGCGAAGCCATGAAAAGTAAAATTAAAATTAATAGAAAATTTAGAAAAATCAAGAAAATAAGAGGAAAACATAGAATTAAACATAGAATTAAAAATAAAATTATATCGTCCGTCCATACCGTGGAGGGTGATAACCGTTTGTTTGCAAAGACGAAAATTGGACGAATAGAAATATTAGCATTGCTGGATTCGGGGGCAAGCACCAGCTGCAAAGGTTCCGGGGGCTTGAAATTATTAGCAACACGAGATAGTGAAATCATAAAACTAAGAAATGAAAGATAAAAAAAACAGCAGACGGTGGTGAAACTCCGGTAACGGGCGTTATCACATTACCACTCCTTTAGAATGGGGAAGAGAAGAATATGGAATTTTATATAGTCCCCGCATGTATAGATTTCTGGTACACGTTTAAATTAAATCTGCTGGGAAAAACCCAGATTCTACCGAATAATAATAAAGAGTCGATGCAGAATTCAATGTCCGAGCTGCTAGTTGACACACCTGTGACTATGATGAAACAACATGAACTACCTGAAGAGCAGTTGAGAGATTTAGAAAAGGTAAAAACAAAATTTCCATCTTTTGCAATACAAGGCCTTGGAAAAACACACCTTGAGGAGCATATAATTGAAGTCACCAATGAGGGTATTCCGATTAAACAAAGACACTATCCAGTATCTCCCGTCATTCAAGAGGTGATATTTACAGAACTCGACCGAATGCTAAGTTTAGGTGTGATAGAAGAATCACATAGTAGTTGGAGCTCCCCCATTACACTTGTGCGTAAACCTGGAAAAAACAGAATATGCTTAGACGCGAGAAAAGTAAACGAAAGAACCATAAAAGATGCTTACCCGCTACCAAATATCGAAGGAATTCTAAGTAGATTACAAGAAACTAAGTTCATATCAGCAATTGACTGAAAGGATGCTTTCTGGCAGATCCCACTAGAAATCAAATCACGAGAAAAAACTGCCTTCACTGTCCCATGGCGTCCACTATACCAGTACACGGTAATGCCTTTCGACTTATGTAACGCGGCGCAGCGCATGTGCCGACTGATGGACAAAGCAATACCGGCCAGGCTGAGGGAACGAGTATTCGTGTACCTGGATGATTTATTAGTCTGCTCAAATAATTTTGATAAGCACATCGTGCTTTTAAAGGAGGTAGCTGATTGTCTTACAAATGCAAAATTAACAATAAACGTCGAAAAAAGTTAATTCTGTTATCAGGAACTGAGATATTTAGGTTTTGTAGTAGGCAATGGGCATATACGTACAGACGAAAGTAAAGTAGAGGCCGTTAAGAATTTTCCAGCTCCAAAATCTCCGAAACAGCTTCGGCGATTTCTAGGAATGTCAGGCTGGTATCGGAGATTTATAAAGGATTATGCATCCATCGCGGCACCATTGCATGCCTGCCTAACAAAGGAAAAAATAAGAAAATTCTGTTTGGATGATAATGCCCTTGTCGCTTTCGAACAGCTAAAAACGGCAATGGTAGAAGCACCGGTATTAGTGAACCCAAATTTCAAAAAGAAATTCTTTATACAGCGTGACGCATCAAATGAGGGCGTAGGAGGGGTCTTGTTCCAACAAGATGACGAGGAGACTGAGCGACCCATAGCATACATCTCGACCAAGCTGAATAAGGCACAAAAAATTATAGTGTCACCGAATTAGAGTGTTATGCTGCCATACTGTCAGTAGAACGATTTAGGCCGTACGTAGAAGGAACTCCCTTTACCATAATTACAGACCACGCTAGCCTGAAGTGGCTTATGAATCAAAAAGAGCTGTCTGGCCGACTAGCGCGATGGAGCCTAAGGCTGCAACGTTACACATTTGATATAGAGCATGGAAAAGGTTCACAAAACATAGTTCCTGATACTCTTTCCAGAGCTCACATAGAAGAAATCCTGCTGAGTAACCGACTAGATGTGGATCTAAATTCTGACAGTTTCCAATCTGAAGAATATAGGAAATTAATTAAAGAGGTGGAGGAGAACAAGGATAAACTGCCTTATACATGTGTTTCAGACGGTTTTGTATACAAACGAACTCGATATGCCAGTGGTGATCCGATTGAAGAAGATAAGGCGTGGCAGTTGTGGGTACAGGAACCTCTACGGAACGAACTAGTGTGCCAAGCTCATTTTTCAACAGCCGCAGGTCACGGAGGCATCCAGAAAACATTAGAAAAATTAAGGCTAAAATATTATTGGCCAGGCATGTCCAGTACCGAAAAACATGTAGTTGGTGGATGTGAGGTCTGCAAAGAAAACAAAAGCAAAAATGTAATTAAGCGACCTCCAATGGGTGCACAACGTCATACCGAGAGGCCTTTCCAACGTTTTTTTTTTTTTTTTTTTATCGATTTCATGGGACCTTACCCACGAACAAAAGATGGAAACGCCTACATTTTTGTCTGTCTAGATCACTTTTCCAAATTTGTATTTCTCAATTCAATGAGAAAGGCTGTAACCTCAGATGCTATCAAATATTTAGAGAGGGACATTTTCCATGTGTTTGGCGTGCCAGAATATATCCATTCTGATAATGGAAAACAGTTCGTATCTACGGCATTTAAGAACTTTTTAGAAAAGTATGAAGTCTCGCATGTCAAAACTGCCTTCTACTCACCGCAGGCAAATGCCTCCGAACGTGTAAATCGATATGTTTTACAAATAATTCGTTCTTTTATAAAAAATGATCAGCGTACCTGGGACAGACACGTCTCTGAAGCCGCTTTTGCCTTACGCAGCGCTTTTCATAGTGCAATTAATTTAACACCCTATTTTGTACTGTTTGGTCTACATATGATGCAGCATGGTTCCGCCTATAAAATTAGTAAACGACTGCAAACATTGGGCCAAGAAGATTTCAAGATAGATAGTCAAATAGACAAACAGCAAATAATTAGAGACTGGGTATTAAAAGAACTGAAGAAAGCGTATGATAAAGGAACAGCAAAATATAATACTAGAAGAGGAGAGGTTCGATACGCGGAAGGGTAAGTAGTTTACAGGAAAAATTACAAACAAAGTAACCTTATTGAGGGCTACAATGCCAAATTTGCTCTCACCAACGTAAAAGCAGTTATCTTGAAATGTGTTGGAAATTGTATGTATGAGCTAGCAAATATATCCGGTAAAAGCATAGGCATATATCATGCAAAAGATTTGTTTGTGGCCTAAAAAGAAAAAAAAAAAAATATAGATAAATAAATAAAATTCCTTATGATGGAGTAGCCCAGCTTACAGATTCCGGTAGAGCATTAGGGCGTGGTCGAGGCCACACGTAGAGGGCAGAAGCAACAAATTTGGGACTTCAATACTCTCTTTCTAGAGCAAGTTACCAAAAAAAAAAAAAAAAAAAAGAAAGAAGAAAAAAATTTTTTTTTATTCTGGTTAAATTGCGGACACGTTCCATACCACCAGTAGTTTCCATGAGACTTTCAAGTGGAATCGACGGGTCCGAGCCTGTTACGTAGCCTGTAAGGGGAAAATATTAAAAGTGTGATTGGGGGGGAAAAAGGAGGAAAGAAAAGAAAAAAAAATAAAAATAAAGAAAAAAAAAGGTAAAAAAAAAATAAAATAAAAACGTTTAAAGTTTTTTTTGGATACCAATTGCGCTTCTACCCACGGACAGCACGTAAGGACTGACATGATATCCTATTTATTTCTGTATTCACAGCATAATATGGAGGAAAAATTCCAAGCGACGAGACAATTGTTTCAAGCGTCCATGAAAATCATTAACGATCTGCAACCAAGGGTGAGGATGCTGCCGGCTGACCTGGTGGAGAGACTAGACCCAAAAACTAAGCGTATAACGCTAGCTCCATTAGTTACCACGAAGCAAAAGCTGACGGAACTGCCTTGCAAAACACCGACGTCCTCTAGCTTGGTGTCCTGGCCGGAACCACCGACATCATCCAAAGCTAAACCGTCCATGGAAGAGTTGGAGCCTGACGACGACACCTTAAGCATTGACAGCTACCACGAAGATATGTTGGAGGAATGGATGGGGACCAACGACATCCCAAGGCCTAGTGTCAAAATCAATGAAACTCCAGTGTATCCGAGAACACTCTTAGATGAAGCAGCAGGAGAGGGAGTACCAATGGTCCTCCGGGCAGTTGTACGTTCCATGCAAGAAAAAAGAAGATCAGGACAAAGGATACGAATTTTAAAAATGGTGAAGGGTATTAATTACCAAATAAATATTAACTCGTTTGGTAACGTCTCAGTCAAGCAAAAAGTCACAACAGTCCCGACAGATGCACAAACAAACAATACCTCAAACATCGGAGCAAAACGAACAAAAAGATCGTACAAAGACCTGGACAACTTCCAGTAAAAGAAGCAACATCCAACCTATTATGAATATATATATATATATATATTTTTATTTGTCTTATTATATACTTTTTACTTTTTTTTGAATTGACTTGAATTGAATGGATTTAAGAAGGCGAACATAGAATTAACATTGCCAAAGAATTAACTGTGATAGAATAAACAAGTAAACAACCAAATCAGTTTCTGAACATACATACATGAAAATATTAATTCGTTATGCAGGCTTCTGGCTATGGAGTTCCTCTGGGCATCCCGGAGCATTGTTGTGGTAGAAGTTTTTATAAACTTGTGTGGTCCAAGGTTTATTTTTTTTGTTGTTCTAAAGAAGGTCATGATCAGCTGATCATAACTAATAAGATAGATAGGGAACACAATATGTCAAAGAGAAGGAGAGAGAGGTAGTAGTGAGAAAGAGCTTTTTGAAGAGTAGTATTTTTCCTTGTTTTATCACACACTTTTTGTATATAATCAGAGTTGCATTTTTGGAGAAATGATTTTGAAATTAGCTATAAAAATAGATTTGATAACAACCTGAAATGAAGGGAGCAAAGACAGCTATACCGACTACAGCTATAGACACAAAAAAAAATATAAAAAAAAGAAGAGAAAGAAATAATCCTTGTATTAGAAATTGCAGAAAACTTGAATTTGTGCAACAACAAATGTTAGTTGTGAATTATTGGCACCTAATGAAATGAAAAGTTGCAATAAGGATTTGTTGTTGGAGAAAGCCTAGGAAACAGTATAAAAGGAGGGCAGCCAGTATGAAGGAAACAGATCTGAAAGTGTTATCACTTGATCTAGACCAAGCTGAGATATCTCAAAGGTCCTAATACAACTGAATAGCTTTGAATTTATTACTAGCAAAGGACAGAACAATCAGGTTTGAAGGATATCCGAAGGACAGCGAAAAATACTTTAAACGTTAGGAAAAAAAAAAAAAAAGGAAAGGAATATATACAAAAAAAAATTTGTTTTTTTCCTTTCTCTTCGGTTGCATACAGTAATAAATCCTGGTAATCATTATCAAAGTTTTTATAGTTCCTTTTTTTCTTTCTTCTCCGCTTTATGGTAATTTGTTCTTGAACTTGCTAAAAAGAAGGTTCAGCCTGAAAAGCTCTTTATAACTGTTGCATTTTTGCCTCCAACTCTACTAGTTCGATTTGTCTTAAAGCACCCCAGTAGGGAAAGGAAACAACCACTCAATGTTCATTGCATATGGGAACAGATTGAATTTTCATTGTGGATTAAGAAATTTTGTAGGAACCACGTTATATTTCTTTTCTCTTGTGATGACTCACATAGTCTTGATTAACGCGGGGTTGCAGTTTTTCGTTTAATTATGTTTTTCCTTGGTTTAATAAATGTTTAACCTCTACAATGTGAAATCGTGTGGACGACGACAATGCACCGTGTGACGCACCTCTAAAATGTGCCATCGTGTGGGCGTCGACAATGCACCGTGTGACACACCTCTAAAATGTGCAATCGTGTGGACGTCGACAATGCACCGTGTGACGCACCTCTAAAATACACCAGGCAAAGTGATCGATATCAGCTGAAGGAATTATCGGACAATACATCGAACTAAGGAACTCATCGCTAGCTCGAAAAAGAGGATAAAAGCGCGAGCCGCACAGAAATCGCTCTCTTTTTTTCCCAGTGATCTCCACGAAGTGAACAACGCCAGAAGGAAGACGCAACATTCGCATCTAACGAGAAGTTTGAGTCCACGTGTTGAAGATAGCAACGCCAACCGATAAGACATTTCGGAACGTTTTGAAACGTATGTAAGTATACTTGTTACACAGTATGCGTGGGTAAGCATTTCGCCAAAATGTAAATAGTGACGATCGTAGTTAGTGGTTGTGTCTGAAGGGGAATAGTGTTGAAATTGTCGTGCGTAACTCAGTGAGCGTGTACGGGTGGAGTAAGCGTTTGTACCTGTTCCTGTTCCCTGTCGTTGCCGTGACCCATTGCCTACGCACGTGTGGATTAAGCGTTTGTACCTGTTCCACGCGTGCATGCGTCAACTTTCTCGACGGACATTTCACGGACATTTATACTTCATACGAGTGCATTCTAGGTCGGACGAACGTACGGCGGTTCGAGTACGGTTGGAATTGTCGTGCGTAACTCAGTGAGCGTGTACGGGTGGAGTAAGCGTTTGTACCTGTTCCACACATCCACGTTTCCCTGTCGTTGCCGTGACCCATTGCCTACGCACGTGTGGATTAAGCGTTTGTACCTGTTCCACGCGTGCATGCGTCAACTTTCTCGACGGACATTTCACGGACATTTATACTTCATACGAGTGCATTCTAGGTCGGACGAACGTACGGCGGTTCGAGTACGGTTGGAATTGTCGTGCGTAACTCAGTGAGCGTGTACGGGTGGAGTAAGCGTTTGTACCTGTTCCACACATCCACGTTTCCCTGTCGTTGCCGTGACCCATTGCCTATGCACGTGTGGATTAAGCGTTTGTACCTGTTCCACGCGTGCATGCGTCAACTTTCTCGACGGACATTTCACGGACATTTATACTTCATACGAGTGCATTCTAGGTCGGACGAACGTATGGCGGTTCGAGTACGGTTGGAATTGTCGTGCGTAACTCAGTGAGCGTGTACGTGTGGAGTAAGCGTTTGTACCTGTTCCACACATCCACTTTTTCCTGTCGTTGCCGTGACCCATTGCCTACGCACGTGTAGATTAAGCGTTTGTACATGTTCCACGCGTGCATGCGTCAACTTTCTCGACGGACATTTCACGGACATTGATTCTTCATACGAGTGCATTCTAGTTCGACCGAACGTACGGCGGTTCGAGTACGGTTGGAATTGTCGTGCGTAACTCAGTGAGCGTGTCCGTGTGGATTAAGTGTTTGTACCTGTTCCGCACGTCCACGCGTCAGTGACGCTGCTGTGACTCTTTGCTCACGCACGTGCGGATTAAGCGTTCGTACCTGTTCTACGCGTGCGTGCTTCAAATTCTGGGCAGACATTCGGTCGAGGTTTAACTCTAATAATACGGTGGAGTTCTGGAGGGACGTTAGGCGGTAGTTTATACCGACACCTCGCTACACACTGAGACGACGTCGTTGCGCCGTACACCTACGCTGAGAGAACATCATCATCGCTGGAGCCCAACACCTGCATTCAGCGACGGACAGTAATACACCTATTTGATTGTATTTTATTTTGGGGCGGCCTTAAAGAAGCCGGTCCCTCTCTTTTAATAAACATCTTTTCTTACACGTCTAGTTTGTGTGTCTCCTTCAAATATAAAATTTTGTAAAGGACTGGAGTCTGGTTACTCGACTGAGTAAATACCCCGGCTACGAAAAAAGAGTTCATTACAATGGCGCCCGAGCAGGGACTCACAACAGACGAAAATCAAGAGAGTGGTAAAGTACAGCAAATGGGCGGTGCAGCGCAGACCTCGACACCACAGGCTACTTCCGGCAGCACGTCGAAAGATACCATAGACTTAACAGCAACGAAGACGAAGTTACACATAGGATGGGTTTATAAGGTACGAAAGGAAGACTTAATACTTATTTGTGAGGAGTTCGGCTTGGATTCAACGGGTACGGTGGAAAAACTAAGGCAACGCTTTACGACTTACATTAGCGACACGGAACACGACGCAGCATCGTTCAGCCGTTTGTTGGCGATGGAGGCTCGATATTCCCGAGGTAACTCAACCATCCCATCTCTGGCCCCGCTTTCAACCGCCACCATAGTGCCAAGAGAGGAACCACCACTGCCACCACTAGTCGTACCCCAGGCAGGCCCAACTCCACTCCGGACGACCAGTCAGGCTGCAGTCATAGACCAAGTAAGGAAGTGGGCCGTCAAATTTGATGGCTGCAGTGAACCTCTAGATTTTCTGGAGCGCGTGGAAGAGCTTGCGGAGGTTTACGATATACACGGCGAGGCGTTAGTGAAAGCTCTGCCTGAATTGTTGACGGGAAAAGCCCTAATGTGGTACCGAAGCTGCGATCGTTTTACTCAGTGGGAGGCGTTCAAAGGGGATCTCCTCACTATGTTTATGCCACGACGTTTCTTTCAGTCACTCGAAGACATGATTAAGAATCGTAAGCAAGAACGCAACGAAAAATTCACCGACTATGCCATCGCATTGCGGCATTTCATGAAATTGACTCCATGGGCCGAAGAAGAGAAACTAGACCGAATCTACGACAACAGCCTAGCTAGCTTACGGCTCTATGTAAAACGACATGAAATCAGCTCTATCACACAGTTCATCCAGCTAGCGGGAGACTGGGAAGGAGTTCAGGAAGATATTCCACCTAGCGGACCCATGGCACAACTATCGCCGACACCGCCGCGAAAGCACGTGACCTTCAAGCAGTTGGAGGCTGAGGAAACCACTAAGGTAGACGTGAAGATTGCATGCTGGAAATGTGGACAGAAGGGGCATGCCCGCAGAGACTGCACGAATGCTCCCTATCTTTTCTGTTGGGTGTGTGGTACACGAGGCGTACGTACTATCGACTGCTGCAAATCGGGAAACGGGGGCGGTCACCCGCACAGCCGAGGCCAGCGAAGCGACCAAAGAGCGGCCTCCCCTACGACAACAAACTAGGACTACTGACATCAGACGGCCGTCATATACAAGCAACTATATACATTGATGGCCACTTAGCGACGGCGGTAATAGATACCGGTGCGACCCGAAGTTTCATCCAGTCTTCCATGGCAGACCTCCTACGCACGCCGGAGAACTCAACCCCCGCAAACGTCGCCGTGCGACTCGCAGACAAATCCCCGACTAGAGTGAAAGAGGCCCTGCAAGTTCGAGTCACGCTTGGCGACAGGACCACCCAGATTAAAATTCTGGTCATGCCAGAGGCCATGGACGAAATAATTCTGGGAATGGACTTCCTTTCGGCGGTGGGTGCAACACTAGTGGTAGGAACTCAACGGTTGTGCTTAGAAACCAGACGTACCGTACCACATGAACAACTTGGAAGAATGGAACTAGAAAGCTGCGCGGCAAAGGTGGAATCGGTCGAAGAATTCCTACAGTTCGAACTGGACCAGTTTAAGCAGTTGCCGAGTGGCTCGACGATAGCGACTCACAGAATTTTTATGAAGGACGAACATCCTCTGAAGCAACGGTATTATACCTACAACCCCGCCAAACAAAAGATTATCAACGAAGAAATTGACGAACTACTCAACAAAGGCTGCATCGAACCATCGAAGAGTCCGTATAGTTCTCCCGTCGTCTTAGTACCGAAGAAGACTGGATCGTGGACGCTCTGTATCGACTTCAGAAAGATAAATGCGCACTCAGTCCCAGACGCCTACCCACTCCCTCGGATACAGCATATCCTCGATCGGCTGCGTAACGCGAAATTTATCTCAACACTGGATCTTAAAAACGGATACTGGCAGATTCCGATGGAGGCCGAAAGTAAAAAGTATACGGCGTTTACCGTACCAGGTCGTGGCCTTTTCCAGTGGCGAGTCATGCCATTTGGGTTGCACTCGGCTCCCGCCACATTCCAAAGAGCATTGGATACCGTCATCGGGCCAGAACTGGACCCCTTTGCGTTTGCCTACTTGGACGATATAGTCGTTATCGGTACATCGCTTGAAGACCATATGCGGAATCTCAAAGAAGTGTTCAGGCGCCTGCGTGAAGCCAATCTTCGCCTGAATATTGACAAATGCGCGTTCTTCCAGAAGGAGCTGAAGTATTTGGGGCACGTCGTCTGCGAGGAGGGTATCCATACGGATCCCGAAAAGGTGGAAGCCATTCGAGCACTCAGTCCACCGAAGAACTTCCGCGAGGTCCGGCAGTACTTAGGGATAGCTTCGTGGTATCGTCGCTTTGTACCGAACTTTTCAACCGTAGTACAACCGTTAACCACTTTGCTCAAAAAAGGTAAAAAGTGGCAGTGGTGCGTGGTGCGTGGAGCAACAGCAGGCTTTTGAAACCCTGAAAACGAATCTCACCGAGGCTCCAGTGCTGACCTGCCCCAATTTTGAGGAAAAGTTTTATCTACAGACGGATGCGAGCGATTATGGATTAGGCGCTGTGCTAACGCAATTTCCCGGAGGACAAGAGAAGGTCATCGCTTACGCCAGCCGCGGCCTCAACCCAGCAGAAAGGAACTATTCTCCCACGGAAAAGGAATGCCTGGCGATTGTCTGGGCGATCAGGAAGATGAGGGCCTATCTAGAAGGCTATCATTTCATTGTCATCACCGACCACCTCGCTTTGAAATGGCTAAACTCCATCGAAAGTCCGTCTGGCCGAATCGCAAGGTGGGCCCTCGAACTGCAGCAATACCAGTTTGAGGTACAGTATCGAAAAGGTAGGCCTAATGTCGTGGCTGACACACTTTCGCGTCAACCACTCGAATTCCTTGGCTCTACGACTACGGAAGACGTCCAAGACTGCCCTTGGATACAGCGGCAGAAGGAGAGGGTACAAAACTACCCCGAGAAGTACCCGGAATATTGTGCCGTAGAAGAAAACTTGTACCGACGTGAACCGACGCTGGAAGACAAGGGGACAACGTCTCCGTGGAAATTTTACGTACCAGAACCTCAGAGGGCACGCGTGCTCCGGGAAAATCATGACGATGCGACCGCGGGACATCTAGGCATACAGAAAACCATAGCTAGGATCCGGATGCATTACTATTGGCCGGGTATGTACCGCGACATTCGACGATACGTACGATGTTGTCAAAGCTGCCAACGTTACAAACCAAGCCAGCAGGCTCCGTCGGGGAAGATGCACACGATCCAGTCGGAAGGCCCATGGGATGTAGTGAGCGCGGACTTCATTGGCCCGTTACCACGTTCACGCAAAGGCCACAACATACTTCTCGTGTTTTGCGACAAGTTCACGAAATAGACGGAGCTGGTACCGCTGAGAAGGGCAACCTCCGAAACGCTCATACAGGCGCTACGTGACCGGATCCTATCCCGCTTTGGAACTCCACGAATTTTCATCAGCGACAACGGGAAACAATTCGTGAGTAAGGTCTTTAGAGAGGTATTGCAGGCTTGGGGTATTGAGCACCGTCTGACAGCGCCGTATACCCCGCAGGAGAACCCGACCGAGCGAACGAACCGTGTGGTGAAGACAATGATCTCTCAGCTCGCGGACAACGATCAACAACAATGGGATGCTCATTTACCCGAAATAATGCTAGCACTGAACAGCAGCGTGGCAAGCTCCACCGGGTATAGCCCCGCTTATCTATGTCAGGCACGGGAATTGAGGCTCCCTAGAACCCTGTTCGACGAAAAAGGGGTGGCAATCGACGAAACCCCCATGACTCCGGACGAACGCACTAGTCATCTGGCGGAGGTCTTTGGTGAAGTCAAAGACAACCTCGCAGCAGCGCAGCAAACACAGGCCAAACACTACGATCTAAGGCGAAGGGCCTGGAAACCACGTATTGGCGACCTGGTATTGGCCAAAGTACACCAGCTCTCGAACGCGGCAGAGCGGTTCAATGCAAAGCTTGGTCCCCGATATGAAGGACCTTACCGGGTGAAGACGTTTCCATCACCAGTCATAGCTCAACTTCAATTGGAAGGATCCACCAAGACCCGAAGGGCACACATCGGCGAACTTAAGGCGTACCACGGTGTACCCGATGACCCTGGCGAGAATTAAAAGGCTTAAGCTTTCGCATGCATTCCCTCGGAAATAAATATCTCTTATGTGTCATGTCATGTTGTCGTAGTCTAGAAATTTGTACCATTTCGTACCGCTGTTGCACCGAGCTGATTATGTCTCCTTTTATAGAGCTCCCAGATGCCGCGGCGACCACGCTCTGAACCGGACGAGCAGGCTGATAGGGGAAGGCCCCCGAAGAACACACGCATTGATCCGGAGGTCATCATAATCTCGGACGCTAGCTCAGAGTCGAGCGAAAGCAGTAGTGAAGCCTTTCTACGCCGCATTTCGGTGTCTGCGTCACCTCGACTCGAACAAGGGTCGGACCAAGAGGCGGTGGAATGTATTGGGTCATCGGGCGAGAGCTCGACCTACGAAGAGATCTCACTATCCGGCGAATCTAGTGAGGCAAACAGTCGTGGAGCAATAAGTGACCCCGAATACGTAGAGCCGGCCCGATTTGTGCTCCGAAAACAGAGCACGATTAACACCGTCGTTCTAGACCGCACTCCAGACCAAATCGTTCGGGCTGAAGTGAGTATCACCCACACCTACACCGTCACCGACGAAGCGTGGACACCTTCTGACGGATTCCCAACCGGCTCGAGCGCTCCAGTAGTGCCTTATTCCGCACACCGGGTGCAAGAATGGGCGGACAACGTCGAAAACAGAGCCCCGTCGGGAGGGACTGATAACGAAGCCCCCTCCGTAAGCCCAATCGATATGGACCTTCCGGAATGGGAGCAGGACCTGGAAGACACGGTCGACGATCTATTTGGGTCACCTGCAGTGATCGAGTCCTTTTTGGACCAATTCTGGGCAGATCCGGAAAACCGCGTGGCCGAGACAACCGCGAGCACGCCAGACACTCCAGAGTTGGATCTAGACCACGTGCCACAACCGATCCGCGACGAATTCCGGGAGATCCAGTCGCGCTGGACGCCCGGACAAAAAATCCGATGTCCACGTCGGATGGGTGATGAGCGTTATTTCCTTACCATCTCCGCCCAGGGCAAAGTCAAAATAAGTCGCGCAAAATAAAGGGGGGGTGTGATGACTCACATATTATTGATTAACGCGGGGTTGCAGTTTTTCGTTTAATTATGTTTTTCCTTGGTTTAATAAATGTTTAACCTCTAAAATGTGAAATCGTGTGGACGACGACAATGCACCGTGTGACGCACCTCTAAAATGTGCCATCTTGTGGGCGTCGACAATGCACCGTGTGACACACCTCTAAAATGTGCAATCGTGTGGACGTCGACAATGCACCGTGTGACGCACCTCTAAAATACGCCAGGCAAAGTGATCGATATCAGCTGAAGGAATTATCGGACAATACATCGAACTAAGGAACTCATCGCTAGCTCGAAAAAGAGGATAAAAGCGCGAGCCGCACAGAAATCGCTCTCTTTTTTTCCCAGTGATCTCCACGAAGTGAACAACGCCAGAAGGAAGACGCAACATTCGCATCTAACGAGAAGTTTGAGTCCACGTGTTGAAGATAGCAACGCCAACCGATAAGACATTTCGGAACGTTTTGAAACGTATGTAAGTATACTTGTTACACAGTATGCGTGGGTAAGCATTTCGCCGAAATGTAAATAGTGACGATCGTAGTTAGTGGTTGTGTCTGAAGGGGAATAGTGTTGAAATTGTCGTGCGTAACTCAGTGAACGTGTACGGGTGGAGTAAGCGTTTGTACCTGTTCCACACATCCACGTTTCCCTGTCGTTGCCGTGACCCATTGCCTACGCACGTGTGGATTAAGCGTTTGTACCTGTTCCACGCGTGCATGCGCCAACTTTCTCGACGGACATTTCACGGACATTTATACTTCATACGAGTGCATTCTAGGTCGGACGAACGTACGGCGGTTCGAGTACGGTTGGAATTGTCGTGCGTAACTCAGTGAGCGTGTACGGGTAGAGTAAGCGTTTGTACCTGTTCCACACATCCACGTTTCCCTGTCGTTGCCGTGACCCATTGCCTACGCACGTGTGGATTAAGCGTTTGTACCTGTTCCACGCGTGCATGCGTCAACTTTCTCGACGGACATTTCACGGACATTTATACTTCATACGAGTGCATTCTAGGTCGGACGAACGTACGGCGGTTCGAGTACGGTTGGAATTGTCGTGCGTAACTCAGTGAGCGTGTACGTGTGGAGTAAGCGTTTGTACCTGTTCCACACATCCACGTTTCCCTGTCGTTGCCGTGACCCATTGCCTACGCACGTGTGGATTAGGCGTTTGTACCTGTTCCACGCGTGCATGCGTCAACTTTCTCGACGGACATTTCACGGACATTTATACTTCATACGAGTGCATTCTAGCTCGGACGAACGTACGGCGGTTCGAGTACGGTTGGAATTGTCGTGCGTAACTCAGTGAGCGTGTACGTGTGGAGTTAGCGTTTGTACCTGTTCCACACATCCACGTTTCCCTGTCGTTGCCGTGACCCATTGCCTACGCACGTGTGGACTAAGCGTTTGTACCTGTTCCACGCGTGCATGCGTCAACTTTCTCGACGGACATTTCACGGACATTTATTCTTCATACGAGTGCATTCTAGGTCGGACGAACGTACGGCGGTTCGAGTACGGTTGGAATTGTCGTGCGTAACTCAGTGAGCGTGTACGTGTGGAGTAAGCGTTTGTAGCTGTTCCACACATCCACGTTTCCCTGTCGTTGCCGTGACCCATTGCCTACGCACGTGTGGATTAAGCGTTTGTACCTGTTCCACGCGTGCATGCGTCAACTTTCTCGACGGACATTTCACGGACATTTATTCTTCATACGAGTGCATTCTAGTTCGGACGAACGTACGGCGGTTCGAGTACGGTTGGAATTGTCGTGCGTAACTCAGTGAGCGTGTCCGTGTGGATTAAGTGTTTGTACCTGTTCCGCACGTCCACGCGTCAGTGACGCTGCTGTGACTCTTTGCTCACGCACGTGCGGATTAAGCGTTCGTACCTGTTCTACGCGTGCGTGCTTAAAATTCTGGGCAGACATTCGGTCGAGGTTTAACTCTAATAATACGGTGGAGTTCTGGAGGGACGTTAGGCGGTAGTTTATACCGACACCTCGCTACACACTGAGACGACGTCGTTGCGCCGTACACCTACGCTGAGCGAACATCATCATCGCTGGAGCCCAACACCTGCACTCAGCGACGGACAGTAATACACCTATTTGATTGTATTTTATTTTGGGGCGGCCTTAAAGAAGCCGGTCCCTCTCTTTTAATAAACATCTTTTCTTACACGTCTAGTTTGTGTGTCTCCTTCAAATATAAAATTTTGTAAGGGACTGGAGTCTGGTTACTCGACTGAGTAAATACCCCGGCTACGAAAAAAGAGTTCATTACACTCTCTTTAAGTTTGTTAAGTTTGTATATATATAGATATTTAAATTTTAAATATACAATTAAAATAGAAATAAAAATGAAGAAGTATGAATGAATATGTAAAATTCTTTTTCTTATAATGGATTTTGAGATGCAGTAAGTTACAATTATCATTGGAGTCTCTAGGAAAGGAAGACAGAGGGGTATTTTACAACGAATATGAACTGACGAACTAGGACGTAAGACAGACTAGAACAGGGAAGCGCGCTGAAAAATATGCCAGGAGCCATAGCGCGCTCACGGCTGTGAGGATCACAGTGGGAGGGCTTGCTCCATACATCGGACGGTGACGTATAGGCGGAGTGAGAGTGTGTAGTTTTGGAGGAGCTGGGGAGTGTGCATGATGAGAAAGGACGATAGACGTTTGTGTAGCTGTATGGGGATGTTTCTTTTTTTTTTTCTTTTACCTTTATGCTAGTTTCTTTTATCTATTTTTCTTTCTTCTTTTTAAAACACCAAACCGGCACGAGATTTTTTTTGTATAACTGGGTCGGAGTGGAGTGCGGTGTGGCAAGGCCCCATGACATCGGCGAGCTAGTCGGGGTAAAAGCCACCGTGCCGAACCGCTACAGTTGCACCCTGCATTCCTCCTCACGCAGTTACACTCCTTAAACCACGCCCACAAATAAACCTACAAATAAGGGCTTATCGTAACTTGTGAAGTAAAAGGCGTAGAAGCTTCAAATTCGCAACATAGGTTGACCAAGGCGAATGAAAGGTGTAGGAAAATAATTTATGTGGCCCACCCACTGCCACGCCCACAAATGGAAAAGCAAAACATAGCGCGCTCATATTGTCGGGACGCTGGGTATTTCAAAGTCGGGCTTGACCGACTTTAGCTAAATAATTGTTTTTTTATATAGCTTTAGATGTTCATAATTGAAGCTTTAATATATGCATTACGATGTGTTTTTGCTTAATAATCAGGAATGTTTCCATTTTGCAATAAATTGACATACATTTTTGACTACGCCCCAATAGAGCAAAGTGCAACATATTTACACCATTTGCACATGATTTCAAAAGACAAGAAACGCCACAGGCACGCGTTTCTTATGATAGACAGAATCTAAACAGTTCTATAGAAACTAATGATTTCATTAAAATCTCTCACGTTCCAGTTATATTAACAAAATAGCAATGTTTCATCGTATGGTGACATATTCACCTCAGATTGATATCATATTGTAATATCATTGTATGGGGCTCAATTTCCCTCATTTGGTAATGCCTACATAATGTATAAAACAAAAGTAGTAGCAACTCCCAAGTCGGCGGGTTCGATCCCCGGTCTGGCAGGCGTAATTTTTTTTATATTTTTTTTAAACATATACCATAACATTTAGGTATATAATATTTGAAAATCTTACAGGCTTACAAAGCTTTAAAACTAACATTTTATGCAAAAAAAAAAAACATTATCGAAAGCCGGGATGGGGCGCCCTCCCTTCTCTCTTATTTATACGGCTGAGAATCTAGATGTTTCATTCTAGCTGTCCCTTTTTTCCTTTAATATTTTTCCACTTACTTGAAAAAATCCCATTTTTAACACATTTCATTCGGCTGCTGTAGGATTTGAACCCGAGCCCTTTGGATTGCTGAGCGAATACGCTACCCGTACGCCATGGAAAAATCTAATTCGCGTGCACTAAATATGTAATTTAAAGTCAAATGAAAACTATTTTCGTGTTGTTTGATAAAAGTTTTTTAAATACGTGTGAAGAGATATTTGTTCCTAAAGAATACGCATGGCTGTTAAAGACATGTTTGAATACGTTCGTACTATAGTTTTGCTATAAAATACCTACGGTCGTAGTATACTACGAATCGTTGTTAATTACACAATCGTAGTTTTCGCTCAGTGTAGGTCTGCATATTCGCCTCAAATTCACATCATATTGTGATATCATATGTTGGAATATTAGTCACAATTTCAAATCCGAACATAATATTTTTTTAGGATTGCATTTTCGACTCATTAAAATAAGTAAAATTGTTTTATTTTTGAAATCATATAATGACAACAAAATTTTTTATTAAAGATTCTTCTTATTGCGGGAGTATCTTATATTCATTGTATGATTTCGTGACTGTATATATATGGCTACTCATAACTTCATCCAAATCGAGTCGAGACATGTTATCATTAAAATAAGCACAATTATTTAATTGTTGATATCATGATAATGACAGCAACATATGTTATAAGACTTCTTTCATTTTGCAGGAATATCTTGATATCATGGTATGAATATCACAACGTTCTATTGGGGCGGCTACTAATTTGATTGTACATAGATTTAGTATTTTTGCGGAAACATTGTGATCAAAAAATTATGTATATGGACAGGGAAGACAAAATAGAAAAAAAAAACAAATGCTAATTCTTCTTTATATTAGTGGTCCTCATGCAGGTTCGCAAATAGCCTTGGTAATTTTTGCGATCGCAAATTTTCCGACGCTGCATGAGCGATCCTTCGAATATAATTAATTAGAGCTTATCTATCTTCCAGCTGTTTCTTTCTTTTTCAACTTATGTCCTAAGCTTGTTAAAAACGATTGGCTATGTATGCCCGACCCAACTTATTATGTGCACTAGCTAACGACGTTTTGCGAAGCAAAAACTAATGGGAAAGTGTGTCACGTTTCGTAAAATTTCTTCCACACAAGTTTTGACAGTTCATTTTCCATTTGGCAAAGTTTCCCATTTCGTAAAATTTGCGAACCTGCATGAGGACCACTATTGAGTCTCCTTGAATATTTTTTATGTTTTGCAAGACTCCAATATCATTTTATGAGTTTGGTAGATATTTTATATGTAATGTTCCCGAAAATCTCCCAAAATTTAAAATAGAATTGGCTATGCAAAAACACTTCATTTCACCAGAGCAGAGCTAAAGATTTCGCTGCCATGGCATCAAGTATTAATACTTGCATAGCATGCGTCTCTTTTCCTCATGCTAGATGCCTATGTTGAAGCAGCGTAAAGTGCCATATCCAATTTGCGTCAGCATATGGGGTGCATTGAAATTTCTTAGTGAAGCACAATTGTGAAGAGTAATCGACTCACTAAATTTTTTATTTAGGGTTGTATTTGAGACGTTTGCAAAAATATAAGCACACATTTGAATTTTATCGACAGAATAATGACTTTAAGTATTAAAATACGCACTAATATATGAGAACTACGAGATATAAGAACATATTCTTCATATTTCAATGAAAAGTATTCGCACAAGTATGAGGTACTCGAAAGTAGGTACTCAATAGTTTCTAAAACACTTTTATATTCTTTTTTCAACTGTTATACGCAGCTATCACAATTTCACGCTGCGTGCAATATTCAACTTTTCCGAAATTTGACGCTGCGTCCGCACGCACGCATTCGATTTGTGCTGCTCCCATATGCTTGCATGTGTTGAATATTTGCGTCAAATGACGCAACGCAGCTGACGCATAATTGGAAATGGCACTTTACTCTAATGCGGGGCCTAGACACGTCAAATGTTGTATCCACTTTAACCATGTGCTAGTGAGAAGGAGTATACGTGCGGTGTCTGACGGAAAATCGAAATCTTTGAATTTTTGGTCAAGTAGGTAACGATGTTAGACGGTGTGTCTGAGGTGTATTTCTATGTTGGTTCAACCCTCATTTGTGCAAGGAATTCAACGAGTGAACATCGAACGGAGAGCGGAAAATTTTGTAATACCGAGCGGTAAAATAATTGAAAAATGGAAGAAAAAATTTTATTTTGGCACTAGTAGAAGTTTATCTTGGTTTTCCGGCCTTGTGGAATGTTAAGTCAAAAGAATATAGTGACCGCAATTTGAAAAACGCTAGATATGCCGCGATTTTAATTAAATTCAAAGAAATATATGCGGAGGCCACAAAAAAATAGTTAACGCAAAAAATTAGTAATCTTCGAACCTGTTACAGGAGCGAATTAAAAAGGATTTCGGCATTAGAAAGAAGTGGCACTGGATATAGTCATGACTCATAATTTTGTTCTAGGTTTTGCCGACGGGAAAATACGCTTTCCTAAAATGTCCAGGTAGCCGAAAAAATAGCGCATGTCCTTTGCACTCAAGATTCGCGAAAAAAAATGAATATCGTACGACATGTTTATAGTAAAGTTCAAGTTGATACCAACAAAGTTGATACAACATTTGACGTGTCTATACCCCGCATTAGACCTACACTCCTACATCATACAATACCACAAAGGACACTCTCTTTTATTTTTTAAAATTGTTTGTAGGTTTGATAAGAATACATAAGAGCGAATACGACAGAAAGAAAATTAGATATGACTGGGACAGAAAACGGCTGATAGCTGTGGGGAGCTGAATTTTGTTCGTGACTCTGTGTTAGTGATACTGACATTGTACGTACACGCGTTTTGGTGAAAGTCTAAACTTTATTGCGGCTGTATTGCTTTTGTTGAATGTCCAAACTGTGTGGTGAAAGTCCATGTTCCATACAATTTTTTCTCCTCCCCTCACCAGTTGTGGTGTTTTTTTCCAGTGTTGTGGTTATTAGGGGAATGTATCTGTCTGACTCCTCCAGACTACTACAAAGACCTAAATATCCTTTATAAATAAAATCCAGGACACAGAGAATTCATTTAAGTCCTTGTATTAATTTACTTGTTATTTTAATTACAATGTTTCGATCCTACTCTAGCTCCTAATTGACTCGAAAAGACTTCCCTAATTCCCTATCTAACAATTAAGTCTACGCTCCGATGTCGTGGCCCTTGGGTGAGTACGTGCACCGGAGTTGAGACTTTGAATACTAAATCAAGAGTCCCGTTGTCGATGTTGATGCTTCCCTTTTATAAGGAGAAAGTGCTTATGCTACACTTTCTCGCCAAATCTGGAACACTTCCGCAATGATGAACTGCTGTTGTGGAATCAACTAAAGCCCAATTTTGCTTTTCTCCATAACTTCGTATATCAGCTGGTGCTGACGTTGCCATCGTTCTCATTATCGCTGACCTACTTCTGCGTTCCAGTTCTAGTTTTGCATTGGTGACGATATGCGTCATCGTCTTCGATCGTTGCATTTCTTTTGTTCGCTTCTGTCTGTTATTCACTGTTCTTGCGAAAACGATTGACTTTTTCTGCTGCTCAGTTCACGCTAGGTAGTACAGTGAGTACACGAATGTTGTAACTCACAACATCCCTCCTTCTTTTGAGTCGCGTTTATCGTGACGGCATTAGTCCTCAGGGCAGTAAGGTGTTGTTTCGTGCCCTTAAGACGAGATATCTTAGTTATGCCTTGGTGTTGTTTTGTTCCCCTTTTTTTTGTGTTTGAGTACTCCTCTCGAATGCATACGCTATTATGTTTTATTGACTTAAATGTCGAGCAGATATTGTTATTTTTTTTGTTGAAATTTTTCCAAAAAACCGCTGATGCAGCAATTATGGTTTGACCTTGACAATTGTAAATAAATGCAGCCGTGGATATTTGTTTTGTGGCTACTCCAAAAACCCGCTGATGATGCAATTATGATTCGACCTTGACAATGGCAATGTGTGGATATCTGATGTATGCTCGTAGATTGTAGTTTTTCGTCGACCAGTAGCCCGTGAGTCTATATTGACTGCCAACTCTCCCCTCTTAACGGAGTCGCGAGCATCGTGACTGTGAAACGGTTCTGCCATAGTATTTGCTGTTGTACTACGAGACATTGGGATGGCTGCGTTTAATACTGATTTACTTTGTTGCTGGCAATATAACGTCTTGGTGCCGGGAGTTGTTGTTGGGCAATTGAGACGTTTGTCGCATGATGCTTCTTTGGTTGTTATGTTGATGGGCCATGTTTATGTGTACCAGAGCGGATACCGGAGTTTTACTTCAAAATATTAGTCATTCTAATTTATAAAATACCATTGTTTGCTTACGAATTAACTGTCTGAAAACCAACATTTTAGAATATCATTCTTTGCTAACGAATTAACTGTCTTTAACCAAAAAGACTTCCTTTAACTAATTATACAAAATTTTAGAATACCATTGTTTGCTTAAAACCAAAGTTATTTATACAAAATTGTTGGACATTATTGTGAATTGTGAACATAATTGTTTTGAAATTTATATATTCTTTTTGCTCCGTTCTAATATATATAGTGATTTATTTGTTGTTCTCAAGATTTTATACAACCATAGGCAAATATTACAATTATTGAGTCCTTATCATTATTATTATTATGTTTTTAAATTCTCAACTTAGACATGCAATAATATTCTTATTGAATTGATATTTTTGTTTTTTTTTTTGTTTTATGTGTGTTGTTTTCAATGTTTGTTTTCAATTGGCATTTTTTTTCTTTTGCCTTTTTTTTTTCGTTTTTTTTTCATGATAATTGATAGGCGTCGTCGCGAGCGGTCGCATTTTTTGATCGCGGAAGTTTTATTCTCCGGTTTCGAGAAATAAACAGAAACTATAGCAGAATAAAGTATAATAATGAGTAAATAAATAAGTATACACAAATTCCGTGAAAAAACTGATTCTATTTTCTGTTCATTTAATGTTTTGTATTAAAACATCAGGAGACAAGTTTGTGTTTTAGAAACTATATTTGAGAATACGAAATATATAAAAACAAACGTGTAGTTATTATGGCTAGCAGCAATAGCAACGTTAACAACAACAAGAGCAACCACTCGGTGTCGATTCGCAGCAAAGCACAGTTGCCTTCGCTTAGCCTCGTCTCTTCTGAGGGATCACCTGTCTCATCACCTGGAGTAAACCTAAAACAACAGCTTCCCACCAGCTGGCTTAATGAACTTCAGAAATTGAAGGAAAGCATTGTGGGCGAGATAAAGAGCGACATAAAGAGCAGTGAAGAGCGGCACTTGCAGAGAATAAATAACCTGGCAGCTGAAGTTCGTGATCTTAAGCAGGCAAACAAGCTGCTTGCTGTGCGTCTTAATGCCGTTGAGGCTGTGTGTGAAGAGTTTCAGGCACTGAAAACTAAGGTGCTTGATTTGGAAAAAATTGCCGAAAAGAGCGAAAATGACCTCATTGCAACCGACTTGATACTTCATGGGGTACCTAATAACATTGAGGGCTCGTGTGCTGATATTCTTGCGCCGATTTGCAATGCGATTCGTCTCGGTGTCCCAGCTGTCCGTGAGATTTTTCGGCTACCCTCACGCAATGCATCAGGCTCGTCACCGATTATTGTCAAACTGGTCTCTGCGAACTCTCGCGTGCTACTATTCAAAGCTATCGCTGGCTTTTGCAAAACGAACAAGCGGTCTCTCTCTCTCTCCAAGATATTGGGATATCTGGCAATGGGAACATTTATGCTCAACTTAAAACGCAAAAAAGTTCTCTCGGCAGCGTTTTCCATTCGTGGCCAAGTGTTCGTACGTAAACGAGCAGGTGAGCAGGCAGTTCGTGTCAACAACAAAAATGATATTGATGCAGTCATTATTAATAATCACCTGTAGCAACAATTTGATTTTAAACTGCATTCTCCTCTCACTTTTAATGCTAGTTCTCTTTTTATCTTATACATATTACACGAGCCTGCTATGTTCGGTGCCTCTTGGGATTATATTGATATATTCAATAAGTCGAATTTTTATTCACTGGTCTACTCTCTTTCTATCCTCTCCTCTCTTTTTTCTAAAACTCTCTACGGGTAAAGTTTCTCAAATTGTATATTTTACTTTCTTTATTAATAGCCGCATAAAGAGCGCCTTACTGATTCCTCATGTCTAAGCAAATTGCGAGCTTGTGCACTGACAATAATAATCTTAAAAGTCTTTTGGGATATGCGAGTAATAAACACAGTTGTCTTAAGATATGTTTCTTTAATGCGCGTAGCTTTAATACTCATAAACTCGACTACATAGACTTTGCTCTTAATTCAGTTAATATTGATATTATAGCTGTTGCTGAAACTTGGTTACGTACTAAAGGCGTGCAAAGGTATACCAACAAGTATTGGCAAAACAGTTATACCAGATAAGTACCTGATACTGCTGGTAACAAACACAAAACAGGTCTAGTACTTATGGTATAGATGCTGCTGCAGGTATGGCTGTTATTGCGTTCTCTTGCGCTCTATACTCAGCACACTAAAACTGCCAAACAACCCTTATATTTTACACTGGCATAAAAGAAATAGTTCCCTCTTCTACTTATGCGGATATGTAAGTACCTATTGGTACTGCTGGTATTTTAGCTGCGGCGTTGCTTGGAACAGCGGTGATCGAAAATGCTAGCAGTGGCAAAATTTTTGTTTGTTTTTCACACTGAATGTCGACGCTAACATGCACGTGCATGGTGTGTCGGGTATGACAGTGAAACC
Source organism: Chlorops oryzae (assembly GCA_020466095.1). Classification (NCBI taxonomy): domain Eukaryota; kingdom Metazoa; phylum Arthropoda; class Insecta; order Diptera; family Chloropidae; genus Chlorops; species Chlorops oryzae. Next base: position 89,866,493 of record CM035806.1, read on the forward strand.
TCCCATATGCGGACACTGACGGTTAGCAAAATTTTGTCCGGATATGGGAGGTGTCCGCATATGAGAGGTGAGTTTGTACTGAAAGAAGTTCGTTAGTACCTTTACCAGAACTAGAAGAACCAGTGCAATTTTTGGATAAGCTTCCACCATAACTATACTAGTGATAATTGGAATAATCGTATCCGTTAATCAAAGTTAAACTACAAATCAATCGATAGTGACTGAACATAAATGCTTCCTCCCATTATTTACTTAAGGAAATAGGGGGGGAAAATCAACGATTCTAGTACCTTTTTCCCATAAACAGCACTGGTATTTAACTGGTGCAAATTTACCCAATTGCCTATAAAAGTACTAGAATAGTTCTGGTGCCTACCGCACTAGTGCTTTCCTGTACAGATGTTGTACTGATTTTCTACAGAATTTTATATGGGCAAGGGTATAGAAAAGAACTAGTACTGGTGGCTTTTGCACTAGTAAAGTACTAGTACAGCACTAGTTGAAATTTCTGCAGGGTTGTTATATATTCTGGCTCTCTTACTAACACAGTCGCAGTTTCCATTTCGCCTTTTGATAGGCGATCGCTTCTATGTTCACAGAGGATGTTTATGGCAGTGCATTTTTCAGCGAGCAAGCGAGCTCGAGACCTTTTCGACGTGGTTCTCTTACCAAGGCATCCTCAATTCGCATATTGTCTATCGCTGCTATACTTACGGTACTCAAAGTATTGATACCAGCATCTGCCCTAACTGCTTGAGAGAGTTCGCTCTGGTAGTTGGTAAATCTGTTATTTGGTATACTTGTTCTCTCGTACTCAAATTAACTGCACGTAACAGAGAGAGTAACAATATCGACTATACCAGCAAGCATAAAATACCACACAAGCACTATCTGAAAACAATGAGCATACGGAATTGGTATCTGTTGGTGTAACAATGCACGCCTTTATTTCGTACTAAAATAATTTTGAAATCTGAGGCGAGTGATGCAGTTGAATACTTAATGATAGAGATTGCTGACTCACTGCAGAAAATTCTTGTGGTGTGCGTGTACAATCCGTCCAAACTTTTTGACCTCTCAAATTAATTTGATGAGCTGATGGAATGTAGCACGAAATATAAACACACTCTTCTCTGTGGAGACCTAAATATTGACCTGCTTGAGAGAAATAACCGTTGTAGATACCTAGTTGATAGACTTGTTAGTTCGGCGTTGAGCATTTTAAACAAATATCATACAAGATACGGCTATCTTGTGAAACCAAGTCTATTGGACAACATGTGTGTTGCTGATCCGCTCAATGTTAACCATTTCGAGCAGTTAGATCTGCCTGGGATATCGGACCATGACATGTTACTGGTCTCTTACAATCTCAGTTTAAATAAGTCCGCAGTTAGCTCCAATCTCACTTATAGAGATTTTAGGCATATTAACATTTCAGCCCTTGAAACTGAAGCTTCCTTACTACCGTGGCAAAACTGCTGGTTTTTAGCAAATGTAAATGATAAAGTTGAGCATTTTACATCGCTGGTAAACTATCTGTTTAATAGATACGTACCGCCTAAAACGGTGACAGCTAGAGCCTCGAACCAGCCGTGGTTCAATGGTAATGTTATGAGAGCAATAAAAAATCGTAGATACAAGTATAGAAAATGGAAGCTTAATCAAACTAAAAGTAACTGGGAAGCATATCGTGAAGTGCGAAACCAAGCGACAGAAGTGATAAAAAATGCAAAATTGCGTTACTACCAAGCTAAGCTTAGCTCGAGCATGTCATCGAAGCAGCTTTGGGCCAATTTTAGATCTCTCGGTGTTACAAAAGGAAAACTCTCTGACTGCAAACATGATGCAAATACAATGAATGAATACTTTTTGGCAGCAAATATACATTCAGATAGCCAACAATTTCGTTTGAATGAAAATCTTTTGTTTGGGGTGGCTGACCGTTTCAATTTTGATATGGCTCGTGAGGAAGACATTTTGAAGTGTGTGTTGGCAATTAAATCAAATCCAATTGGTGAAAATGGAGTCAGTTTAAAGTTTCTGAGCCTTATTCTACCTCAGACGATCGGTGCTCTCACTCATGTAATTAATTTCTCACTTACAACCAGGGTGTTTCCGTCAAGTTGGAAGATTGCTAACGTAATACCAGTAGCGAAAAAAAATGTAGCGCTGTCACCGCAAGATTTCCGCCCAATCAGCATACTACCACCGCTCTCAAAAGCCTTTGAAAAATTTTTGGCTATGCAAATAGCAAGCCATTTGGATAATCATAGCCTCATTACAGAGTGTCAATCCGGTTTCTGTAAAAATCACAGTTGCGCTACAGCTATGTTGAAAGTGATGGAAGATCTGCAAGTTAAGTGTGATAAAGGGGAGCTGTCGGTGTTAGTACTTTTAGATTTTTCAAAAGCCTTTGATACTCTAAACTTTGACATCCTTATAACTAAGTTGGACAAATACCATGGCTTTGATTTACATGCCATTGAGATAATAAAAAGTTACTTGAACAATAGATGCCAGCGTGTGATAGCAAATGGAAAACGATCTAATTTAGCAAATGTATGGTCAGGAGTGCCTCAAGGTTCAATTCTGGGACCAATTTTATTTATGTTATTTATTAATGACATTGTTCACTGCTGCAAGGATACCTCCATCCACTTATATGCGGACGACGCACAAATTTATCTTTCTACTTCTCTGCCTACATTGTATATTGACAATGCTGTCATCAAGTACGAGAATAGTGTCACAAGTTTGGGATTCACTTTAAACAGTACATTAAGCTGTTGCGACCATGTAAACCATACAGTTAAGAAAATGTATTCTGTGATTCGCAGGTTGTGGGCATCGTATAGTTTTCTTGGAATTGATACAAAATTAAAAATAGTTAAATCACTATTAGTTCCATTGATGTCCTATGGTGGCCTCATATATGGAAGCTTAGATGCTGCCTCCAAGCAAAAGTATCAACATGTTCTTAATAATGCAGCCCGCTATGTTTTCACCCTAAGAAAATTTGACCACATCTCAATTTATTCCAGACATATTCTTAAGAGTGATGTCTCTACATTCTTTAACGTACAAAGCCTTATATTTCTTCATAAGCTAATCCATACTACTTGCCCACGTTATCTATATGAAGAGCTCAATTTTGTCCAATCCTCGGGAATGTGCAATCTCATACTGCCTTATTTTAGGTACCTCTCGAGCTCTAGAATGTTCTTCGTCAGTGCAATAAAGCTATGGAATTCCTTACTTGTAAGCATTAAATCAATTCGAAACTTTGGACTCTTTAGATTGGCTGTTAATAGGCTTTTTAACCCATAACTTTCCCGCTTTTTACTCCTCTTTCTCTCTTCTCTGTTGCTTACTCTATTCGAAACTTTGGGCTCTTTAGATTGGCTGTTAATAGGCTCTTTAACCCATAACTTTCCCGCTTTCCACTCCTCTTTCTCTCTTCTCTGTTGCTTACTCTATTAATTCTCATCCATAGGCATAGGTATAAGTAATTTATATTTGCTTAAGTTATTTACGTTAGATTAGATGTACTACATAAGGTCCGCCCCATTGTACAAACCATTGAATAAATTGAATTGAATTGAATTGAAATTTATGCTTTTGACTTTTCAATCTCTTTGTAGGTACTGTTTTTTTTGTTTTTTTTTTTACTCTTTATTTTTATACAAATTTAGTTCTAATCCATTAATTTTTTAAAATTTAGTGTAGGGTATCTTTTTAACTTTTATTTTCTCCATCTCTTTTTATTTATTAAAAAAAAATTTTTTCTTATTTTTTTATCTTTCTAAAATGGTTTACAGTGTTTTCAATATGCCAAAAATACCTATATTTTCAAGGTATTGTCTTCTATGTATTTTTTCTTGAATATATAATATAAAGATATTTAGTAAATCTCTGTATATACTTTTTAATACTTACCAATTTTTTCCTGTTTTTGTTGTTATTCTTCCCTCTCGTTCTTCTGGTCGGGCCAGTTTTGTTTCCACCAAGTACATCTTGTGCCTAAGCTTGTCTTAAAAAAATATAAAAAAACACAAAATACGGTTCTCGAGTCCCCACTGCATTCTCAATTTTTTTTATTTTATTTTCTGCTTAATAATGCTTTTGATTTCGAAGATTTTAGTTCAATTGAAACGTATCCTACTCATAATTAAGTGTAAAAACAGTAAGACCTCACTTAACGTGATAAAAATCTTTGTTTTTCGAATTTTTAACAGAACTCTTTACGGCACTTTAAAATTGTACGCAAATGTTTTGTTTAACAGATTCGTTTTTGAAGTTGAAATTTCGCTATCGCTCCTATTTGATTTTATGTTGCGGTTCACGCCATCCCATTTCAAAATATTTTGTATGAGAGCAAATGTTTTTAAAAAACTGATATAGACTGCTCTCCTTGTATCAAAGAATTTTTTTAATACTTATCTAATTGTAAGTGGATTATTGAAAATAACTGACATGTCACTGAAATCTAATTTTTTAATTAAATTTATCGTCTCATGATATTTTACTCTATCTTTATTTTCCTGCGAGGTTAAAGCTGGTACCTTTATTGCGAAATTGTGAAGCATACTCAGTGGGTTATCTTTGAAAATTTTCTTTGGATTTTCTTCTTTAACTGACTCTCTATTTACTTCAACCTCACTGCTGTTAAACATAGGTACAACTCCTTTTCCGCCAATATTCTTAGGCGTTTTGTTTATCAAGTCTGGCATAATTCCCTCTTTATGTTCTCCTTTATCTCGTAACAATTTTTTGGCACAAGTTGCTTCCACTCTTGCTTCATTAGCTTGGACCATGACTGTCTCTGCACTACAAATCCTATCGCTAAAATTGGAAACCAGAATTGGTAGTGATGCAACTTGTCTATCATTGTTGTAGAAAGATATATCGTTACTAATATTATTTATTATTGACTGCTCTCTAGGCATATATTTGCCTAAAAAATTCTCCTTTTGCCTCTTTTCTGATATCTGGTATTGTATAACTAACTTTTGTTCTGCAATATCTTCTTGAGATTCGTTTTCTTATACTGAATCTTCACTTTCAATAAAATGCACAACGATTTTGTCAATAAAACGGACCTTCTTTTTCCCGAGACTATTATTATTAAACAAATTTTCATTTTTTCTCACTATATAGCTTGTCTTTCTGCAAATATCTTGTTCATTAAACTCATCGAGAAACATTTCATTCATATCTAATTCCTTTAAATCTATTAGTTTCTCTTTATATTTTCCTTCTTTTTCATTATTCTTTCTTAAAGTTTCCTTATTATGAACTAGGTATGGCCTTTGAACTTTGAGCTTTACTGTGGCATTCCGGTCTTCTGGCCTTGACCGGGCCGCTGGGAGTTTCCCTGACTACTATCTCCTTGCTGTTGCTTATAAAATCTTGTTGTATGCCCAAATTGAGCGCATTTGTAGCACTGTATATCAGTATGACTATTTTCAGGGAAACCCTTTAAGAAACTATTCGACCCACTATGTGGTGAAAATTGATGATTGTACGAGTGGTTATGATTAAAATTTTCTGTCCTGTTTTAAATTTTGTCTCTTCTAAACGGTGCTCTATTCAGGAGCTGAATTTCTCGAATATTAAAATTATCTTGCCTTCTTTTACAAAATTTGTTACTTTCGTGGCCATTTGTTTGCATATATTGCAAAATAGATTCCTAAGTCTGCCAAAACAATTACTATCTACATGGCCTCTCCTTCCACAATAAGTGCAAGTTTGTGCATCCGAGCGTGTGGTCTTTCTATCGATTAAATTACATTTTCTGCTATACTGATGCCCATATTCAGCACAAATCTCGCAGTAAGGGGTATTCCTTCTCTGCTGGCATATGTCCCAAGTATGACCTACTGTCTTGCAAAAAGAACAGATAATTGGCTGCGGGGCTGTGGGGAGGCATTGACTCACAAAATGGTTAGAACTAGATTTCATATTATTTTCAATGTGAAGGTCTTCAGACTCTTCTGCTTATTTGATTAAATCAGAAATCGGCTTATCCTTACCAGTTTCGAGTCTGTTTTGCATATAGGGATCCCTAACACCAAAAATGAACTTGTTTGTGAAAATGAACTGTGTGTTTTCCCCCAAATGCTGATGCTCTCTCGGTATCCTGTTGCGCCGCTCCTGCTATTTCTGATCTAATCGTTTCGAGACTCCTACGCTTTAAGAACTATTAATTATCGGCTGATTAATTTTTACATAAGCTACGCCAGATAGTCTATTTTTTATGCATTTAATAATGTACCTTATATCGCTACCATTTACTACGCTTTTCAATAATTCTATTCCTGTTACAAATTTGTCCACTTCCAGGCTTAATTCTGGATTATTTGATCCTGAGAAGAAGGCACATGGCGAGTTACCTTTTTTATTAGCTCATCTACTTGTACTGGAGTATTCATTGTCATTCTTACTGAAGGCAAACTGCTCGCAACAAAGGGTTGAGATTGAAAATTAGGTATGTCACTGAAAGGTTCAATTATTTTTATAGAAGGACTAGCCTTCGCCAAGGCTCGCTCCGCTTGTACCACTATTCCCACTTGTACCATTAATCTCACTTGTACCACTAATCCCACTTGTACCACTAATCCCACTTGTACCACTAATCCCATTTGTACCACTAATCCCACTTATACTACCAATACCACCAATAACACCAAACCACCAATACCACCAATACCAATAATCCCACAATTCATTCTGTAACATCAATTTATTAAATTCTTTAAATTTTTTCATTGTAACGCTCTTTAGTACACCACATTTTTATTTTTCCATTCACATAGTCGGTGTAAATGAATAAAACGGATGGTTTTCCTACACGCGAACAGGCCACATATAATTGACCGTGTGAAAACACCGGATATTGCAAATTTAAACCACAAACTGCTAACGATTGACCTTGAGCTTGATTGATAGTAACAGCAAAGGCCAAACGAATTGGAAATTGAAGTCGTTTGAATTCGAATGGCAACTCATAAGGTATCATTGGGATGCGTGGAATCAACACTTCTTCGCCTTTAAATTTGCCAGTCAAGATTGTTGCCACAATAACATTTGTCATTAGCTTCTTAACAACAACTCTCGTACCATTACACAAACGTGGCTGATTGATATTTCGAAGCATGATGACGGTGACTCCAACTTTCAATCGAAGGTAATGGGGTGGTAGTCCAAGAACATCCAATGAATTAAGGAATTCTATAGGGTAATTCACTACTTCATCTTGGTTGGTTACCGTATCAACTGATTTATACGACACTGAATCGCCTGGAATTTTTGATTGAATCGCTAAATTCAAATCATTGACATCCTTGTTTTTCGTTGCTAAAATGGCTCGCTCGCTCAACCAAGCATGACTTTTATAATTTTCCGTAATATTCGGAAAAACATTTGCAATCAATTCATCTCTGGACTGTGTGAAATGACAAAACTCAGATGGTAAAGTGATCAAACCAGAATCAATAGGTACGAAGATTTCAAACAAGCATTGATTTCGTCAGCTGCAGTTGATCTAGGCATAACTGGCAATGTTTGAAATCACCTGACAACAATATCAATGCACCACCAAATAAATCAGGTTTATCTCGAATATCTCTCATAGTTCGGTCTAGTGCTTCCACTGATTTTTTATGTGCCGTTGTATATTCATCCCAAATAATGCTGTCAAAACACTTCAATAGTTTTGCCGTTCCTGATGTTTTAGAAATATTGCATATTGGTGTTTCAATAACTTGAATATTCAAAGGCAATTTGAGCGCAGAATGTGCTGTTCGGCCGCCATCTAATAAAGTAGCCGCTATGCCAGACGATGCCAATGCTAATGCGACTTTTTTCGAGGAACGTAACGTTGCCAAAATCAAAGAAATCAAAAAAAATTTTCCAGTGCCACCAGGTGCGTCCAGAAAAAAAACCCACCAGTTCCACTATTGACACCTTGGGTGATTGTGTCATATGCCACCTTTTGCTCAGCATTTAATTTTGAAAGGTTTTTTACTACATATGCACTCAATGCGTCGCAATCATATCGCAGTTCACGTTGTAGCTCAAGCTCGAAAATATCATGCATATAACGATTTGGTTCAGTTAGTCCTAACTGTGCTAATGCTTTACTACCAATAGCCAAACACAAATCTTTAATTATTATCAATGCTTCATTATATATTTCTGGTGTATATTCCAACACTGGATCAAAATTCGACCGACGAACTCGATTCAATATATCTTCCGCCAAATTGTTTCGATACTTTGTCCACAGAATCAATGGATTTGATGGGAAGCATGTTGTCAAAATAATTGCAAATAAAATTTGTATTTGATGTGGATGGGCACTTACACATGCATCGGCAATAGTATCATCCCAATGACTATCATTTTCCAATAAATTCAGATTTTGGCACGCTTCTCGATACGTTGCACATACCACTCCATTGACTGTTCTTAAATCCGAAAACAATTTTGGTCCACGCACATTAAATAATAACAAACGTAAATAGAAACAATCGTCATTGTTTGGGTGCACAGTATAAACACGTCCCAAAGCATCGCTGGAAAACACATTGGTATATCCATCAACAGGATTTCCTTGCTTACGCCTTTGAAACTCCTTTTTTGATGCGATCCAAATGAAATATGTTGGTACTTTAGCATACAATAATGTTCTCGCAAAAGGATCAACTGCACACAATTTAAAGAAAGCAGTTACCGTCGTATTTGGCGGTGAAACAGCACTATCAGCAGCATTTGCAACTGTAAAATACACACGTTGACCATTTTCAAGATGCACAGCAAGATGAACAACTGTTGGATATCTTTCATGTATATGAAACGAAAATATGAGCCAAATTGCTTCATTACTGCTGATGTAACGCACCATTTGATATTGGTACACTTCATCATTTCTATTCGGATCAGTTGCACCAAACACTGCCATATCACTTGTTGACTTAGTTGACATATTTACAAATGTACTTAATCGATTTGACGGAATTACAGTATTCAACGTTGATGTGCGCTTTGAATACTTTTGATATCAACAGATTATACGGTACGATCCAGCAATTATCCACTTCAACGTCTTTATTTCGTACTTTGATAGTAACAGAATCGGCCATGGTCTTCAACAGACCGACGACGGTACAGTGGATATCCATTACCATTGGTGACTGTATCCGAAACTTATGCTCTAGGGTAGCGCTTAGTGCATTTTCCATCAACCATACATGGTAAATTGATGTTATGTTCACCACAGGGGCCATGGATCATATTCTGCACAATAACATCGTATAATTCGGGATCAACGGCTGGATTTGGAATATCAGCGGAAATCACAGTGTCCACTTCATCTGTTGTGATCTTATCAACTAACCACATGAGGATGTGAGCATGTGGCAAACCACGTTTCTGCCATTCAACAGAATACATCCAACATTTCACAGTACCAAAAATTTTACTTTTCACAATGAAATTCGTCATAGCCTTTAACTTTTGGTTGAATACACGGGCAGTTATGTCATGGCGATCGATTGGCTTTTGTCCAAAAAACATATTATCTTTCATCTCTATCCATTGCGGATTGCAAGTAAAAGTAATAAACAAATCCGGGCGGCCATAATGACGAACATATGTCATGGCGTCCTGCGCGTATTCGTGCATATGCCGTGGACTGCCTTGATACGACGATGGCAATATAATCATTTTGCCGACATCATTCGCATCTCCATCATTGTTTATTGCATCGCGCAAATGAATGTATTCGTCTGAGCAAAGTTTCTTCTGATTAAACCTGATAAAATTCAATCTCTCCATTTCGATTTTGGCACACATGTCAACAACAAACTGATGGAAAAGTTTGCAAGAATGCAAAATGTAGTTCACCTCATTTTGACGCACCATAAGTCGATATGAATAAAAGTTCATTGCGCTAACTTTTTTATTTGTTTCTGTACCTAAATTGGAAGTAATAATGCATTTGAATAAAATAAAAATTCTAAAATTAAAATAAAATTTAAAAAAATTAAAGAGAAACGGAAAACTGATAACTAACCGGAAAACGCATTTCTCATTTTAATATTCAAATGGTATCCCTCTTCTCCATGGCAAAACAAAAGCGGATATTGTAATGCGTCATAACACCAATGCGTTTCGGAAACTCTCTGCAATTTATTGTTTTGGCGATGCAAAACAATGTCGCGTGAATAGAATTCATCACCAACAATAACTATTGCGACATCACCAATTGTCAGTGCATTGAAACCTCCCGCATGCAATCCTGGCGGTTTCTTATCAGCACTTATGACAATGGCATGATTGTCAGAAGGCATCCGATCCAAAGCAGTTTGAAATAAGTGCACCAGTTCATTTTCATCTCTCAACATTGATTGCAATCGCTCAACAATATGCCGTCTCAAATTTTATGAAACGTCGCACCGCAGATTAGTTTCTACAGATGTGTTGCCAACAAAGTATATTTGCAAGAATTGATAACTTTGTTCCGCAAAAGGCAATAAAAAACCAAATCGATGTTATACTTGACCTTGTATCTGTTAAATATCAATAATTTCGCAAATGAACGGGATATATATTCATCAAAATAAATATGAACTGTGTCATACGAAGTATTTACCTTGAAAGTGAGTATAAAATTATCTCAAACAATGTTCGTCGCACCGAAAGATGTCATTTGAAAACATCCATTGTACAACTGAATATTCTTAAAAAAATGATCTGATTCGGGCGATCCGCCAATAAGCAATGAACGCAATGGCTCAGGTGGCGGAATCAATTCGAGCAATTTCACTTGACCATTTGCACAACACAATCGAGGAGTTTCATGTTTAAATTTGAATGCCTTACAATGACCGCACACAAAAGACATTGATCCAATTGAAACGACATCAAGTTCAGCATAATTCAAAGTGGCATCATACGAAAATGCTGCACGTTCCAAAATAATATTTCTGTTTCTCGAAGCTCTCAAGCGAGCCATATTATTTCTAACGGTTTCATTTATATCACGATGCTGTGCATCACTTTAAAATGATCGAGCAGCCGCATATAATGTTACGTTGGGTGTACGGCGCCCCCATGCAGAACGACGATGTCCGCGGGGCATTTTTACCACAAACAATTTAAATGAATATTCTCGAGGAATTTTATCTCGAGAAAATTTTCTACGCCGGAAAATGGAAGTCTTCTAAGCCACCAACTAAGAAAAGAAAGCGGTGACCTTTGCTTCATATTACCTTCCCAGTGTTCTTTGAATGGGAGAATTTTTTCCAAATCCGCAGGAGTATTTAAAATCAGGCTGAATGGTTCACAAGTTCTTGCTGAAATATATTTTGGAATATATATACAAATCTAATTTCGACAAATGTAGTGAATAACGAAATCAATATCGAGTCGATATTATCGACAGTTTTCTTACAATTCACAAAATTGCTGATATCTCACGACACACGCACCAATGTCGCACACGCACCAATGTCGCATATAGCTTAAACATTCAGGCAGACTTCACCTTTCAAACAAAAAAAACTGTATTGTAGTATATTTTGACACACCCTAACTCAGTCCCAACTTTGTTGCCACATTTATTCCAAACAAACCATTTCCTGCATTGCTCTAATATTTACTCTAGATAACCCATTCCATACATTGTCGAAATATTTACAGAAAGAGGTCAATAAAAATATTCGGCTTCGATTGCGATTCTCTAATTCCAAAGAATCCAAACCAATGACCCACTTCAAGTACGATTCCCTATTTCCAAACAGTGTAAACAATTGATCTATTTAACTCTTGATTTTGTTCTTTCGCTTTGCTTCGGCCAAGCGAAGCCGCGGTCAAGCGAAGCCGCGCTTTGACCGTTTACATTTTCTTCCGCACGTTTCCCAACAAATGCTTACACCATTCTAATCGTTTATTAGGTCATAAAATATTTTGCCTACATATGTAAAATTCTTTTTCTTTTTCCAACTTCTTTTGTTTAGATTTAAGTAGTATATAAGTGACAAATTGGTTTCAATAAAGAACAGTTGAAGTTGAACACTCCTTGGGAGAATGAATTGGTGTTTTACTACTCCAAGTGTTTACATGGCGATCCTCGCCAGACTCGTTCGTCAAAGTTTATAGATAACGTTCGTTCATCCATCAGTTAAAAAGGACCGCGGAAACAGAATTCAAAAATAAAAGTTAAAAAAAAAAAAAAGTGAAAAAGGACACAAAAATAAAAGTTAAAAAGGACACAAAAAAATAAATAAAAAAAGTGAAAAAAGGACACAAAAACTGAAACTACGAAACAAAAAGGTTTTGAATGGGGAAAACCGAGAAAAAAAGTGCAAGCTCCTGAAAATTCATGACAAGTGACAAATGACATTTTAATACAGAATAAAGATGATAATTAACAAATCTTGCTTTATTTAATCATTGGTTTCCTCGCAATAAATTCTGGTTTTAAACTATATAAAATCTGGCACGGAAAATTAAAACGAAAATATACACTGGCGCAACCAGTGTAACCGAAACTAAATATGAAGTACCAAAAAGAATTTGAAAAATTTTTATACATATAGAAAAAAGACACTAACGTGATAAAAAGGAGAAACTTTAAGGACGAAATAGAATTCACATTGGTTGCATGTTTCGGCAACTCTTTGTTCAGTAATATGAAATATACAACTTTAACCTACAAGCAAATCGAACAAATCAAATGATAAACAAAAAAAAAAAAAAAAGGAAATGACAACTCATCATCTAAAACGAAAAATAATAGCGGCGAAGAAATTAAATAATAAAAGAAGAGTGCTTCACTGCCGGAAGCCCAACACACCCCAACGATTGAGCATGGGGGCAGCATAAATTCAGCAGTCATCAACAAGAAGTCAATCATCACCTCCAACACACCCCAACGATTGAGCATGGGGGCAGCATAAATTCAGCAGTCATCAACAAGAAGTCAATCATCACCTCCATCGTCATTCAACCGTCATCAGCATTCATCGCATCTTCCTAAGATAAGTCAAATTTTTGTCAATTATGAACTTCATATCCCTTTCTTTTATGTATTAATTAACAAAAAAAAAAAAAAAAAAAAAAAAAAAAGGGAAAAACAAAATTTTTTTTTCTTCTAAATAATAACCAGGAAAATTTTTTTTACATTATACTAGTAATTGCAATCAATGCTCATTTATTTGTGTCTGGCAGCGGCTAAATGTCATTTAATGTCAATCTAGATATTGCGGAAGTAAGAAAGGAATTCAATAGAGCATATAAATGCTTGAACGTGAAGAAAATTCCTTCAGAAGGTACCAGAAATAGGCATCTAAAAACCTTGGTAGTACAACACAATAGGTTAGCAGATATTTGCAGACAAAAATTTCAAACCTTGACAAGGGAACACAAAGTTTATATTGGAAGGATTTCTAGCAAACTCAAATCAAGGCTTTCTGAGATACTTTCCAAATTTGATATCACCGAAAGACCATCGGATGATATATTCAATCATTTCCAACTTAATATAGCATTACAAGAGAGTTCAGATTCCGAAACCGAAACCGATAATAACATTTCCTACCTATACGAAAGCAATGACTCAGAGGGAAAAATGGCTCAAACAGTAACGGAATTTCTGAATAATGCAGCTAAGCTTCTGCCTGATTTCGATGGCAAAGCCGAAAGTCTTCAAGCCTTTCTTAAGGCACTAGAGCTTATAAATTTGATTAAAGGTCCTCATGAAGAGGCTGCCGTGACATTGATTCAAACAAAGTTGAAAGGTGCAGCCTTCAACGTTACTGCGAACGAAACCACAATAGAGAGCATCCAAAGAAAGTTAACCAGTTCCATAAAAGGAGATTCATCGGAATCTCTGGCAGCTAAACTGTTAAACGTAAAGCAAAATAAAAATGCCAACATGGTGGCAAAGGAGGTAGAGGAGATAACAAACTTATTAGAATCAGCTTACATATCTGAAGGTATCCCCTCGGAGGCCTCGCAAAAACTGGCAAGACAATTCGCAGTAAAATCTTTAATCAAAAATACCCAATCGGAACGCACTAAAATTATAATGGAGGCAGGACAGTTTAATACAGTAGGAGAGGCAATCACAAAATTCGTCAACTCTGCTGAATCCAGTCCGTCTGCAGTCAGTGTCTTATTTGCAAATGGATTATAACGCGGTTCCTTTAATGGTCGGGGCCGTGGTAGATATCCAAGAAATAATAACTTCCGTGGTAGAGGTGGCCAAAATGGCTACAATCGAAATTATAATAATTATAATGGAAATTTTAATAGGCCTTATAACAACAACAACAATAATAATTATAATGGAAATTTTAATAGGCCTTATAACAACAACAACAACAATAACAGTTATCGTGGCAGACCCAACTATAATAATAATGGGTACCAAAATAACAGCAACAGGCAGTTCAATGCAAGTCCCTGTGAAAATGATTCACAGGACCAGGGAAACTATCAGTTTCCCCTGAGCAATTCGGGGGAACAAGAAACCCAACAGCTACAACAACAATAGAAACTTCTTTGTACACTCTTAATTTAAATTTCACTAGCTACATAACGTTCAATACAAATTTCACTAACTTTCCAATCACACTTCTTATAGACACCGGGGCACACATATCACTAATTAAAGAATGCCAAATTTCAAATCATAAATCTATCCAATTTAATCAGTTATGCAAAATAAAAGGTATAGGCGAAGGCTCAATTCTCTCAGTGGGTTCAATTTTAGGTAATATCTGTAAAAATAATCACTATTTCTCACACAAATTCCACGTAGTGGAATCAACTTTTCCAATCCCGTGTGACGGCATTTTAGGATTAGATTTCATTAAAAAATACAATTGTATACTAGATTACTCGAAAGGTAACGGTTATTTGGAAATCAAAAAGGAAAATAATGTAACTTCAATAGCAATGGAACCATCAATATCCAAAAATTCAATCTCTTTGCCTGCTCGCGCTGAAGTTTATCGGCGTCTTGATGCCACAAATTTAAAAGAAGACTTATTCGTGCCGGCTCAAGAAATAGAGACAGGAATTTTCGTTAGCAATTGCATACTTTTCAAAACGCATCCATATATAAAAATAGTAAATACAACCGATAAAAACATAATTTTGCAAAACAGATCCATTACAACAGAAAAATTAGATAATTATCACGTAATTAATTTAAAAGAGGTCCATAATGAGACAGTAGATGAAAATAGAAGAAAAGAAATTCTTAAAAAGCTTACAAAAAATTTTCCGAATTTGGCAGCCAATGAATTAACATCACCATGCAGCAAGTTCACAGACATTTTTTCCTTAGAATCAGACAAAATAACAACAAATAATTTTTATAAACAGAAATTACGTCTAAATGATCCGAATCCCGTTTACATTAAAAATTATAGAATTACGGAAACCCAAAAACCAGAAATTTTGAAACAAGTAGAAAAACTAAAAAATGATGATATAGTAGAACCATCAGTTTCAGAGTATAACAGGCCCCTACTGTTAGTACCGAAAAAATCTCTTCCGGGTGAAACAGCGAAAAGATGGAGACTTGTAATAGATTACCGACAAGTTAATAAAAAATTGCTATCAGATAAATTTCCTCTCCCCAGAATAGATGATATTTTAGACCAACTGGGCAGAGCGAAGTATTTTTCTTGTTTGGACTTAATGTCAGGATTCCATCAAATAGAACTATCGGAAGAATCCAGGGACATAATATCATTCTCAACACATCAAGGCTCATTTAGATTTAAAAGATTTTCTTTCGGATTAAAAATAGCACCAAATTCGTTTCAACGAATGATGACGTTAGCATTTGCAGATCTTAAACCGGAACAGGCATTCGTATATATGGATGACCTAATAGTCATAGGATGCTCAGAAAAGCATATGCTCCAAAACTTAACAGATGTTTTCAAAATTTGCAGAAAATATAACCTTAAACTTCATCCAGATAAATGTCTATTTTTCAAACAAGAAAAAACATTTTTAGGACACAAATGCACCGATAAGGGAATTTTACCAGATGACAGTAAATTTGAAATAATAAAAAACTATCCAAAACCCACAGACGCAGACTCAGCACGCAGTTTTGTAGCCTTTTGCAATTACTACAGAAGATTCATACCTAACTTTGCAGATCATGCAATACATATAACAAGGTTAACTAGAAAAAAAGTGCAATTCATTTGGAGTGAAGAATGCGAAAAAGCCTTCTTATATCTAAAACAGGCACTTCTATCTCCTAAAATACTCCAATACCCAAATTTCGAAAAACCCTTTTACATAACAACAGATGCAAGCAAAATCGCATGCGGTGCGGTACTTAGCCAATTATACAACGACACCCATTTACCAATTGCCTTTGCCTCAAGAGCTTTCACAAAGGGAGAAAGCAATAAGTCAGTAATAGAGCAAGAATTAACGGCAATTCATTGGGCAATTAATTATTTCCGACCATATGTGTATGGCAGACATTTCACAGTCCGCAGCGATCACAAGCCACTTACATATTTATTTTCATTAATAAATCCGTCCTGAAAATTAAATAGAATCCGTCTTAACCTTGAAGAATATAATTTTACAGTAGAGTATATGGGCCAAAATTCTTTTTAATGCCTAAATTTCTGTCTCTGTCAACGAAAATCAGTGTTCGTAAAAGAGACAATCAAATAAATAACAAATAAATTTTACCTAAAAATGTATGAATAACGAAATAAAATACTGTAGTCCAATTGGAAAAAATCGAACATTACCAAACTTCCATCTTGTTTACTCGCAAATTACAGTAACATTGTTGTCTTGTTTGGCAAGACAAGACAAGATAAGACAACAATGTTACCGTAATTTGCGAAGGAAAAAAATTTAGTTTTGTTAATCATTGATTTTTTTCAATTCGACTAGAGTATTTTATTTCGTTATTCATGAATTTTTTGTTAAAATTAATTTTTTATTAATATGGTTTGCTCCTTCAGAAAAACTGATTTTCATTGACAGGGACAGAAGTGAAGGCATTAAAAAGAATTTTGGCCCATATAAAAGGAAAAGAAAATTGCGGTGCCGATGCACTTTCGCGAATAAGCATAAAAGAATTCAAAGATATAAGTCAAGGTCACGAAATACTCGCGATCACTCGTTCGAAAAATAAACAACAGAACGTAACCAATGACAATGCAAATAGTAACGTGGAGGTAGAAAATGAAAGAAAGAAAAATACAAAAACGGCACCACGTTGCTATGAAGCATTAAATTACTCTGAAGTGAAAAAAATTCCAAAACTACAATTCTCGCTTCAAAAAGAGAGAAAAATTTTTTCGATTAGACATGGTAAAGTAAAAATCTTCGAATTAAATATTCAATCTTATGTTATTAATGGGAAAGTGACTCTAAAGGATCTATTCCCAAGGCTTGAAAGAGAAGCCTATAACGCAGGAATTGAAAAATTACAGATTAATGCAAGAGATGATATTTTTAAAGAATTATCCATGGAAAAATTTAAAGAGCTAGCAAATATATATTTAAAGCGCTTAATAATAACGAAAACAGCCGAAGTAAAAACAATTGAAAATAAAGAAGAAAAGAAGAATTTATTAAAACTTTATCATGACAACCCAATGCAAGGAGGTCACGCAGGAGTAACTAGAATGTTAAAAAGACTCAGAAATTTTTATTATTGGACAAATATGGCACGAGATGTAAAACAGTTCATTAAAAACTGCACCAAATGCACTTTAAATAAACCCAAATTTTCAACAAAAGAAAATTTATTAACAACTCCAACCCCCTTAAAAACTTTTGACACAATTCTTGTAGACACAATAGGACCCTTACCCAAAACGGAATATGATTATGAATATGCAGTTACAATAATTTGCGATTTATCGAAATATTTGATTGCAGTTCCAATTAAAAATAAATCAGCAAACGCTGGTGCAACAGCAATTGTCGAAAATTTTATATTGCAATTTGGCCCTATGAAAACAGTTATTACAGACAAGGGAACCGAATACAAAAATCAATTATTTACCGAATTACCGAATTAAAATTTTAGGAATTTCACACAATACATCAACTGCTTATCACCACCAAACACTAGGAACAATAGAAATATCACACAGAACATTTAACGAGTACCTTAGATCATATATTTCAGTAGACAGAACAGATTGGGATAAATGGCTTAAATAACAGGTTGGCTGATAAGTCCCCGGTCTGACACATAGATGGCGTCGCTAGTATTAAATGCATATTATTTTTATATAGTGGCAACCTTCAAATGATTCGTGTCAAAATTTGACGTCAGTAAGTCAATTAGTTTGTGAGATAGAGCGTCTTTTGTGAAGCAACTTTTGTTATTGTGAAAAAAATGGAAAAAAAGGAATTTCGTGTTTTGATAAAATACTGTTTTCTGAAGGGAAAAAATACAGTGGAAGCAAAAACTTGGCTTGATAATGAGTTTCCGGACTCTGCCCCAGGAAAATCAACAATAATTGATTGGTATGCCAAATTCAAGCGTGGTGAAATGAGCACGGAGGACGGTGAACGCAGTGGACGCCCGAAAGAGGTGGTTACCGACGAAAACATCAAAAAAATTCACAAAATGATTTTGAATGACCGTAAAATGAAGTTGATCAAGATATCAGAGGCCTTAAAGATATCAAAGGAACGTGTTGGTCATATCATTCATCAATTTTTGGATATGAAAAAGCTCTGTGCAAAATGGGTGCCGCGCGAGCTCACATTTGACCAAAAACAACAACGTGTTGATGATTCTGAGCGGTGTTTGCAGCTGTTAACTCGCAATACACCCGAGTTTTTGCGTCGATATGTGACAATGGATGCAACATGGCTCTATCACTACACTCCTGAGTCCAATCGACAGTCGGCTGAGTGGACAGCGATCGGTGAACCGTCTCCGAAGCGTGGAAAGACTCAAAAGTCCGCTGGCAAAGTAATGGCCTCTGTTTTTTGGGATCGGCATGGAATAATTTTTATCGATTATCTTGAGAAGGGAAAAACCATCAACAGTGACTATTATATGTCGTTATTGGAGCGTTTGAAGGTCGAAATCGCGGCAAAACAGCCCCATATGAAGAAGAAAAAAGTGTTCCACTAAGACAACGCACCGTGCCACAAGTCATTGAGAACGATGGCAAAAATTCATGAATTAGGCTTCGAATTGCTTCCCCACCCACCGTATTCTCCAGATCTGGCCCCCAGCGGCTTTTTCTTGTTCTCAGACCTCAAAAGGATGCTCGCAGGGAAAAAATTTGGCTGCAATGAAGAGGTGATCGCCGAAACTGAGGCCTATTTTGAGGCAAAACCGAAGGAGTACTACCAAAATGGTATCAAAAAATTGGAAGGTCGTTATAATCGTTGTATCGCTTTTGAAGGGAACTATGTTGAATAATAAAAACGAATTTTGACAAAAAAATGTGCTTTTCTTTGTTAGACCGGGGACTTATCAGCCAACCTGTTACTTTACATATTGCTACAATACCACTCCATCAACGGTGCATGGTTTCTGCCCGTATGAGCTCGTTTACGGCAGACTACCCAACAATATCGAATGTTTGAAATCTAACACAGTCGATCCAATATATAATTTCGAGGCATATGACAAAGAGGTTAAATAAAGACTCCAAATGGCCCAAAAAAGAGCAAAAATTCTGATCGAAAAGTACAAAACACAGCAAAAAGAAATACATGATAGAAAGACAAATCCACAGAATCTCAAAATTGGAGACTTTGTTATTTTAGAAGACCCTGCCAGACACAAACTCGATCCAATTTATTCAGGTCCCTATAAAGTAAAAGATATAGATGACAAAAATAATTGTATAATTGAAATAGGACCAGAAAAAAACATAAAAGTGCATAAGGATCGTGTAAAAATTGTAAATTCATAAATTTAACCAACACATATATTTCATTAAAGTGTAAATTTTATATCTTTCATTTTAAGCATTATATAATTTTTTTATCGTTAATATTTTAGCGTTAGACTGGCCAGTCGAAACTTAAGATCCATAGAATAAGAGTAGAAAATAGGTAGATAAGACTCGAAATTAAGAAAGTAGATAGGATTCAAAATTAAGGATTTGATAATAAAACCATATATATATATAATATATATAATTAAAAGCCCTTAAATAAATAAGTAAGAAAAAAAATTTTAAGAATAATTTTTTTGTACAGAATGGTGTAGGTAATTAAAATTCAAACTTCAAAAAGAATGATCCTCCAATAAATAAATCCAAATTGAAGGATCATTCTCCAAAAAGGGAAGGTGTAGTATATTTTGACACACCCTAACTCAGTCCCAACTTTGTTGCCACATTTATTCCAAACAAACCATTTCCTGCATTGCTGTAATATTTACTCTAGATAACCCATTCCATACATTGTCGCAATATTTACAGAAAGAGGTCAATAAAAATATGCGGCTTCGATTGCGATTCTCTAATTCCAAAGAATCCAAACCAATGACCCACTTCAAGTACGATTCCCTATTTCCAAACAGTGTAAACAATTGATCTATTTAACTCTTGCTTTTGTTCTTTCGCTTTGCTTCGGCCAAGCGAAGCCGCGGTCAAGCGAAGCCGCGCTTTGACCGTTTATATTTTCTTCCGCACGTTTCCCAACAAATACTTACACCATTCTAATCGTTTATTAGGTCATAAAATATTTTGCCTACATATGTAAAATTCTTTTTCTTTTTCCAACTTCTTTTGTTTAGATTTAAGTAGTATACAGGGTGTTTCGCATAAGGATGTATATCCGAAAGGAGGTGATAAGGGTGCTCAATATGGACCAAAAATCGTATGGGAGGGGGGGGGGGGGGGGGTTGAAAATGCTCCCCTAAGGAGTTAGAGGGCCTTAAAGTTTTAGGCAGTAAGTCGAGAAAAAAAATTCTATCACGATAACGGTTCATCGTAGAACAAAAACTGTTAAGCGGTTTGAAAGCCAATTCTATGGGCTTTTAGGCAAAATTAAATTCATGGTAAGAATTTAAGCCAATGATGGTTAATTAAGCGGTCAAAATCAAAAATTCTGAAAAAATTCTATTTTTTTTTCAAAATCCTCGATTAATTTACTTCAAATCTGTGGTACATTTGTTATACCTTATTAGCGGTTTAACCTCAGGAAAAATTAATTAAAAAATCAAATTAAATAATCTCAGCAGAAAATTACCAATTTTTCCAGTTAAAGTTCGTATAATTTTAAACCAAAATTTGTCTTAAATAAGAAATTGCTGGCTGGCCATTGTAAGCCAAAGATTGCTCTTTTAAGAATTTCATCACATAAAAAAAGTTCAAGTTTGTTTATAAATCCTATTTTTCCTGAGGTTAAACCGCTAATAAGGTATAACAAATGTACCACAGATTTGAAGTAAATTAATTAATGATTTTGAAAAAAATTAGAAAAGTATGTGTTAATAGGACCTTTTTCATACCAAAATGGCTCTCTAAGTAAAAAAAATAGAATTTTTGACTTTGACCGCTAAATTAACCATCATTGGCTTAAATTCTTACCATGAATTTAATTTTGCCTAAAAGCCCATAAAATTGGCTTTCAAACCGCTTAACAGTTTTTTTTCTACGATGAACCGTTATCGTGATAGAATTTTTTTTCTCGACTTACTGCCTAAAAACTTTAAGGCCCTCTTACTCCTTAGGGGAGCATTTTCCACCACCCCCCCCCCCCCCCCCTCCCATACGATTTTTGGTCGATATTGAGCACCCCTATCACCTCCTTTCGGATATACATCCTTATGCGAAACACCCTGTATAAGTGACAAATTGGTTTCAATAAAGAACAGTTGAAGTTGAACACTCCTTGGGAGAATGAATTGGTGTTTTACTACTCCAAGTGTTTACAGTATCCTTTGCTTTGTTAATGAGGAAACTTGCTTCTTCAAGTTTCTTCACAAGAACGAGCTCTATACTTCCAGCATATCTACGTAGAGCCCATTAGAAGTAACTCAAAGTACTTCTTCGTATTTTTTTTGCATCTGTTTAGTATAGGAAATTTACTTACTGCATATCTGCGCAGAGCCCATTAAGGGAATACCCTTAATATTATATATAGACTTTGATGCAGGCATAGAATACATCCTTAGTGTGGCGGGTGTTGTGAGTTACAACATTCGTGTACTCACTGTACTACCTAGCGTGAACTGAGCAGCAGAAAAAGTCAATCGTTTTCGCAAGAACAGCGAATAACAGACAGAAGCGAACAAAAAAAATGCAACGATCGAAGACGATGACGCAATATCTTCACCAAAGCAGAACTAGAACTGGAACGCAGAAGTAGGTCAGCGATAATGAGAACGACGACTACGTCAGCACCAGCTGATATACGAAGTTATGGAGAAAAGCGAAATTGGGCTATAGTTGATTCCACAACAGCAGTTCATCATTGCGGAAGTGTTCCAGATTTGGCGAGAAAGTGCAGCATAAGCACTTTCCCCTTATAAAAGGGAAGCATCAACATCGACAACGGGACTCTTAATTTAGTATTCAAAGTCTCAACTCCGTTGCACGTACTCACCTAAGGGCCACGACCAGCGGCGGATTAGAGTGTAATGAGGCCCGGGGCTTATATAGTGATGGGGCCCCCTGATGCTCTTTTTGGCGCAGTTTTTGAAAAGGAATAACTGTTAAAATCAATTTAAGTTCAAGATGAGTTATTAGTACAATATAAATTCTTTCAAATGAAATGAACAGTAAGATAAACAATTTATATACATATAATTTAATTTTTTATTTCATGAATTTTAAGACCTTAAAGCGATTTTACTCGAAAAATATTTTTAGAAATATTTTGATGATATTTTATTTGGACACTCGGGGCCCGTTGCCAGTTGGGGCCCGGGGCTATAGCCCCAGCTAGCCCTACCTTAATCCGGCACTGGCCACGACAGCGGAGCGTAGACTTAATTGTTAGATAGGGAATTAGGGAAGTCTTTTCGAGTCAACTAGGAGCTAGAGTAGGATCGAAACATTGTAATTAAAATAACAAGTAAATTAATAAAAGGACTTAAATGAATTCTCTGTGTCCTGGATTTTATTTATAAAGGATTTTTAGGTCTATGTAGTAGTCTGGAGGAGCCAGACAGATACATTCCCCTAATAACCACAACATTTTGGCGCAGCCGGTATTCGACCGACTTTCGGTTGGATTCGAATCAAGGATAAGAATTTTTAAGAAACTTTCCTAATGCGTTTGTGCGGTGTGGCATATGAAAATAAGAGTTGAGTGAAGCGGAACCTTTTTTGGTTTTAAAACCTCACAAAATCATACCCGGGTGAACGAAGCTCTAAAATCCATGTATCAAGCGGCGCAAGCGGTTGCGGTAGCTCAATCGAAGTAGGTATCCAGGGGTAACGTTTGATCGTGCTCTGCCGGTACTCCTTTGAGAAAAATTTTTTATCCTGTGAAAAAAAAAAAAAATTGTAATTAATTTTTTTTTAAGAACGGAACAGTGAGATTCATTAGTCCAAAAGCATAAAAAAAAATCAACGGCAGATTCATCGCTGACGAGGGAATACATTGAGAAAAAATGTTAGCAAACGGAAGAATGAAAATGGTGAGTACAGAATTTTAACTAACATATTTAACTAACATATTATATTTAAAATTTTTGCGAAAATTTCCTATGGAACAGGAATTAGGAAAACTAAGACAGACTCTACATCAGTCAGAAATAGATGCGAAATCAATTGTAGCAGGTACGTGGGAATTAGTAAAGGAGGTAAATTTGAATAAGGAAATCTCGCAACTAATTAAAGATCAAGCCGTGTTAGGCCAATTTACGAAATGGCTCAAGTCCACTTTTTATACCCAGCGTAAGCGGGGTATATTAGTTTTGTGCGAATCTTGTAACAGGGAGAACTAAGCTCCGGAGATATAGACATATATATATAGAAATGATCAGGATCAAAAACTGAATCGATTTAGACATGTCCGTCTGTCCGTCCGTCTGTCCGTCTGTCCGTCCGTCCGTGGTCAGATCTCCTCCGAAACGGCTAGACCAATCAAGTCGAAATTTGGCACACAGGTATATCGGGATCCGAGTATGATCCTAAGTAAAAATCCGCACATCCAAAAACACATCCACCCACTGCCACGCCCACAAATGAATATAATGTGTTTTCAGTAAAATGATTGTAACTTGCGAACCACTCAACACTTTCCATTGATATTTGGTGTACTGGTAAAATACAAAAAGGCACATATCCTGGAAAAAAATGGACGCCGCCCTCCGTGAGCCACGCCCACAAATAAGCCCACAAATAAGAGCTTATCGTAACTTGTGAAGTAAAAGGCGTAGAAGGTTCAAATTCGCAACATAGGTTGACCAAGGCGAATGAAAGGTATAGGAAAAAAATGTATATGGCTTGCCCACTTCCACGGCCACAAATGGAGATTTTTCGTAACTTCCGAATTAATACGCGTAGACGCTTCAAATTCGTAACATAGGTTGACCAAGGCAAACGAAAGCTGTAAGGAAAAAATTTAACTGGCCCGCCCGCTGCCACGCCCACAAATGAAGATTTTTTGTAACTTCCGAAGTAAAAGGCGTAGAAGCTTCAAATTCGCAACATAGGTTGACTAAGGCGAATGAAAGGTGTAGGTAAACATTTTATGTGGCCCGCCCACTGCCACGCCCACAAATGAAGGTTTTTCGTAACTTCCGAAGTAAAAGGCGTAGAAGCTTCAAATTCGGAACATAGGTTCACCAAGGCGAATGAAGGGTGTAGGGAAATAATTTATGTGGCCCTCCCACTGCCACGCCCACAAATAGAGAAGAAAAACATAGTGCACTCATAATGTCGGGACGCTGGGTATTTCAAAGTCGGGCTTGACCGACTTTGGCTTTCTTACTTGTTTTCTACTATGGAGGGAACCTGTTTCCCGGATAAGAAACCAGCAGTACTCTCCCATCATTGCCTCATCCCAAAAACCTTGATAGCGGCGTTCTATGGCTGGCGGTTTGATCAAGAAAGGTTAAAAATTTGAATGTTTCTTGAAGTGACAATGCTCTACTCTTATGCCTCAAGAAATTATAAAAATATGTACGTTCTTAAAAGCTGCGTGCAATCCTTAACGGGTACCTGATTAAGGAAATTTTTATGGGTACATTTTAAGTTAACATCACTTCCTTGTTTCCATTATTGAAAGTTATTTCGAAGCCATAAGACGTTAATTTCATAGCGAAAAAATGAGTAATCCACATCGCATATATAACTGTAAAAACTATGCAAATAGGTTCTGCTATATCTGTGGATCATACATTTTTGTGTCACCACCAAAGTTTACAAACTCATTGCAAATAGCATATCGTTTGTATTTCAAAATAACACCAGATAACCTCAATGAGTCGTGGACCCCGAAAGTTTTATGTAATTCATGTAGAACTAGCTTAAATATGTGGATGCCTGGCGCGAAGTAAGTAAATATCATTGTAAACTTTGAAATATATAGCTTTAACATATAATGGTACTATATTTAAGGCGCTACTTGCGGTTTGACGTTCCTGCAATTTGGCGACAGCTGATGTGCCATGAGGTTGATTGCTACATTTGTTTGACCAAAATAAAGCAATGCGGACGTCCTCGAAGCGTAGAATGGGCAGAGGCTCAGTCTTTTTCGAAACCACGTAGTCATTCCCCATCAGTTCCGTACCCTGTATGTCCTAAAAGGAAACGCGACTGTCGAAGTTCTTCCGAATCGGGTGATTCCAGCGATACACATCGTCTCTCACTCAATCCGAATTCAATGATTGGGTAAGGGACTTAGAGCTGACGAAAGAAAAATCGGAATTGCTAGCATCACGTATGAAAGAAAGGAATTTCGTGACTCGTGACGTTAAAGTCTAATATCATCGTACTCGTCATGAACGTTTTGCTTTTTATTATAAAAAAAAGATAATGTTTGCTATTGCCAGGACATAAGTGGACTGTTCGAAGAGCCATATGATCCAAATGAATGGCGGTTGTTCAATGATAGCAGCAAACTATGCTTAAAATCTGTTCTTTTACACCAAAGTAACAAGAAGCCTTCGATTCCTGTGGCACACGCTGTTAATATGAAAGAATCGTATGCAACAATGTCGTTACTGCTAGATTTAATCAATTACAAAGACCATAATTGGAAAATATGTGGGGATTTGAAAGTAGTTGCTATGTTAACTGGCTTGCAACAAGGCTACACCAAATTCATGTGCTTTTTGTGTAAATGGGATAGCCGAGCACGTGGCAAGCATTATGTTCAAAAACATTGGCCGGAAAGGACCAGTTTTGATGTAGGCAAAGAAAATGTCAAATGTAAACCTCTCGTCAAACAAGACCGAATAATAATGCCGCACACTTTACGACGCTGTAGCGAATAGGCTCCTTATGTGTAAGTATTAACTGCATATCTCAGTGTAGGCTCTTATACGCGTATGTCAAGTAATCAAAAAGTGGAGTGCGACTTTCTGGCCTTAATTCGCCAGACAAACGAACATAAAAATTTTTTCCCAAAAAAACAAACTAGACGCTGACTTCGAAGGTTTTAAATTTTGAAGAATTTAAGAGTCGTGAATACACTTGTCTCTCTAACACATTGTGAGGTCGAAGGGAAAAATCAATTTTTCTGTATTTTTGCTTAATTACTTATAACTTTCACATTTTTAATGCGAATTTAATCAAAGTAAGCTTTCTCTCTTCCTAAAAGATCGTTCTTCGAAGCCAAAGAAAGAAAATAAATTTAAAAAAATTTTTTCATGGTGCAAATTAGACTGAAAGTGATTTTTTTATTGAAATTTTGTTAAAAACTAAACAAATTTCTGGAAAACTTCATTAATAGCTTCTACGTGTATATTTGGATTAAAGAATGTTCTGGGCACTGTTGGTAGATAATTTACCTGCCTTTAAATTCATAGCTTAAAATTTAGAATCGGTTAAATATGTTCGGAGAGAATTGCAATTTACTAACCATACTTTTTTTCAAAACTAAAAAAACCGAAAATAGCCCATTTCTCAAAAACTATTCTTCCTAAAATTTTTTTGATGACATATTCGGATTCAGCACAAAATTTTACTTTAAAAATGACCATCAGATGGGCCAGGTCGCACAACTTTTTTTTTTTTGTAAACTAGTGTTATTAATGTTGATATACAGGGTGTCCCGTCAGGTAGTACATTCCTTTACAGGGGTGGTAGGGGAGTTCAAGATGAACAAAAAATCGTATGTGAGGTGGGGGTCCCAAATGCACCCCTGAGGAGTTATAGGGCCTTAAAGTTTTCTGGCACTTAGTCCCGAAAAACAATTCTCCCACGCTAGTGGCTTACTGTAGAAAAAAAATTGTAATGCGGTTTGAAAGCCAATTGTACAGGCTTTTGGGCAAAATTGAATTTATGGTCAAAACTGCAGTTATTGTGTGAAAAATAAACACTCAAAGTCAAAAATTGTGAAAAAATTTCAATTATTGTACTTTGGGAGCCATTTTGGTATGGAAAAGGTCCAATTAAGACATGCTTTTTTAATTTTTTTTTAAATCTTCGATTTAAAAACGAACTTCAACTTTTTTTTATGTGATGAAATTCTTAAAATAGCAATCTTTGGCTTAACAGGTTGGCTGATAAGTCCCCGGTCTGACACATACATGGCGTCGCTAGTATTAAATGCATATTATTTTTATATAGTGGCAACCTTCAAATGATTCGTGTCAAAATTTGACGTCAGTAAGTCAATTAGTTTGTGAGATAGAGCGTCTTTTGTGAAGCAACTTTTGTTATTGTGAAAAAAATGGAAAAAAAGGAATTTCGTGTTTTGATAAAATACTGTTTTCTGAAGGGAAAAAATACAGTGGAAGCAAAAACTTGGCTTGATAATGAGTTTCCGGACTCTGCCCCAGGAAAATCAACAATAATTGATTGGTATGCCAAATTCAAGCGTGGTGAAATGAGCACGGAGGACGGTGAACGCAGTGGACGCCCGAAAGAGGTGGTTACCGACGAAAACATCAAAAAAATTCACAAAATGATTTTGAATGACCGTAAAATGAAGTTGATCAAGATATCAGAGGCCTTAAAGATATCAAAGGAACGTGTTGGTCATATCATTCATCAATTTTTGGATATGAAAAAGCTCTGTGCAAAATGGGTGCCGCGCGAGCTCACATTTGACCAAAAACAACAACGTGTTGATGATTCTGAGCGGTGTTTGCAGCTGTTAACTCGCAATACACCCGAGTTTTTGCGTCGATATGTGACAATGGATGCAACATGGCTCTATCACTACACTCCTGAGTCCAATCGACAGTCGGCTGAGTGGACAGCGATCGGTGAACCGTCTCCGAAGCGTGGAAAGACTCAAAAGTCCGCTGGCAAAGTAATGGCCTCTGTTTTTTGGGATCGGCATGGAATAATTTTTATCGATTATCTTGAGAAGGGAAAAACCATCAACAGTGACTATTATATGTCGTTATTGGAGCGTTTGAAGGTCGAAATCGCGGCAAAACAGCCCCATATGAAGAAGAAAAAAGTGTTCCACTAAGACAACGCACCGTGCCACAAGTCATTGAGAACGATGGCAAAAATTCATGAATTAGGCTTCGAATTGCTTCCCCACCCACCGTATTCTCCAGATCTGGCCCCCAGCGGCTTTTTCTTGTTCTCAGACCTCAAAAGGATGCTCGCAGGGAAAAAATTTGGCTGCAATGAAGAGGTGATCGCCGAAACTGAGGCCTATTTTGAGGCAAAACCGAAGGAGTACTACCAAAATGGTATCAAAAAATTGGAAGGTCGTTATAATCGTTGTATCGCTCTTGAAGGGAACTATGTTGAATAATAAAAACGAATTTTGACAAAAAAATGTGCTTTTCTTTGTTAGACCGGGGACTTATCAGCCAACCTGTTACAATGGCCAGCCAGCAATTTCTTATTTAAGACAAATTTTGGTTTAAAATTATACGTATTTTTGTTGGAAAAATTGGTAATTTTTTGCTGAGATTATTTAAATTGATTTTAAAAAAAGTTCAAGTTCGTTTTTAAATCCTATTTTTCCTGAGGTTAAACCGCTTATAAGGTATAACAAATGTACCACAGATTTGAAGTAAATTGATCGGAAATTTAAAAAAAAATTAAACAAGTAAGAAAGCTAAAGTCGGCCAAGCCCGACTTTGAAATACCCAGCGTCCCGACATTATGAGCGCACTATGTTTTCCTTCTCTATTTGTGGGCGTGGCAGTGGGGGGGCCACATAAATTATTTCCCTACTCCTTTCGTTCGCCTTAATGAACCTATGTTGCGAATTTGAAGCTTCTACGCCTTTAACTTCGGAAGTTACGAAAAATCTTCATTTGTGGGCGTGGCAGTGGGCGGGCCACATAAAATTTTTTCCTACACCTTTCATTCGCCTTGGTGAACCTATGTTGCGAATTTGAAGCTTCTACGCCTTTTACTTCGGAAGTAACAAAAATTCTTCATTTTTGGGCGTGGCAGTGGGCGGGCTACATACATTTTTGTTCCTACACCTTTAATTTGCCTTGGTCAACCTATGTTGCGAATTTGAACCTTCTACGCCTTTTACTTCACAAGTTACGATAAGCCCTTATTTGTGGGCGTGGCTCACGGAGGGCGGCGTCCATTTGTTGCCAGGATATGTCCCTTTTCGTAGTTTACCAGTACACCAAATATCAATGGAATGTGTTGAGTGGTTCGCAAGTTACAAGCATTTTACTGAAAACACATTATATTCATTTGTGGGCGTGGCAGTGGGCGGATGTCTAGCATTTTTACTTAGGATCATACTCGGATCCCGATATACCTGTGTGCCAAATTTCGACTTGAATGGTCCAGCCGTTTCGGAGGAGATCCGACCACGGACGGACGGACAGACGGACGGACGGACAGACGGACAGACGGACGGACGGACAGACGGACATGTGTAAATCGATTCAGTTTTTGATCCTGATCATTTCTATATATATATGTCTATATCTCCGGAGCTTAGTTCTCCCTGTTACAAGATTCGCACAAAACTAATATACCCCGCTTACGCTGGGTATAAAAAGCATGTCTTAATTGGACCTTTTCCATACCAAAATGGCTCCCAAAGTAAAATAATTGAAAATTTTTTCAGAATTTTTGACTTTGAGCGTTTATTTTTTCACACAATAGTGGTATTCAAGCAACAGTGCAAACGCAGTGTGCAATATTTGCACTTGTCAAATTGCGTACAAAAAAAGCAGTGCAAATATTGCACACTGCGATTTCCACTGTTGCTTGAATACCACTAATAACTACAGTTTTGACCATCAATTCAATTTTGCCCAAAAGCCTGTACAATTGGCTTTCAAACCGCATTACAATTTTTTTTCTACAGTAAGCCACTAGCGTGGGAGAATTGTTTTTCGGGACTTAGTGCCAGAAAACTGTAATTAAATAATAACTCTTTTTTATAATGTTTAGAATTTATTTATATTTTATTGAGCAATAGGCTGTATACAGCATAAGCCAGTATCAACACCTATTGCTTTGAGAGTTAAAACTTAATTGTTTCTATCTTAGAAAGTAACATCGTATTTATACAATTCGGACAAAGGGAGTGAGTTCGCATG
Source organism: Chlorops oryzae (assembly GCA_020466095.1). NCBI lineage: Eukaryota > Metazoa > Arthropoda > Insecta > Diptera > Chloropidae > Chlorops > Chlorops oryzae. The sequence continues at coordinate 89,897,154 of CM035806.1, forward strand.
CTTAGCATATTTCTAATCTTTGGACTTTGAAATTGAGGGTTCAAGTTAAGGAATGCATTTGTCCCAATTTAATTCAGTATAAAAGTTGTGACTCATGTCAAATGCATTCTAACACGTGCTTGAGTTTCTATGATTTCTGTGAGCCGAGTTGTATGACTCAATCATTCTTTATTTACCGCAAATGGAATGTTAGAAATGTGCATGCATTGTTACAGTTTCTTTCAAGGTACTTGAACTCACAACACCTTCCCTTTTTGAAAAAAAAAAATTCTTAGTTTGCGAGAGAATTTTTTTTCTTTTGTGAATAGTTAAATGTATGTGGTATATATTGCTAAGTTATATGTTTTTGGTTACCCGCGTATGGGATTATAGCTATTGGTGAAGTTATGATTTATTGTATACAATGGTTAAGTTAATTGCAGTATATTTTTTTTTTTTTTTTTTTTTTTTTCATTTATTAATTTTTCTTTTTTGTTAAGTTGATGTCAAATATTTGCAATTAAGGTTTGTGAAATTAGGTATCATAATAAAATGAGATGTTGCGTGGTAGCTGAATATTTTCAATAAGTACTTATTTTGCTTATGCTAATTTATATCTATTTGTATGTATAAGATTTTCCTGTTTGTGAAGAAATTTTGAATTTACTTAAATGATTATTTTTTTTTTTTTGAAATGATGTAAGATGATTGATTAAAAAATTGTTTTTTTTTTTTTCAGTTACATTTTACTTAAAATTCGTCTTCGAATGTTGTACCCCATTTTTTATTATATTCTGCTATAGTGATCATTTTCATAGGGCCTACTTGATCGACTATCTTTTCTAATAAGTGGTTGTAAGGGTCTAAATATGTTGTTTTCTGTTTTATGGTACGGTCAAGAGATGTTCTCTGAAAAGCATTATCATTGCAATTGTACGTTACTTCGGGGTTCTTATAGGTTTTTTCTTTGATATTTCGAATTTTAATAGTTGCTTTTTGATGCAAAACTTTTCCCTGTGTATCATTTGAATTTTTCAATTTTTCTAATTTAAGAATATTTTTCCCCTTGCTTTCCGTTGTCGCATGTAATTCATTGCGTTTGAGATTCCTCATTGTATCGATCTTTCCGTGTCGATTTTCAAAAGGTCGATGTTTTTGTTCAATATTTATTTTGAGTTCTTTATTTTTCTTTGAAATATGTATTTTCGATGCCATATTTTTAATTTCTTCTTCATCTTTCTTTATTTTCAGTTCATGATTTTCATTTTGAAGTAATAATAATTGATTTTTTAACGGAACGATTTTCTCATTTGACTCTTTATTTGACGAATTTGTATCTCTTTTCATGGTTGCGAATTTCTTTTTAAAATTCTTTTTCAATTCTTTGATTTTTATTGACATATCCATAATTTTATCCTTTAAATTTTCTTGTTCAGATTTTGATTTTTCCAATTCTTGGTTCGCCTGTTTTTCATACTCGAGTGACAAAATGTTCTCTTGGTTTTTTTTCTCTAGCAGTTCTTGCCTATCAGCGATTTTAAGCGACGGTCTCCTCAATTCAATGGCACTTATGTCGATTTTCTGACTCATGATTTCATTTCGGTAGTTGTTGTAATTATTGTTACTATTTCTGTTATAACCGTTGCTGAAATTGTTTGTATGTTGGTGGTTATAGTTAATGTTCCCGTATCTGTAGTTCGAGTTACGATTTCTATTATATCCTCGATATGAACTCTGACCTCGATTAAAAGAATTATTTCGGCCTCTGTTTCTGCCGGAAAATTGTTGTCTGTTTATATAATTTATTTGAATCGTTCCTGTGCTTTCAGAACCTAACTCAACAAATTTACTTATTGCTTCACTAACTGACCCAAAGTGGCTTGCTTGCATCAGCATTTTTACTTCGTCTGATTTTGCATTTGTTTTAATTGCTTTGACTGCCGAATATGCTGTGTATTGTTTTGCAAGCGCCGGCGTTAAACCGTCTGAAATATATGCGCTTTCGAGCTGTGCAGCTAGGGTTTCTATTTATTTTGCAAAGTCGTGGTCAGATTTTTGTTGTTGTTTTATGCTGAGCATTCTTGTTGCAATCGAGTGTGCTGGCTCATGTTTCACATTTTGTTTTAATATGTTTTTTATTGCAATTATAGTATTTTCATTTGTTATCAGTCTGCCAACGTTTTGTGTTAATTTTGTTTTTATTAATAAAATTGCAATAGCTTCATGTTCGCCTTTGATGGTGTCAAGTAAATCTAGTGCACTAATGAATTTATTAAGGTTTTCGATTTTTCCATCGAATTCTGGTAATAGCTCTACAGCTGTGTTTATCAAGTCAATTGGTGTCATTTTGTTTGTTTTGGTCTGTTTTCTAAGTCAGAATATGTATGTTTCAAAAAGGAATAAGTAATTTGATTTTTAGATTATTAATAGGTAAATACTTATTAAATTATAGTATTGGAAAATATTTGTGTAAAAATATTGTTGCACATTTTTTTTTGTATAATAATTTTTTTTCATAATTAAAAAAATTTAAGTATGTACTTTCATTGACGAACAGATTATGCTCTATTTTGGGTGGCAAAATAAAATTCGTTTAATTCGAAAATGATTTATGTTTAAAGTTCAAATGAGAATTAACATTTAATATTTATTTAAATTTTTAATTGGTGCGTTAAAAAAAATTTAATTTGATTGAATATATATATAGGTGACTTAGCTGTTCACTCGTGGATTGTATAGATGGACAGATGTTTGCGTTGCCGGGCGTTGCTAGTGCTGCCACGGTTGATGGTTTCTAGTGTGCCGGGCGTTGCTAGTGCTGCCACGGTTGATGCGTTACAGATGATTTCGGTTGATGCGTTATATATGATTTTTGCTGCTGATAAATTGTTAAAGCTGTCCCCCATGCTCAATCGTTGGGGGGTGTTGGGCCTCAGGCTGGGAGGCACTCTTCTCATATATTTTTTAAGTTTGATTGACGTCCCTTAAAGTTGTATTAGTCCTTAGATGTGTTGAGAAGTTATGAATTGTTAACTTTTTCTCAATTAATTGTGTATTTTTTGGTTTACATAACCACAAGCCGTTCAAGCACTAAAGAATTTTGTTTTTTCGTTGTCAATCAAAATTAAATGTTTTTTTTTGTAAGATTTGAGCAAAATATTTATGCTTGAAAGTTTTATATAAAATTTTTTTTTTCGACAGTTATTTTAAAAAAATATAATATATTTTTTTTCGCACTTTGTCTTTTTCTTCTTCTTTTTACGCATTTTCACCATTTTCACTTTCACATTTTTATTTTTTATAATTTTTCCGCGCCAGGGTTCGCGTATGGCCAAGGATCGCCATGTAATTAAATAATAACTCTTTTTTATAATGTTTAGAATTTATTTATATTTTATTGAGCAATAGGCTGTATACAGCATAAGCCAGTATCAACACCTATTGCTTTGAGAGTTAAAACTTAATTGTTTCTATCTTAGAAAGTAACATCGTATTTATACAATTCGGACAAAGGGAGTGAGTTCGCATGCTTAGCATATTTCTAATCTTTGGACTTTGAAATTGAGGGTTCAAGTTAAGGAATGCATTTGTCCCAATTTAATTCAGTATAAAAGTTGTGACTCATGTCAAATGCATTCTAACACGTGCTTGAGTTTCTATGATTTCTGTGAGCCGAGTTGTATGACTCAATCATTCTTTATTTACCGCAAATGGAATGTTAGAAATGTGCATGCATTGTTACAGTTTCTTTCAAGGTACTTGAACTCACAACAAAACTTCAAGGCCCTATAACTCCTCAGGGGTGCATTTGGGACCCCCACCTCACATACAATTTTTTGTTCAGCTTGGACTCCCCTACCACCCCTGTAAAGGAATGTACTACCTGACGGGACACCCTGTATAATAAGTTGCTTTTTCTACGATAATCCTACTGGTACTTCGTATTTAGCTAAAATGATATCCTGTATTTCTGGTTCCTTTCCTTGTTTCTTCTCCTTTGTTTGTGTCTGTACTCGTTTGACGCAACACCATGTCGTTAGGAGAGCGCTCAGAGTGAGCACTGTGACAATAATCCCTGTCAGACTTTGTATGTTTCGATGGAATTTCAATTCCTGGAGCTCGTTTGTGACTGTATCCTGATTTAGTACTAGATCCTGGAAATCTGGTATATCCATAGTTAGCAGTGGATCACGGCCTTGAGGTACAACGAAAATTGGTTCATAGTTCATGACAGGTGAAGAAAATTTCAAATTTCCTAGTTGGATCGTGCAATTTTCGAATGATATGAGGAAGTTCCCCATCAAAACCAACCATCTTGAATCGCAGGTACTATTCAGCGCTGACTGATTTCCATTAACCAAAATAATAATATAATCCTCGAGCTCTAGAATTCAATTCAATTCAATTTATTCAATTCATTGTACATGTAAGACTTAAGTCTCCTATTGTTCTTCCATAGTATTAGATTAACATCATTAATGCTTAAAATTAAAACTTAATTCTAGCACTTATTCTTAAACGGTGGTAGTAAAATATTAGTTTAATGAATTCGAATTTAAATAAAAGTATATGAAAAAGTAGGAAGAGTGTGGAAGAATAGGAAAGTTGAGTAAGAAAGAATTGAATAGAAAGAATAGGATAGATGAAGATAAATTAATTTATTAATTAAAAAGCTCATTTACTGCCAACTTGAAGAACCTAAAATTCATTTCAGATTTAACATTATTTGATAATGCATTCCAAATCTTGACAACACTAACAAAGAACATTCTGGACGTAGACATATAATTAAACGTAGGGACTATGATGTTGCATGTGCGAGCAGATTGTGAGAAGACTAGATTTCTATACAGGTATTGAGGACATTTGGTATAAATTAATTTGTGAAGGAACAAAATGTTGCGAAGATTGAGGTAAGAGGGTAAACTGCGATTTAAAATTTGAGTGGCAAACACCGAAATATGGTCGTATTTTCTTCTGTTAAACACGAAACGTGCAGAATTATTAATCAGAAGTTGGAGCTTCTTCATAGATTGTGAGTCTAGGTTTCCATACACATTCGCTCCATACGTAATAAGAGGTAGAATTAATGTTTTTACTAGTTTAATTTTTATTTCAAGTGGAACAAAATGTGCAGTGTTCCATAGTTTTCTGAGCACATAATAACCTTTTTTGACGGTTTCGTTCACATGTTCAGAACAAGAGAGTCGAGAGCTCACCTTAAAGCCAAGACTCGTGACGCACGACTCATAATTCACAGATGTGGTACCAATAATAACATTAGGAATGTTGTCCAAGCTTTGTGAATGATGGGAAATCAGTAAAGCTTTAGTTTTAGAAATATTTAAATTTAGAACATTTATTTGAGCCCACGCTTGAACTGTAAGTCTTCATTCACTCGAAATATAAGGTCTTCCGAGAGCCCTATTGGTCTAGACAAATAAACTTGAGCATCATCGGCATACAAATGAATTGAGACATTCTTACAATTGTACACAATATCATTTATGAAAATGCTGAACAAAATGGGACCCAACATGGATCCCTGTGGGACTCCAGAAATGACATTTTTAAGGGCAGAATTTTGATTCTCTACACTAACCATCTGTAACCTTTCGTTAAGGTAGCTTCGTAGCAAGCACAGCGCAGTGGAATTGAAACCAAAATAGTGCTTAAGTTTTTGAAGAAGAAATTCATGATTAACAGTATCAAATGCTTTCGAGAAATCAAGTAACACTAAAATTGTAAGTTCACCTTTATCAAATGCTGGCCGAATAGCTTCAAATATTTTTAAAGTAGCTGTAGAGCAACTGTGATGGGATCTGTAGCCAGATTGATGTTCAGATAAAAGACTGTTTGCGTTCATGAACTCCATTATTTGTATCGATAGACACTTCTCAAACACTTTCGAAAGCACGGGCAAAATACTTATTGGACGAAAATCCTTTGGTGTTTTTGAAGAGCTGTTTTTTGCTATAGGAATAACTTTTGCAATTTTCCATATGCTGGGAAATTGTGATGTTGTTATGGCATAGTTGAAAATGTGTGTTACTATTGAAATTACAAATGGAAATATCATTTTAAGAAAACGTAGACTCATCATATCTTCACCTATTGCATTGGATTTTATAGCAAATATGCATCGGAGTACTTCAGACTCGTGAAGACATCTAAAGCAGAACTCATCATCACCGTTGAATAAGGTGTTATCGTTCAATACAAAGTTATTATTTTGACTGTCAACATTAGATAAAAGAAAGTAGTCATTCATGAGATCCACATTCAAGGAACAAGAAGACTCAGATTTCCCACTAACACCAATGCTTCTCAGATTTCTCCACAGCAACTTGCTGGGTAAATCAGAATTTAGTTTGGTTTGGTAAAACCTCCTCTTGGCATTCCTAGTTATCAGAGTGACTCGATTTCTCGCAACTCTATACCTATCCCAGTTGTAGCTGGTTGGAAATTTCTTCCAATCAGTATACAATTTACTTCTTAAACAGATGGCATGCTTAACTTCAGGTGTGAACCATGGCTGTTGTCGCTTTTTACTCGATATATTTTTAATAGGAACATGATTATTAAACAGATAGTTTACTGAAACATTAAAGTATTCTACTTTAGAATCAATGTCCGGAAAGAACCAACATTGATTCCAGTCTATGGTACATGCATCCCTAGCTAAATCACAAAGATTCACACTCTTGAAGTCACGAAAAGTGAAAGAGTTATCATCAGCTTTTTGCTTGAAATTTATATTGTAGCTCATATACAACATATCATGATCAGATATTCTTGGCATTGAAAGCTGCTCGTAGCGGAGGATATTGTTCAATTCAGAGACACATATTATGTCAAGTAAACTTGGTCTATTGCTTGGAGCAAAACGTGTAGGAGAGTTATTTAAAATACTGAAACCAATTGAGCTTACGAGATCCCTTAAGGTAGATGCGTTTGAGTCACTCATTAAAAGGTCAACATTAAAGTCTCCGCATATTATAACATGCTCATAGCATAAGTCGAATTCGCTTATTGTATCAAATAAATCCGTTAGATCATTACATTTATGAGGGTTGTAAACACAGGCTAACAAAATTTTACTGAGAGAGTCACCTATCTCGACGCACAGATATTCTGCAGAGTCAGAGCTTTCAGAGGCTTTTACTACTGTACAGTTCAGACTTTTTTTTTGCAATAAATAGCTATACCCCCACCCCGAAACCCCGTTTTCCTGTCATTCCTCATTATTTTTTAATTACATAAAGCATACATCTCATCGGTAACTTCAGTTTTAAACCACGTCTCAGACACACAAACAACATCAATAGTCAAGTTATTAAAAATATTGTTAAAATAGTCTATCTTTTCGGAGTTAAAGCTACGAGCGTTAAGATGACACAGTTGAAAGCCACAGCTGTTGTCATTTATAATTTTAAGTATAGTCGAAAAATAGTCAATGTTAGTGTTGGAGTTTGAGTGTGTGTTATCCACCTAAACATTTATTTTTAGCACTTGCAAGTTGACATTCATAAGAATATAGCAATAATATATAATTGATACTGAGAAAAATGTCTGCTGGGTAGCGCGCATGTAAAAATTGGAAGTCGCGTAATATAACAAGTTTTTATACGTTTTTAAAATTCAAATCGTAACGGAGAGGTCGGTGGAACCTGTTGATCGAAAGTAGAGCTTCTCTGCTCTTTTGGAGTTTGGAGAAAATATCACCGCCCGTATGTGGAACTAATTATTGGCAAGTGAAAACAAAAATAGTAAAAGCTGCTCCGTACAATCTTTTGACAAATAGAGCAACAACAAATATTGAAGGTGTAGATAAGATCACTAGAGTCAATGCAGTTAATTGGAGGAAAGGGCACGAATATATTATACACATCTCTCCACATTCTCTTAAAAATTATTGCATATTCTACTGCGAACGAGATAAGCTTAGTAAAAGCTGCACTGGTGGCTGTCTGTGGTAGAATATCAGTGGAACGTAAGCTACACGAGAATAGGAATTTGCTGTGCATACCTTTTGGCGCATACTAAAAAACTCACGCTGTTAAAATGAATCGTACGCCTGTTAAAAAAGATACGTACGCAACACCAAATTCAGTAATGGCTAAAACAACAGGGCAGGCAAAAAGGATGTTGGCGGAAACCTCACCAGAGGATGAGTATGGAAGATCTGTCGGAAGTATGAGCATCGTTGATTTGGCCGCTTTGCTGGACGAAAAACTTAAAAACTTTCCGACGAAACAAGATTTGGAGGACATAACATCGAGTATTTCGAAACTCTCCGAAAAGGTGGAAGCTGTAACCGATGAGAATAAATCTTTGAGACTAGAAATCGAAAAGCTAAAAGCCGAAAGAAATCAAGACCGCGAAAGCCTAATGCAACTATTGGACAAGGATAAAAAGAAGAAGATTATTTTTAAAGGGCTCTCCAAAGAGAAGACACCTAAAGAAGCAGTTGAAAAAGTTTGTTCCAATAAATTGGGTCTAGAAAAAGTTGAGATGGAGCAGGCTAAGATAATGTACGAGCAAAATGGCAAAATAGGAGTGGTCGCTGAACTGAAGTCAGAGCAAACTATCGTAGATATTTTTAAAAATGCCCATAAGTTGTCAGGGACATCAATAACTATTGAGAGAGATCTAATTCCTGAAAGAAAACTAGATAAGAATATTTTGCTGTATATTAAACGTAAAATTCTAGCTCAAGACTCTTCGGTTAGAGTATATGTCAGAGATGATCGTATTAGGTTTGGTGATAAATGGATGAAATTTGATAAAGATAAGATTTTGAAATGTGGAGACCAAAAAGCGGAAGTTATTTTGTCTAATATATATAAAAATAAGTTAGAAACTGTGAGTTTTGAATATGAGGAAATTAAAAATATGTTGCAAGGCGGAAAAAACATCCAAAAAAACTGAGTAGCGCAAAGGAAATTACCAATGGAAATTTAGAATGTAAGATAAAAATTCTGTCTTATAATGTTGCGGGATTAAACAACAAATTAAAATATTCAGACTTTCTAACATTTATTAAACGCTTTGATGTATTTTTACTGTATGAAACTTTTTTAGAATCTAAGTCGAATTATATTGAAAATATTTTTTGCGAGTATGAACTATTTTGGATAAATGCGACAAGAACAGCGGAAAGAGGGCGTGCCAGTGGCGGTAAGCTTTACGGAGTTCGAAAGATTTTGATCAAAAATAAATCGTTAAAGTTTGAAACCATCGCAGGCACGACGGTAATCGAGATTGTTGGCTTGTTAAATAAACAGTTGTTATTAGTGCCAGTATATGTAAACTGCAACAATTGGGAAAAGGAATTCACAGATTTATCAGATTTTATTTATGAAACAAATTGTGAAAACATCATGATTATTGGAGATTGCAATGCACGGATTGGTGGAGAGGAATGTTTAGAAGATATTCCGGGCGTACATAACCAAAAAATATTCGATAGTAGAAGAGCAATGGATAGGGTGGTAGATCGAAATGGCAATAAGCTAATAGACTTCTGCAATGAATGTGGCTTCACAGTTATGAATGGTCGTACAAAAGGGGATAAGGAGTGTAAGCTTACATTTATAAGAGGGGTGGGTAAGTCCACAATAGATTATGCCCTAATTAGGGGGGCATGGTTTAATGTAGTTGAAGACTTTGCTGTGGAAGATATGATTTACTCGGACCATCAGCCGCTTGTGGTTACATATAAAGCCGAAGGATTACATCCCAAGCAGTGGGTGAAGTTCAACAAGTAGTTCCCGGTGAAATTATTAAGCTTCTCCGCAGACAAAAAGTAATAATGTCATCGCTAACACGTTTACTGAAAGAAAATTTTTCAAAGGAAGACATCCTAATCGCCAAAAAATTATGGGAAAACGTTGAAAATATTCATTTTCAATTATACGAAATGTATGATGACCCAGCCACACAAGGTTACAACACAGATGAGTTTTTATGGTTAGAAAATATGGTGAGAAACATGTTCAAAACTGTTAACATCGGCTCAGCAGTACAAGAAAGCTCAAAAGAAGTAAGGTCTCTGGAATCAATTCCAATGCCAAAACTAACAATCCCGAAATTTGATGGTAACCACATCAAATGGCAAGAATTTCATGATTTATTCACCTCACTGATAGTGCTCCAACCAATGCCAAAGGTTCAGAAGATTTGGTACCTCAAAACACACTTGGTGGGGGAGGCTTCGAATCTAATAAAGCACTTTGCGGCCACTGGAGAAAACTTTGATGCAGCATGGACAATGGTGGTAGATCGATACAACAACAAAAGAATAATTGTTGGAAAACTAATTCAAGAATTGGTCGACACCCCAACAAAGGCATCCAGCGACCATTTTAAGGAGCTACATGACAGAACACAAGAATGTCTATTAGCACTTAAAAATCTGAAGATCGACACCTCAACCTGGGACCCATTACTACTACATGTGCTATTAAAAAAAATTAGATCACACAACACGCCTTCGATATGAGCAATGTCTTTCAAATCCAAGAGAAGTTCCAACAATAGAAGATTTCTTACAATTTCTGGAAAGGCATTTCCAATCATTGGAAACAATAGGTGAAAAAGACAGATCAGGAAATTCAAAGGCAAAGGTTTGCACATCCGTGACTTCAGTTGATAGTTCGTGTGCAGTTTGTAAAAGTGGGAAGCATCCATTGTTTTCATGCAAAACATTCTTGCAGTTAACACCACCAGAACGACTGCAGTTTGTTCAGAAGAATAAACGATGCTGCAACTGCATAAAAGCTGGACACCGCACAAAAAGCTGCACTTCAAGAAGTTGCATGAAATGCAACAAAAAACACAACACGCTGCTTCATCTGGAAAATGCAGCACAGAACACGAATAAATCAGGAACGGAATCAAGCAGGCCAGAAAAACAGACAGAAATCAATTCATCAGCTGTCGTGGAAGCAACACAAAATGCTAGAGAAGCAACGTCACTGACCACATCAAAACATTCTGCAGCAAACAATTACGTTTTTCTCAGCACTGCAATGATAATCGTTCGAGCTAAAGGCGCTGAAGTCAAATGTCGAGCAATACTCGACTCTGGCTCACAACTCAATTTTATCACAGAACGGCTGATCAAACGGCTTGGGATTACTGCACAACCCACTTCAATATCAATCAACGGAATTGGGTCAAGTAATGCAAAGGTTCAGCACAGAGTTAATGTGGCAATCCATTCTAGAATCAACAAGTTCAATACAAGGCTAGAAGCTGCAGTATTGCCACACATAATCTCACCGCAACCATCACAACCTTTGGACATCAAAGATTGGCCGATCCCCAAAAACATCGAATTGGCAGATCCAGCATTTAATCGCCCTGATAAAATTGATGTTTTATTAGGTGCCGAATTTTATCATCAACTCTTGTCAATTGGTCAGATCAAATTAGCACACGGCCTTCCAACTCTACAAAATACGGTATTCGGATGGATCATAGGAGGAAAAGTGGAAAACGCGCTCTTATCAACAGCAACATGCGGCATATGTATCGATGAAAACATCAGTTTAGAAGACGCCATTGCCAGACTATGGGAATTAGAAGATGTGACAGCCACCCAAAAACCTCTTTCAATTCCAGAAAAACAATGTGAATCGCACTTTGCTCTCAGCCATACTGTGAATGAAGATGGGAGGTACGTTGTTAGACTGCCATTTTGTAAAAACCCTGATGCACTAGGCGAATCTCATGGAATAGCCTTCAACCGTTTTCTATCTCTGGAGCGCCGACTGATGAAAACTCCCAAAATCAAAAGCCAGTACGTCAGTTTCATGGAAGAATACGAAACATTGGGACACATGACTCAAATCGACGTCACCTCACTAACTGATCCGAAATATTTCATCCCTCATCACTGCATCCTGAGACCAGAAAGCCTGACAACAAAGTTGCGAGTGGTATTCGACGCTTCAGCCAAAACTACGACGGGCCTGTCGCTGAATGACTTAATGCACATTGGGCCCACGGTGCAAAGCGAGCTGTTCTCCATCTTAATCCGTTTTCGTATGCCTCGTTTCGTTTTCACCACAGATGTAACAAAAATGTATCGGCAGATGCTGATACACCCTGAAGATAGAAAATTCCAACTAATCATCTGGAGAAACGACCCCGACCAGCCAATAAAATACTACCAGCTGAATACGATAACGTATGGAACCAGAGCAGCACCTTATCTAGCAACAAAATGTTTAGAAAAAATAGCCAAGGAGCACATGACGCAGTTTCCTTATGGAGCTCAATTTCTTCTTAACAATTTTTACGTGGATGATGGGATCGGAGGAGCAGACAGTTTGAACATAGCACTTACGATTCAACGAGAGCTACAACATATTTTAAATAAACATGGTCTTAAGCTTCAAAAATGGAGGGCAAATCATGAACAATTATTGCGAAACGTAGCAACAGAGGAAGACGAAGTTAATATTGATTTTACCAACAGCAAGGGTGAAACAACTAAAACATTGGGCTTAACATGGATGCCTGGGTGCGACAAATTCTGTGTCAAGGTTAATCTTACAGACACCAACCACATTACCAAGAGAACAGTAAGTTCAGATTTGGCGAGATTGTTTGACCCCTTGGGAGTATTGTGTCCAATCGTTGTCACGGCGAAAATACTGATACAAGAATTATGGAAATTGAAATTGGACTGGGATGAAGCATTACCTGCAGAATCACATACAAGATGGATGATCTTCCGACAAGAACTGGAATCTATCAATAACATGAAGTTCCCGCGGCACGTATACGATGGACAATTCCCTCTTAAAATACAAGTGCACGGCTTTGCAGACGCATCAGAAAAGGCATACGGAGCAGCTATATATATAAGATCGATATATAAGGAAGGACTCATAAAAGTAAGACTACTGTGCGCGAAATCACGAGTGGCACCATTAAAAAGGCAAACACTCTCACGCCTCGAACTATGTGCGGCACTATTGTGCGCTCAACTGACAGTGCGGGTAATGAACGACTTGAACCTTGATAACACAACAGCACATTTGTGGACAGATTCGGCGATTGTTTTTGCTTGGATCAATTCCCAATCATCAGCATATCATACCTTTGTGGCCAATCGAGTATCTAACATACAAGAATTAACAATACCACAACAATGGCGACACATCGACTCAAAGGAGAATCCTGCAGACATTCTGTCAAGAGGAATATCTCCTAAAAAATTAGCAGGATGTAATCTCTGGTTTTATGGACCCTTGTTTCTGCACGGAAATGAGGAACTCTGGCTCCAACCAAAGCAAAATATCAACGCAATAATTAAAAACATTGCACAAATGGAGCAAAAGAAGATAGTCTCAATTCCAGTAACAACGTCTGCTGAGGACTTATCAAACATCATTTACAACATCAATCATCGAGGATCGTTTCACACCCTTCAAAGGATTATAGGATATGGAATAAGATTCATCAACCGCATCAAGAAGTTAAAACAAGCAACTGGCGTGAATTTAACAGTTCAAGAATTAGAAGAAGCTCTTATTGTCATAATTCGTACTATCCAACAATCAGACTTTGAAGACGACCTGAAACATCTAAAAAGGCAAAATGTAGTACAGAAAAGCAGTCAGCTTAGCAACCTGTCTCCATTCTTAGACAAAAACAACATCATACGAGTAGGTGGAAGATTTGAGGCTGCTGGACTGTCATTCGACGCAAAGCATCAAATGCTTATACCGTACAACGATCCAATAACTAAACTGTTAATGCAGGGAATACACGAAATGAATCGGCATTGTGGACCTCAAGCACTTCTCTCACACGTACGACACAGATTCTGGCCAATAAAAGGAAAAACGCTTGCTAGATCGATCGTTCAAAATTGCGTACGATGCTCTAGAGCAAGACCAAAATTGCCTAACCAAGTCATGGGAAACTTACCCTCAGCACGGATATCACCAGCACGCCCATTTATTACCTCTGGGGTCGACTTCTGTGGGCCATTCTGGATCCACTTTAAGGTACGAGGAAAAATACCACAAAAGGCGTACATCGCAATATTTTGCTGTTTTGCAACAAAAGCAGTACACCTTGAGCTGGTTAGTGACCTTACGACCGAGGCGTTCATCGGATCATTAAAACGGTTTGTAAGCAGAAGGGGTCATTGTCAAAACCTCTACTGCGACAATGCCACTAACTTCGTTGGTGCGAAAAATAAACTCAGCGAGCTTGCAGAGTCCATTTACTCAAGTACGTCCAGTGAAAAAATCAACAAAGAATGCATAAACAGAGGTATAAATTTTCACTTCATCCCGCCAAGAGCACCTCATTTTGGAGGATTGTGGGAGGCTGCCGTAAAATCTGCAAAGCATTTGTTGGTGAGAAGTGTGGCTACTGCATTATTGACCTACGAAGAATTGGATACAGTTGTCATCGAAATCGAGGCCATTTTAAACTCAAGACCACTTTGTCCACTCTCAGACAACCCTAATGATTTAGCAGCCTTAACTCCTGGACACCTTTTAATAGGAGAGCCACTTAACGCACAGGTAGATGCAAGCTCAACACCAGCAAATACCGGGCTGTTAACCAGGTGGAAATTGGTGACTCATCTTAAACAAGAATTTTGGAGACGATGGTCACGGGAGTATTTGTGTGAGCTACAATACCGTAATAAATGGAAAACACATCAGAGCAATCTTAAGCAAGGCGACATGGTCATTCTCAAGGAAGAAAATACATCTCCGCTACAATGGCCCTTAGGAAGGATTATAAAAACACATCCAGGCGATGACGGAATCGTAAGAGTTGTTGATATTAAAACGGCAAACAGCATTTGCAAGAGACCAATTGACAGATTAGCACCATTACCAGTCAATAACCAAGAACCAGAAGAAAGTTCAAAGAACCGTACATCTGACCGAAAAGAACACCCTCAAAGCTCTCTAATTATCAGTATTCCATTGGAGAAAATCGAAAATGTTGAAACAATTTTCAGGAAACAAGACTACGCTAAATTGAACGACACCCCAGGAGTGCCAAAGAAAAGAAGACGCACTTCCAACCAGTACACCTTAATGACAGCAATAATTGCACTCATGTTGATACCCCTAGTGCTATGCTCGAAATTTCAAAATACCCACTTTGAAAATCAATTGGGCATGCACTTTGAAGGAATCGGATCGGCGATGGTCTCACCCACCCAATGGCAGCTGCTTATCTATTACGACTTAGAAGGATTCTGGACGGAACTTGCCATCTTTTCTAATGGGACCAGCGCTCTCAACCAATTATGTGCAGAGCTAAAAGACAATGGAACATGCCTAAATCTCGAAAAACATTTTAAAAGCAGGGAGGCCGAACTGTTGATGGATAGCACATTACTTTCTGGACGAAGACTCAGAAGAGCAGCGCTAGATCTTGTGGGAAACATCGCACATTCTTTGTTTGGAGTCTTGGATACCGAGTATGCAAAGCAGATGGCAAACACGATCACACAAATTAAGGAAAACGAAGGTCACGTACTCAATTTATTAAAAAACCAAACATCTATTGTGGACTCTACAATAAATATTATCAAGGCGGATCAAGAAAGTGTGAAGGCAAAATTTGATCACATGGATCATCAGATATCCCAAATTTTCAATAGAATAAAAACTGAAAATAAAGACCAGCGAGAAGAAAAATTACAGCGCATTCTTACAACACTTTGCATTCAACTAACAACTATCGCAGCAAAACTAGAGCGGACACAGGCATCAATACTAGATGTACTTACAAACACTCACCATGGCATTATAAGTCCATTAATCCTTACTCCCAGCCAGCTACAACATGAAGTAGAAAAGATAAAATTTCATTTACCGAAGAATCTGGAGTTACCTGTAAACAAGGAAGATATGTAACAGTTGTACAAACTTATGAAAGTGAAAGGCGGACTGCCAAAAACTACCGTCATTTTTAGTATTACGTTACCTTTAGTTGAACCTGAAAGACTTGAATTATTTAATCTAGTTGCCATTCCAAGCTGGATCAATGAGACCATGATCTCCATAACTACATGTTCCGACATTTTGGCCATCAATAGTCAAAAACAACAATATATATCCATCAGTAATACCGAATTTGATTCATGCACAATAGTTACAGCTGACTCATATATTTGTTCCAGCGGTCATATTCAATACGAAGAAGGTTCAACAGTATGCGCTTGCGAAATCAATTTATTTCACAAGAAAACACAAACCAAATGTCCACTGAAAAAAACGAGCTTCACAGTGGCATGGATTCCGTTACGTCATCAGAACCAATATTTATATTCAATGCCAGCTCCAATTCCTGCAACAGTCGTATGTAACCAAGAAATCACACAACTAACGCTTGAAGGTTCAGGTTTACTTATCTTGGAACCAGAATGCATTCTCAAACACAACTTCGTTTCCATTCAAGCACAGCGAATAGTATCCAGCTCGCGGCAAGCGTCTTATACCAGCTTGTTAAAGGTCACAGCAAAGGTCCACGTGTCCCTTGTAAAACCACTATTAGATGAAATCAACACAAAGCAGTATCTCTCACAAATAAAAAATTTAACCGAACTACAAACCTCTTTAGCAACACAAGAATGGTCACAGCTTCCAAATAAAATCGAACATCAAAATTTTCATCATATGACGATCGGATACTCTTCATTGATTCTCATCGCTTGCATTCTGCTTTACCTCAAATGTAAACAAAATGTTAGAAATCCTCCAACACCAGCTCAGAGAAATCAACTAGAAACAACTGATTTCACCGTTCACATTTAGCGACCAATTTCAACGAAAACAACAGCCTGCTGGCAAAGAATGCCTTCGCAGCGAATTCCAACGCAAGCAACAGCAGTGCAGCTCAAGCCACAAAACATCATCACTACTCAGATGTTGAGCTAAGCTCAACGGGGCGAGCATGTTCATATCTACATAAAAATATATATATATTCACATATTTGTAGCTTTAAGTCTTTGAACTCAGCTTACGTAAACAAAAGAAAAAAAGCAAAACTGAATGTCGATCATTAGCTTTGAATTATGCTGACAGTACAAAATTTCATATTTCTTTTTTTTGTCATAGCTCAAATTCCACCAAAATCAAATATATGAAAGTATTAATAAGCATTTTCCAATCAATAAATTTCAAATTCCAATTGTGCCAAATTAGCCTAATATTTGTATAAAAACAATGTAATATGAAAATAAATTCACTTTTTTCAATAGCAAGCAATCTGTGAACATTGATTGAAAAGAGACTGACTCGGTTAAAGTGCCGATTGTCAAACAAACAACAAAATATCGGCAATTCAGTTTAAGTGCTGTTATTGCCATTCATCAAGCAGCGCAAAGAAGCGTTCTGCTAAACATATATGCGATTCAGTTTAAGTGCTGTTATCGCTATTCCTAAAGCAATTCAGTTTATGTGCTGTTATTACTATTCTTCAAGCAGTGCAAAGGAGCATTTGCTAAACACCAAGCGACAGCCAAGCGACAGCCAAGCGACAGCCAAGCGACAGCCAAGCGACAACCAAGCGACAGCCAAGCGACAGCCAAGCGACAGCCAAGCGACAGCCAAGCGACAGCCAAGCGACAGCCACGCAACAGCCAAACGACAGCCAAACGACAGCCAAGCGACAGCCAAGCGACGGCCAAGCGACAGCCAAGCGACAGCCAAGCGACAGCCAAGCGACAGCCAAGCGACAGCCAAGCGACAGCCAAGCGACAGCCAAGCGACAGCCAAGCGACAGCCAAGCGACAGCCAAGCGACAGCCAAGCGACAGCCAAGCGACAGCCAAGCGACAGCCAAGCGACAGCCAGCGACAGCCAGCGACAGCCAGCGACAGCCAAGCGACAGCCAAGCGACAGCCAAGCGACAGCCAAGCGACAGCCAAGCGACAGCCAAGCGACAGCCAAGCGACAGCCAAGCGACAGCCAAGCGACAGCCACGCGACAGCCACGCGACAGCCACGCGACAGCCACGCGACAGCCACGCGAAAGCCAAGCGACAGCCAAGCGACAGCCAAGCGACAGCCAAGCGACAGCCAAGCGACAGCCAAGCGACAGCCAAGCGACAGCCAAGCGACAGCCAAGCGACAGCCAAGCGACAGCAAAGCGACAGCCAAGCGGCAGCCAAGCGCCAGCCAAGCGACAGCCAAGCGACAGCCACGCGACAGCCAAGCGACAGCCAAACGACAGCCAAGCGACAGCCAAGCGACAGCCACGCGACAGCCGCGACAGCCACGCGACAGCCACGCGACAGCCACGCGACAGCCATGCGACAGTCACGCGACAGCCAAGCGACAGCCAAGCGACAGCCAAGCGACAGCCAAGCGACAGCCAAGCGACAGCCAAGCGACAGCCAAGCGACAGCCAAGCGACAGCCAAGCGACAGCCAAGCGACAGCCAAGCGCTACCCAAGCGACAGCCAAGCGACAGCCACGCGACAGCCAAGCGACAGCCAAGCGACAGCCAAACGACAGCCAAGCGACAGCCAAGCGACAGCCAAGGACAGCCAAGCGACGCCAAGCGGCAGCCAAGCGACAGCCACGCGACAGCCAGCGAAAGCCAAGCGACAGCCAAGCGACAGCCAAGCGACAGCCAAGCGACAGCCAAGCGACAGCCAAAGCGACAGCCAAGCGACAGCCACGCGACAGCCATGCGACAGCCAAGCGACAGCCAAGCGACAGCCAAGCGACAGCCAAGCGACAGCCAAGCGACAGCCAAGCGACAGCCAGGCGCAGCCAAGCGACAGCCAAGCGACAGCCAAGCGACAGCCAAGCGACAGCCAAGCGACAGCCAGCGACAGCCAAACGACAGCCAAGCGACAGCCAAACGACAGCCAAGCGACAGCCAAGCGACAGCCAAGCGACAGCCAAGCGACAGCCAAGCGACAGCCAAGCGACAGCCACGCGACAGCCAGCGACAGCACGCGACAGCCAAGCGACAGCCAAGCGACAGCCAAGCGACAGCCAAGCGACAGCCAAGCGACAGCCAAGCGACAGCCAAGCGAAAGCCAAGCGACAGCCATGCGACAGCACGCGACAGCCAAGCGACAGCCAAGCGACAGCCAAGCAACAGCCAAGCGACAGCCAAGCGACAGCCAAGCGACAGCCAAGCGACAGCCAAGCGGCAGCCAAGCGACAGCCAAGCGACAGCCAAGCGAACAGCCAAGCGACAGCCAAGCGACAGCCAAGCGACAGCCAAGCGACAGCCAAGCGACAGCCACGCAACAGCCAAACGACAGCCAAACGACAGCCAAGCGACAGCCAAGCGACAGCCAAGCGACAGCCAAGCGACAGCCAAGCGACAGCCAAGCGACAGCCAAGCGACAGCCAGCGACAGCAAGCGACAGCCAAGCGACAGCCAAGCGACAGCCAAGCGACAGCCAAGCGACAGCCAAGCGACAGCCAAGCGACAGCCAAGCGACAGCCAAGCGACAGCCAAGCGACAGCCACCACGCGACAGCCAAGCGACAGCCAAGCGACAGCCAAGCGACAGCCAAGCGACAGCCAAGCGACAGCCAAGCGACAGCCAAGCGACAGCCAAGCGACAGCCAAGCGACAGCCAAGCGACAGCCAAGCGACAGCCAAGCGACAGCCACGCGACAGCCACGCGACAGCCACGCGACAGCCACGCGAAAGCCAAGCGACAGCCAAGCGACAGCCAAGCGACAGCCAAGCGACAGCCAAGCGACAGCCAAGCGACAGCCAAGCGACAGCCAAGCGACAGCCAAGCGACAGCCAAGCGACAGCAAAGCGACAGCCAAGCGGCAGCCAAGCGCCAGCCAAGCGACAGCCAAGCGACAGCCACGCGACAGCCAAGCGACAGCCAAGCGACAGCCAAGCGACAGCCAAGCGACAGCCACGCGACAGCCACGCGACAGCCACGCGACAGCCACGCGACAGCCACGCGACAGCCATGCGACAGCCACGCGACAGCCAAGCGACAGCCAAGCGACAGCCAAGCGACAGCCAAGCGACAGCCAAGCAACAGCCAAGCGACAGCCAAGCGACAGCCAAGCGACAGCCAAGCGACAGCCAAGCGACAGCCAAGCGCTACCCAAGCGACAGCCAAGCGACAGCCACGCGACAGCCAAGCGACAGCCAAGCGACAGCCAAACGACAGCCAAGCGACAGCCAAGCGACAGCCAAGTGACAGCCAAGCGACAGCCAAGCGACAGCCAAGCGACAGCCACGCGACAGCCACGCGAAAGCCAAGCGACAGCCAAGCGACAGCCAAGCGACAGCCAAGCGACAGCCAAGCGACAGCAAAGCGACAGCCAAGCGACAGCCACGCGACAGCCATGCGACAGCCAAGCGACAGCCAAGCGACAGCCAAGCGACAGCCAAGCGACAGCCAAGCGACAGCCAAGCGACACGCCAAGCGCCAGCCAAGCGACAGCCAAGCGACAGCCAAGCGACAGCCAAGCGACAGCCAAGCGACAGCCACGCGACAGCCAAACGACAGCCAAGCGACAGCCAAACGACAGCCAAGCGACAGCCAAGCGACAGCCAAGCGACAGCCAAGCGACAGCCAAGCGACAGCCAAGCGACAGCCACGCGACAGCCATGCGACAGTCACGCGACAGCCAAGCGACAGCCAAGCGACAGCCAAGCGACAGCCAAGCGACAGCCAAGCGACAGCCAAGCGACAGCCAAGCGAAAGCCAAGCGACAGCCATGCGACAGTCACGCGACAGCCAAGCGACAGCCAAGCGACAGCCAAGCAACAGCCAAGCGACAGCCAAGCGACAGCCAAGCGACAGCCAAGCGACTGCCAAGCGACAGCCAAGCGACAGCCACGCGACAGCCACGCGAAAGCCAAGCGACAGCCAAGCGACAGCCAAGCGACAGCCAAGCGACAGCAAAGCGACAGCCAAGCGACAGCCACGCGACAGCCATGCGACAGCCAAGCGACAGCCAAGCGACAGCCAAGCGACAGCCAAGCGACAGCCAAGCGACAGCCACGCGACAGCCACGCGACAGCCACGCGACAGCCACGCGACAGCAACGCGACAGCCACGCGAAAGCCAAGCGACAGCCAAACGACAGCCAAGCGACAGCCAAGCGACAGCCAAGCGACAGCCAAGCGACAGCCAAGCGACAGCCAAGCGACAGCCAAGCGACAGCCAAGCGACAGCCAAGCGACAGCCAAGCGACAGCCAAGCGAGCCAAGCGAGCCAAGCGACAGCCAAGCGACAGCCAAGCGACAGCCACGCGACAGCCATGCGACAGTCACGCGACAGCCAAGCGACAGCCAAGCGACAGCCAAGCAACAGCCAAGCGACAGCCAAGCGACAGCCAAGCGACAGCCAAGCGACTGCCAAGCGACAGCCAAGCGACAGCCACGCGACAGCCACGCGAAAGCCAAGCGACAGCCAAGCGACAGCCAAGCGACAGCCAAGCGACAGCAAAGCGACAGCCAAGCGACAGCCACGCGACAGCCATGCGACAGCCAAGCGACAGCCAAGCGACAGCCAAGCGACAGCCAAGCGACAGCCAAGCGACAGCCAAGCGACAGCCACGCGACAGCCACGCGACAGCCACGCAACAGCCACGCGACAGCCAAGCGACAGCCAAGCGACAGCCAAGCGACAGCCAAGCGACAGCCAAGCGACAAGCGACAGCCAGCGACAGCCAAGCGACAGCCAGCGACAGCCAAGCGACAGCCAGCGACAGCCACGAAGCCAAGCGACAGCCAAGCGACAGCCAAGCGACAGCCAAGCGACAGCCAGCGACAGCCAGCGACAGCCAGGAAGCCAAGCGACAGCCAAGCGACAGCCAAGCGACAGCCAAGCGACAGCCAAGCGAAGCCAAGCGACAGCCAAGCGACAGCCAAGCGACAGCCAAGCGACAGCCAAGCGACAGCCAAGCGACAGCCAACGACAGCCAAGCGAAGCCAAGCGCAGCCAAGCGACAGCCAAGCGACAGCCAAGCGACAGCCAAGCGACAGCCAAGCGACAGCCAAGCGACAGCCAAGCGACAGCCAAGCGACAGCCAAGCGACAGCCAAGCGACAGCCAAGCGACAGCCAAGCGACAGCCAAGCGACAGCCAAGCGACAGCCAAGCGACAGCCAAGCGACAGCCAAGCGACAGCCAAGCGACAGCCAAGCGACAGCCAAGCGACAGCCAAGCGACAGCCAAGCGACAGCCAAGCGACAGCCAAGCGACAGCCAAGCGACAGCCAAGCGACAGCCAAGCGACAGCCAAGCGACAGCCAAGCGACAGCCAAGCGACAGCCAAGCGACAGCCAAGCGACAGCCAAGCGACAGCCAAGCGACAGCCAAGCGACAGCCAAGCGACAGCCAAGCGACAGCCAAGCGACAGCCAAGCGACAGCCAAGCGACAGCCAAGCGACAGCCAAGCGACAGCCAAGCGACAGCCAAGCGACAGCCAAGCGACAGCCAAGCGACAGCCAAGCGACAGCCAAGCGACAGCCAAGCGACAGCCAAGCGACAGCCAAGCGACAGCCAAGCGACAGCCAAGCGACAGCCAAGCGACAGCCAAGCGACAGCCAAGCGACAGCCAAGCGACAGCCAAGCGACAGCCAAGCGACAGCCAAGCGACAGCCAAGCGACAGCCAAGCGACAGCCAAGCGACAGCCAAGCGACAGCCAAGCGACAGCCAAGCGACAGCCAAGCGACAGCCAAGCGACAGCCAAGCGACAGCCAAGCGACAGCCAAGCGACAGCCAAGCGACAGCCAAGCGACAGCCAAGCGACAGCCAAGCGACAGCCAAGCGACAGCCAAGCGACAGCCAAGCGACAGCCAAGCGACAGCCAAGCGACAGCCAAGCGACAGCCAAGCGACAGCCAAGCGACAGCCAAGCGACAGCCAAGCGACAGCCAAGCGACAGCCAAGCGACAGCCAAGCGACAGCCAAGCGACAGCCAAGCGACAGCCAAGCGACAGCCAAGCGACAGCCAAGCGACAGCCAAGCGACAGCCAAGCGACAGCCAAGCGACAGCCAAGCGACAGCCAAGCGACAGCCAAGCGACAGCCAAGCGACAGCCAAGCGACAGCCAAGCGACAGCCAAGCGACAGCCAAGCGACAGCCAAGCGACAGCCAAGCGACAGCCAAGCGACAGCCAAGCGACAGCCAAGCGACAGCCAAGCGACAGCCAAGCGACAGCCAAGCGACAGCCAAGCGACAGCCAAGCGACAGCCAAGCGACAGCCAAGCGACAGCCAAGCGACAGCCAAGCGACAGCCAAGCGACAGCCAAGCGACAGCCAAGCGACAGCCAAGCGACAGCCAAGCGACAGCCAAGCGACAGCCAAGCGACAGCCAAGCGACAGCCAAGCGACAGCCAAGCGACAGCCAAGCGACAGCCAAGCGACAGCCAAGCGACAGCCAAGCGACAGCCAAGCGACAGCCAAGCGACAGCCAAGCGACAGCCAAGCGACAGCCAAGCGACAGCCAAGCGACAGCCAAGCGACAGCCAAGCGACAGCCAAGCGACAGCCAAGCGACAGCCAAGCGACAGCCAAGCGACAGCCAAGCGACAGCCAAGCGACAGCCAAGCGACAGCCACGCGACAGCCAAGCGACAGCCAAGCGACAGCCAAGCGACAGCCAAGCGACAGCCAAGCGAAAGCCAAGCGACAGCCAAGCGACAGCCAAGCGACAGCCAAGCGACAGCCAAGCGACAGCCAAGCGACAGCCAAGCGACAGCCAAGCGACAGCCAAGCGACAGCCAAGCGACAGCCAAGCGACAGCCAAGCGACAGCCAAGCGACAGCCAAGCGACAGCCAAGCGACAGCCAAGCGACAGCCAAGCGACAGCCAAGCGACAGCCAAGCGACAGCCAAGCGACAGCCAAGCGACAGCCAAGCGACAGCCAAGCGACAGCCAAGCGACAGCCAAGCGACAGCCAAGCGACAGCCAAGCGACAGCCAAGCGACAGCCAAGCGACAGCCAAGCGACAGCCAAGCGACAGCCAAGCGACAGCCAAGCGACAGCCAAGCAACAGCCAAGCGACAGCCAAGCGACAGCCAAGCGACAGCCAAGCGACAGCCAAGCGACAGCCAAGCGACAGCCAAGCGACAGCCAAGCGACAGCCAAGCGACAGCCAAGCGACAGCCAAGCGACAGCCAAGCGACAGCCAAGCGACAGCCAAGCGACAGCCAAGCGACAGCCACGCGACAGCCAAGCGACAGCCAAGCGACAGCCAAGCGACAGCCAAGCGACAGCCAAGCGACAGCCAAGCGACAGCCAAGCGACAGCCAAGCGAAAGCCAAGCGACAGCCAAGCGACAGCCAAGCGACAGCCAAGCGACAGCCAACGACAGCCAGCGACAGCCAAGCGACAGCCAAGCGAAGCCACGACAGCCAGCGACAGCAGCGACAGCCAAGCGACAGCCAGCGACAGCCAAGCACAGCCAAGCGACAGCCAAGCGACAGCCAAGCGACGCCAAGCCAGCCAAGCGACAGCCAAGCGACAGCCAGACGCCAAGCGACAGCCAAGCGACAGCCAGCACAGCAGCGAAGCCAAGCGACAGCCAAGCGACAGCAAGCGACAGCCACGACAGCCAAGCGACAGCCAAGCGACAGCCAAGCGACAGCCAAGCGACAGCCAGCGAAGCCAAGCGACACAAGCGACAGCCAGCGACAGCCAGCGACAGCCACGACAGCCAACGAAGCAAGCGACAGCCAGCGACAGCCAGCGACAGCAGCGACAGCCAAGCGACAGCCAACGAAGCCAAGCGAACCAAGCGACAGCCAAGCGACAGCCAAGCGAAGCAAGCGAAGCAAGCGACAGCCAGCGACGCCAAGCGCACAAGCGACAGCCAAGCGACAGCCAGCGACAGCCAGCGACACCAAGCGACAGCCAACGACAGCCAGGACACCAAGCGACAGCCAAGCGACAGCCAGCGACAGCCAGCGACAGCACCACAGCGACAGCCAAGCGACAGCCAGCGACAGCCAGCACAGCCACAACAGCCACAGCGAGCCAAGCGACAGCCAACGACCCACACAAGGACAGCCAAGCGACAGCCAAGCGACAGCCAAGCGACAGCCAAGCGACAGCCAGCGACAGCCAAGACACCAAGCGACAGCCAAGCGACAGCCAAGCACAGCCAAGCGAAGCCAAGCGACACCAAGCGACAGCCAAGCGACAGCCAACGACAGCCAAGACAGCCAAGCGAAGCCAAGCGACAGCCAGCGACAGCCAGCGAAGCCAGCGACAGCCAAGCGACAGCCAACGACAGCCAACGACACCAAGCGACAGCCAAGCGACAGCCAAGCGACAGCCAACGACAGCCAAGCGACAGCCAAGCGACAGCCAAGCGACAGCCAAGCGACAGCCAAGCGACAGCCAAGCGAAGCCAACGACGCCAAGCGACAGCCAGCGACAGCCAGGAAGCCAAGCGACAGCCAAGGAAGCCAAGCGACGCCAAGCGCACCAAGCGACAGCCAAGCGACAGCCAGCGACAGCCAGCGACACCAAGAAGCCAAACACGACAGCAAGCGAACAGACCAAGCGACAGCCACGACAGCCAGCGACCAAGCGACAGCCAAGCGACAGCCAAGCGACAGCCAAGCGACAGCCAAGCGACAGCCAAGCGACAGCCAAGCGACAGCCAAGCGACAGCCAAGCGACAGCCAAGCGACAGCCAAGCGACAGCCAAGCGACAGCCAAGCGACAGCCAAGCGACAGCCAAGCGACAGCCAAGCGACAGCCAAGCGACAGCCAAGCGACAGCCAAGCGACAGCCAAGCGACAGCCAAGCGACAGCCAAGCGACAGCCAAGCGACAGCCAAGCGACAGCCAAGCGACAGCCAAGCGACAGCCAAGCGACAGCCAGCGACAGCCAAGCGACAGCCAAGCGACAGCCAAGCGACAGCCAAGCGACAGCCAAGCGACAGCCAAGCGACAGCCAGCGAAGCCAAGCGACAGCCAAGCGACAGCCAAGCGACAGCCAAGCGACAGCCAAGCGACAGCCAAGCGACAGCCAAGCGACAGCCAAGCGACAGCCAAGCGACAGCCAAGCGACAGCCAAGCGACAGCCAAGCGACAGCCAAGCGACAGCCAAGCGACAGCCAAGCGACAGCCAACGACAGCCAAGCGACAGCCAAGCGACAGCCAAGCGACAGCCAACGACAGCCAAGCGAAGCCAAGCGACAGCCAAGCGACAGCCAAGCGACAGCCAGCGACAGCCAAGCGACAGCCAACGACAGCCAAGCGACACCAAGCGACAGCCAAGCGACAGCCAAGCGACAGCCAAGCGACAGCCAAGCGACAGCCAAGCGACAGCCAAGCGACAGCCAAGCGACAGCCAAGCGACAGCCAAGCGACAGCCAAGCGACAGCCAAGCGACAGCCAAGCGACAGCCAAGCGACAGCCAGCGACACCAAGCGACAGCCAAGCGACAGCCAAGCGACAGCCAAGCGACAGCCAAGCGACAGCCAAGCGACAGCCAAGCGACAGCCAAGCGACAGCCAGCAACAGCCACGCGACAGCAAGCGACAGCCAGCGAAGCCAAGCGACAGCCAACGACAGCCAAGCGACAGCCAAGCGACAGCCAAGCGACAGCCAAGCGACAGCCAAGCGACAGCCAAGCGACAGCCAAGCGACAGCCAAGCGACAGCCAAGCGACAGCCAAGCGACAGCCAAGCGACAGCCAAGCGACAGCCAAGCGACAGCCAAGCGACAGCCAAGCGACAGCCAAGCGACAGCCAAGCGACAGCCAAGCGACAGCCAAGCGACAGCCAAGCGACAGCCAAGCGACAGCCAAGCGACAGCCAAGCGACAGCCAAGCGACAGCCAAGCGACAGCCAAGCGACAGCCAAGCGACAGCCAAGCGACAGCCAAGCGACAGCCAAGCGACAGCCAAGCGACAGCCAAGCGACAGCCAAGCGACAGCCAAGCGACAGCCAAGCGACAGCCAAGCGACAGCCAAGCGACAGCCAGCGACAGCCAGCGACAGCCAAGTGACAGCCAAGCGACAGCCAAGCGACAGCCAAGCGACAGCCAAGCGACAGCCAGCGACAGCCATGCGACAGCCAAGTGAAGCCAAGCGACAGCCAAGCGACAGCCAAGCGACAGCCAAGCGACAGCCAAGCGACAGCCAAGCGACAGCCAAGCGACAGCCAAGCGACAGCCAAGCGACAGCCAAGCGACAGCCAAGCGAAGCCAAGCGACAGCCAACGACAGCCAAGCGACAGCCAAGCGACAGCCAAGCGACAGCCAAGCGACAGCCAAGCGACAGCCAAGCGACAGCCAAGCGACAGCCAAGCGACAGCCAAGCGACAGCCAAGCGACAGCCAAGCGACAGCCAAGCGACAGCCAAGCGACAGCCAAGCGACAGCCAAGCGACAGCCAAGCGACAGCCAAGCGACAGCCAAGCGACAGCCAAGCGACAGCCAAGCGACAGCCAAGCGACAGCCAAGCGACAGCCAAGCGACAGCCAAGCGACAGCCAAGCGACAGCCAAGCGACAGCCAAGCGACAGCCAAGCGACAGCCAAGCGACAGCCAAGCGACAGCCAAGCGACAGCCAAGCGACAGCCAAGCGACAGCCAAGCGACAGCCAAGCGACAGCCAAGCGACAGCCAAGCGACAGCCAAGCGACAGCACAGCCAAGCGACAGCCAGCAAAAGCCAAGCGACAGCCAAGCGACAGCCAAGCGACAGCCAAGCGACAGCCAAGCGACAGCCAAGCGACAGCCAAGCGACAGCCAAACGACAGCCAAGCGACAGCCAAGCGACAGCCAAGCGACAGCCAAGCGCCAGCCAAGCGCAGCCAAGCGACAGCCAAGCGACAGCCAAGCGACAGCCAAGCGACAGCCAAGCGACAGCCAAACACACCAAGCGACAGCCAAGCGACAGCCAAGCGACAGCCAAGCGACAGCCAGCGACAGCCAAGCGACAGCCAAGCGACAGCCAAGCGACAGCCAAGCGACAGCCAAGCGACAGCCAAGCGACAGCCAAGCGACAGCCAAGCGACAGCCAAGCGACAGCCAAGCGACAGCCAAGCGACAGCCAAGCGACAGCCAAGCGACAGCCAAGCGACAGCCAAGCAAAAGCCAAGCGACAGCCAAGCGACAGCCAAGCGACAGCCAAGCTAACAAAAGCCTCGCAAAGTGACACAATCGAAAAAGTGACGCAAATTCATCAAGCAGGAAGCAAGGACACCAAGGCAGCCATTTAGCCGCCCATTTTGGAACACTGCGAATCTGCTCTAACAAAAGCCTTGCGCACAATTGCAAATCAGAAAAATTTGCGAAAATTCACCAAGCGGGATGAAGGGAGCACAGCAAGCCGATTAAGCCAGCCGATTTAGCAATGCGAATCTGGCTCTAACAAGCCAGCGACAGCCAAGCGACAACCAAGCGACAACCAAGCGACAGCCAAACGACAGCCAAGCACAGCCAAGCGACAGCAAGGCAGCCAAGCGCAGCCAAGCGACAGCCAAGCGACACCAAGCGACAGCCACGCGACAGCCAAGCGACAGCCAAGCGACAGCCCCCCCAAAAAAAGCCAAGCGACAGCCAAGCGACAGCCAAGCGACAGCCAAGCGACAGCCAAGCGACAGCCAAGCGACAGCCAAGCGACAGCCAAGCGACAGCCAAGCGACAGCCAAGCGACAGCCAAGCGACAGCCAAGCGACAGCCAAGCGACAGCCAAGCGACAGCCAAGCGACAGCCAAGCGACCGCCAAGCGACAGCCAAGCGACAGCCAAGCGACAGCCAAGCGACAGCCAAGCGACAGCCAAGCGACAGCCAAGCGACAGCCAAGCGACAGCCAAGCGACAGCCAAGCGACAGCCAAGCGACAGCCAAGCGACAGCCAAGCGACAGCCAAGCGACAGCCAAGCGACAGCCAAGCGACAGCCAAGCGACAGCCAAGCGACAGCCAAACAACAGCCAAGCGACAGCCAAGCGACAGCCAAGCGACAGCCACGCGACAGCCATGCGACAGTCACGCGACAGCCAAGCGACAGCCAAGCGACAGCCAAGCAACAGCCAAGCGACAGCCAAGCGACAGCCAAGCGACAGCCAAGCGACAGCCAAGCGACAGCCAAGCGACAGCCAAGCGACAGCCAAGCGACAGCCAAGCGACAGCCACGCGACAGCCACGCAAAAGCCAAGCGACAGCCAAGCGACAGTCAAGCGACAGCCAGCTTAATCAAAAGCCTTTCCGCAAAGTTTGATCAAATTCTGAGATAAAAATGTTGACGCGAAAATTTCATTCTAAGTACTATGGGATGAGAAGGGAGCACGAGTGTCATGCTCGATTTTATGACCGTCTCCGATTTTGATGAAACTTGCAGAATATTCTTGGCTTCTTAATCAAAAGCCTTTGCGCAAAGTTTGATCAAATTCTGAGATAAAAATTTTGACACGAAAATTTCATCCTAAGTACTATGGGATGAAGAGGGAGCACGAGTGTCAAGCTCGATTTAATGACCGTCTCCGATTTTGATGAAACTTGCAGAATATTCTTGGCTTCTTAATCAAAAGCCTTTGCGCAAAGTTTGATCAAATTCTGAGATAAAAATTTTGACACAAAATTTCATTCCTAAGTACTATGGGATGAGGAGGGAGCACGAGTGTCAAGCTCGATTTTATGACCGTCTCCGATTTTGATGAAACTTGCAGAATATTCTTGGCTCTTAATCAAAAGCCTTTGCGCAAAGTTTGATCAAATTCTGAGATAAAAATTTTGACACGAAAATTTCATCCTAAGTACTATGGGATGAGGAGGGAGCACGAGTGTCAAGCTCGATTTTATGACCGTCTCCGATTTTGATGAAACTTGCAGAATATTCTTGGCTTCTTAATCAAAAGCCTTTGCGCAAAGTTTGATCAAATTCTGAGATAAAAATTTTGAACCAAAATTTCATCTAAGTACTATGGGATGAGGAGGGAGCACGAGTGTCAAGCTCGATTTTATGACCGTCTCCGATTTTGATGAAACTTGCAGAATATTCTTGGCTCCTTAATCAAAAGCCTTTGCGCAAAGTTTGATCAAATTCTGAGATAAAAATTTTGACCAAAAATTTCATTCTAAGTACTATGGGATGAGGAGGGAGCACGAGTGTCAAGCTCGATTTTATGACCGTCTCCGATTTTGATGAAACTTGCAGAATATTCTTGGCTTCTTAATCAAAAGCCTTTGCGCAAAGTTTGATCAAATTCTGAGATAAAAATTTTGACACGAAAATTTCATCCTAAGTACTATGGGATGAGGAGGGAGCACGAGTGTCAAGCTCGATTTTATGACCGTCTCCGATTTTGATGAAACTTGCAGAATATTCTTGGCTTCTTAATCAAAAGCCTTTGCGCAAAGTTTGATCAAATTCTGAGATAAAAATTTTGAACCAAAAATTTCATTCTAAGTACTATGGGATGAGGAGGGAGCACGAGTGTCAAGCTCGATTTTATGACCGTCTCCGATTTTGATGAAACTTGCAGAATATTCTTGGCTCCTTAATCAAAAGCCTTTGCGCAAAGTTTGATCAAATTCTGAGATAAAAATTTTGAACCAAAAATTTCATTCTAAGTACTACGGGATGAGGAGGGAGCACGAGTGTCAAGCTCGATTTTATGACCGTCTCCGATTTTGATGAAACTTGCAGAATATTCATGGCTTCTTAATCAAAAGCCTTTGCGCAAAGTTTGATCAATTTCTGAGATAAAATTTTGAACCGAAAATTTCATTCTAAGTACTATGGGATAAGGAGGGAACACGAGTGGCAAGCTCGATTTTATGACCGTCTCCGATTTTGATGAAACTTGCAGAATATTCTTGGCTCCTTAATCAAAAGCCTTTGCGCAAAGTTTGATCAAATTCTGAGATAAATATTTTGAACCGAAAATTTCATTCTAAGTACTATGGGATGAGGAGGGAGCACGAGTGGCAAGCTCGATTTTATGACCGTCTCCGATTTTGATGAAACTTGCAGAATATTCTTGGCTCCTTAATCAAAATCCTGTGCGCAAAGTTTGATCAAATTCTGAGATAAAAATTTTGACACGAAAATTTCATCCTAAGTACTATGGGATGAGGAGGGAGCACGAGTGTCAAGCTCGATTTTATGACCGTCTCCGATTTTGATGAAACTTGCAGAATATTCTTGGCTTCTTAATCAAAAGCCTTTGCGCAAAGTTTGATCAAATTCTGAGATAAAAATTTTGACACGAAAATTTCATCCTAAGTACTATGGGATGAGGAGGGAGCACGAGTGTCAAGCTCGATCTTATGACCGTCTCCGATTTTGATGAACCTTGCAGAATATTCTTGGCTCCTTAATCAAAAGCCTTTGCGCAAAGTTTGATCAAATTCTGAGATAAAAATTTTGAACCAAAAATTTCATTCTAAGTACTATGGGATGAAGAGGGAGCACGAGTGTCAAGCTCGATTTTATGACCGTCTCCAATTTTGATGAAACCTGCAGAATATTCTTGGCTTCTTAATCAAAAGCCTTTGCGCAAAGTTTGATCAAATTCTGAGATAAAAATTTTGACACGAAAATTTCATCCTAAGTACTATGGGATGAGGAGGGAGCACGAGTGTCAAGCTCGATTTTATGACCGTCTCCGATTTTGATGAAACTTGCAGAATATTCTTGGCTTCTTAATCAAAAGCCTTTGCGCAAAGTTTGATCAAATTCTGAGATAAAAATTTTGAACCAAAAATTTCATTCTAAGTACTATGGGATGAAGAGGGAGCACGAGTGTCAAGCTCGATTTTATGACCGTCTCCGATTTTGATGAAACTTGCAGAATATTCTTGGCTCCTTAATCAAAAGCCTTTGCGCAAAGTTTGATCAAATTATGAGATAAAAATTTTGAAACGAAAATTTCATCCTAAGTACTATGGGATGAGGAGGGAGCACGAGTGTCAAGCTCGATTTTATGACCGTCTCCGATTTTGATGAAACTTGCAGAATATTCTTGGCTCCTTAATCAAAAGCCTTTGCGCAAGGTTTGATCAAATTCTGAGATAAAAATTTTGAACCAAAAATTTCATTCTAAGTACTATGCGATGAAGAGGGAGCACGAGTGTCAAGCTTGATTTTATGACCGTCTCCAATTTTGATGAAACTTGCAGAATATTCTTGGCTTCTTAATCAAAAGCCTTTGCGCAAAGTTTGATCAAATTCTGAGATAAAAATTTTGACACGAAAATTTCATTCTAAGTACTATGGGATGAGGAGGGAGCACGAGTGTCAAGCTCGATTTTATGACCGTCTCCGATTTTGATGAAACTTGCAGAATATTCTTGGCTTCTTAATCAAAAGCCTTTGCGCAAAGTTTGATCAAATTCTGAGATAAAAAATTTTGAACCAAAAATTTCATTCTAAGTACTATGGGATGAGGAGGGAGCACGAGTGTCAAGCTCGATTTTATGACCGTCTCCGATTTTGATGAAACTTGCAGAATATTCTTGGCTCCTTAATCAAAAGCCTTTGCGCAAAGTTTGATCAAATTCTGAGATAAAAATTTTGAACCGAAAATTTCATTCTAAGTACTATGGGATGAGGAGGGAGCACGAGTGTCAAGCTCGATTTTATGACCGTCTCCGATTTTGATGAAACTTGCAGAATATTCTTGGCTCCTTAATCAAAAGCCTTTGCGCAAAGTTTGATCAAATTCTGAGATAAAAATTTTGAACCAAAAATTTCATTCTAAGTACTATGGGATGAGGAGGGAGCACGAGTGTCAAGCTCGATTTTATGACCGTCTCCGATTTTGATGAAACTTGCAGAATATTCTTGGCTTCTTAATCAAAAGCCTTTGCGCAAAGTTTGATCAAATTCTGAGATAAAAATTTTGAACAGAAAATTTCATTCTAAGTACTATGGGATGAGGAGGGAGCACGAGTGTCAAGCTCGATTTTATGACCGTCTCCGATTTTGATGAAACTTGCAGAATATTCTTGGCTCCTTAATCAAAAGCCTTTGCGCAAAGTTTGATCAAATTCTGAGATAAAATTTTGAACGAAAATTTCATTCTAAGTACTATGGGATGAGGAGGGAGCACGAGTGTCAAGCTCGATTTTATGACCGTCTCCGATTTTGATGAAACTTGCAGAATATTCTTGGCTCCTTAATCAAAAGCCTTTGCGCAAAGTTTGATCAAATTCTGAGATAAAAATTTTGAACCAAAAATTTCATTCTAAGTACTATGGGATGAGGAGGGAGCACGAGTGTCAAGCTCGATTTTATGACCGTCTCCGATTTTGATGAAACTTGCAGAATATTCTTGGCTCCTTAATCAAAAGCCTTTGCGCAAAGTTTGATCAAATTCTGAGATAAAAATTTTGAACCGAAAATTTCATTCTAAGTACTATGGGATGAGGAGGGAGCACGAGTGTCAAGCTCGATTTTATGACCGTCTCCGATTTTGATGAAACTTGCAGAATATTCTTGGCTCCTTAATCAAAAGCCTTTGCGCAAAGTTTGATCAAATTCTGAGATAAAACATTTTGAACAAAATTGTCATCGCTTAATAGTACTATGGGATGTTTATTGTGAGGGAGCAGCGAGTGTCAAGCTCGATTTTATGACCGTCTCCGATTTTGATGAAACTTGCAGAATATTCTTGGCTCCTTAATCAAAAGCCTTTGCGCAAAGTTTTATCAAATTCTGAGATAAAAATATTGAACCAAAAATTTCATTCTAAGCCTACTATTGGATGACGAGGTCGAGCACGAGTGCAAGCTCGATTTTATGACCGTTCCATTTTGATGAAACTTGCAGAATATTCTTGGCTCTTAATCAAAAGCCTTTGCGCAAAGTTTGATCAAATTCTGAGATAAAAATTTTGACAGAAAATTTCATTCTAAGTACTAGGGATGAGGAGGGAGCACGAGTGTCAAGCTCGATTTTATGACCGTCTCCGATTTTGATGAAACTTGCAGAATATTCTTGGCTTCTTAATCAAAAGCCTTTGCGCAAAGTTTGATCAAATTCTGAGATAAAAATTTTGAACCAAAAATTTCATTCTAAGTACTATGGGATGAGGAGGGAGCACGAGTGTCAAGCTCGATTTTATGACCGTCTCCGATTTTGATGAAACTTGCAGAATATTCTTGGCTCCTTAATCAAAAGCCTTTGCGCAAAGTTTTATCAAATTCTGAGATAAAACAAGTAAGAAAGCTAAATTCGGTCAAGCCCGGCTTTGAAATACCCAGCGTTCCGACATTATGAGCGCACTATGTTTTACTTCTCTATTTGTGGGCGTGGCAATGGGAGGGCAACATAAATTATTTCCGTACACCTTTCATTCGCCTTGGTGAACCTATGTTGCGAATTCGAAGCTTCTACGCCTTTTACTTCGGAAGTTACGAAAAATCTTTATTTGTGGGCGTGGCAGTGGGCGGGCCACAAAAAATTTTTTCCTGCACCTTTCATTCGCCTTGGTGAACCTATGTTGCGAATTCGAAGCTTCTACGCCGTTTACTTCGGAAGTTACGAAAAATCTTCATTTGTGGGCGTGGCAGTGGGCGGGCCACAAACAATTTTTTCCTACACCTTTCATTCGCCTTGGTCAACCTATGTTGCGAATTTGAAGCTTCTACGCCTTTTACTTCATAAGTTACGATAAGCCCTTATTTGTGGGCTTATTGGTGGGTGTGGCTCACGGAGGGCGGCGTCCATTTTTTTCCAGGATATGTCCCTTTTTGTAGTTTACCAGTAAACCAAATATCAATAAAATGTGTTGAGTGGTTCGCAAGTTACAAGCATTTTACTGAAAACACATTATAATCATTTGTGGGCGTGGCAGTGGGCGGATGTCTCCAATTTTTACTTAGGATCATACTCGGATCCCGATATACCTGTGTGCCAAATTTCGATTTGATTGGTCCAACCGTTTCGGAGGAGATCCGACCACGGACGGACGGACAGACGGACAGACGGACAGACGGACGGACGGACGGACGGACGGACGGACAGACGGACAGACGGACATGTCTAAATCGATTCAGTTTTTGATCCTGATCATTTCTATATATATTTTTCTATATCTCCGGAGCTTAATTCTCCCTGTTACAAGATTTGCACAAAACTAATATACCCCGCTTACGCTGGGTATAAAAAATATTGAACCAAAAATTTCATTCTAAGTACCATTGGATGAGGAGGGAGCACGAGTGTCAAGCTCGATTTTATGACCGTCTCCGATTTTGATGAAACTTGCAGAATATTCTTGGCTTCTTAATCAAAAGCCTTTCCGCAAAGTTTGATCAAATTCTGAGATAAAAATTTTGACACGAAAATTTCATTCTAAGTACTATGGGATGAGGAGGGAGCAGGAGTGTCATGCTCGATTTTATGACCGTCTCCGATTTTGATGAAACTTTCAGAATATTCTTGGCTTCTTAATCAAAAGCCTTTGCGCAAAGTTTGATCAAATTCTGAGATAAAAATTTTGACACGAAAATTTCATCCTTAGTACTATGGGATGAGGAGGGAGCACGAGTGTCAAGCTCGATTTTATGACCGTCTCCGATTTTGATGAAACTTGCAGAATATTCTTGGCTCCTTAATCAAAAGCCTTTGCGCAAAGTTTGATCAAATTCTGAGATAAAAATTTTGAACCAAAAATTTCATTCTAAGTACTATGGGATGAAGAGGGAGCACGAGTGTCAAGCTCGATTTTATGACCGTCTCCAATTTTGATGAAACTTGCAGAATATTCTTGGCTTCTTAATCAAAAGCCTTTGCGCAAAGTTTGATCAAATTCTGAGATAAAAATTTTGACACGAAAATTTCATCCTAAGTACTATGGGATGAGGAGGGAGCACGAGTGTCAAGCTCGATTTTATAACCGTCTCCGATTTTGATGAAACTTGCAGAATATTCTTGGCTCCTTAATCAAAAGCCTTTGCGAAAAGTTTGATCAAATTCTGAGATAAATATTTTGAACCGAAAATTTCATTCTAAGTACTATGGGATGAGGAGGGAGCACGAGTGGCAAGCTCGATTTTATGACCGTCTCCGATTTTGATGAAACTTGCAGAATATTCTTGGCTCCTTAATCAAAATCCTGTGCGCAAAGTTTGATCAAATTCTGAGATAAAAATTTTGAACCGAAAATTTCATTCTAAGTACTATGGGATGAGGAGGGAGCACGAGTGTCAAGCTCGATTTTATGACCGTCTCCGATTTTGATGAAACTTGCAGAATATTCTTGGCTTCCTTAATCAAAAGCCTTTGCGCAAAGTTTGATCAAATTCTGAGATAAAAATTTTGACACGAAAATTTCATCCTAAGTACTATGGGATGAGGAGGGAGCACGAGTGTCAAGCTCGATTTTATGACCGTCTCCGATTTTGATGAAACTTGCAGAATATTCTTGGCTCCTTAATCAAAAGCCTTTGCGCAAAGTTTGATCAAATTCTGAGATAAAAATTTTGAACCAAAAATTTCATTCTAAGTACTATGGGATGAAGAGGGAGCACGAGTGTCAAGCTCGATTTTATGACCGTCTCCGATTTTGATGAAACTTGCAGAATATTCTTGGCTTCTTAATCAAAAGCCTTTGCGCAAAGTTTGATCAAATTCTGAGATAAAAATTTTGACACGAAAATTTCATCTAAGTACTATGGGATGAGGAGGGAGCACGAGTGTCAAGCTCGATTTTATAACCGTCTCCGATTTTGATGAAACTTGCAGAATATTCTTGGCTCCTTAATCAAAAGCCTTTGCGAAAAGTTTGATCAAATTCTGAGATAAATATTTTGAACCGAAAATTTCATTCTAAGTACTATGGGATGAGGAGGGAGCACGAGTGGCAAGCTCGATTTTATGACCGTCTCCGATTTTGATGAAACTTGCAGAATATTCTTGGCTCCTTAATCAAAATCCTGTGCGCAAAGTTTGATCAAATTCTGAGATAAAAATTTTGAACCAAAAATTTCATTCTAAGTACTATGGGATGAAGAGGGAGCACGAGTGTCAAGCTCGATTTTATGACCGTCTCCGATTTTGATGAAACTTGCAGAATATTCTTGGCTCCTTAATCAAAAGCCTTTGCGCAAAGTTTGATCAAATTCTGAGATAAAAATTTTGAACCGAAAATTTCATTCTAAGTACTATGGGATGAGGAGGGAGCACGAGTGCAAGCTCGATTTTATGACCGTCTCCATTTTGATGAAACTTGCAGAATATTCTTGGCTCCTTAATCAAAAGCCTTTGCGCAAAGTTTGATCAAATTCTGAGATAAATATTTTGAACCGAAAATTTCATTCTAAGTACTATGGGATGAGGAGGGAGCACGAGTGTCAAGCTCGATTTTATGACCGTCTCCGATTTTGATGAAACTTGCAGAATATTCTTGGCTCCTTAATCAAAAGCCTTTGCGCAAAGTTTGATCAAATTCTGAGATAAAAATTTTGAACCAAAAATTTCATTCTAAGTACTATGGGATGAAGAGGGAGCACGAGTGTCAAGCTCGATTTTATGACCGTCTCCGATTTTGATGAAACTTGCAGAATATTCTTGGCTCCTTAATCAAAAGCCTTTGCGCAAAGTTTGATCAAATTCTGAGATAAATATTTTGAACCGAAAATTTCATTCTAAGTACTATGGGATGAGGAGGGAGCACGAGTGGCAAGCTCGATTTTATGACCGTCTCCGATTTTGATGAAACTTGCAGAATATTCTTGGCTCCTTAATCAAAATCCTGTGCGCAAAGTTTGATCAAATTCTGAGATAAAAATTTTGACACGAAAATTTCATCCTAAGTACTATGGGATGAGGAGGGAGCACGAGTGCAAGCTCGATTTTATGACCGTCTCCGATTTTGATGAAACTTGCAGAATATTCTTGGCTCCTTAATCAAAAGCCTTTGCGCAAAGTTTGATCAAATTCTGAGATAAATATTTTGAACCGAAAATTTCATTCTAAGTACTATGGGATGAGGAGGGAGCACGAGTGGCAAGCTCGATTTTATGACCGTCTCCGATTTTGATGAAACTTGCAGAATATTCTTGGCTCCTTAATCAAAAGCCTGTGCGCAAAGTTTGATCAAATTCTGAGATAAAAATTTTGACACGAAAATTTCATCCTAAGTACTATGGGATGAGGAGGGAGCACGAGTGTCAAGCTCGATTTTATGACCGTCTCCGATTTTGATGAAACTTGCAGAATATTCTTGGCTCCTTAATCAAAAGCCTTTGCGCAAAGTTTGATCAAATTCTGAGATAAATATTTTGAACCGAAAATTTCATTCTAAGTACTATGGGATGAGGAGGGAGCACGAGTGGCAAGCTCGATTTTATGACCGTCTCCGATTTTGATGAAACTTGCAGAATATTCTTGGCTCCTTAATCAAAATCCTGTGCGCAAAGTTTGATCAAATTCTGAGATAAAAATTTTGACACGAAAATTTCATCCTAAGTACTATGGGATGAGGAGGGAGCACGAGTGTCAAGCTCGATTTTATGACCGTCTCCGATTTTGATGAAACTTGCAGAATATTCTTGGCTCCTTAATCAAAAGCCCTTGCGCAAAGTTTGATCAAATTCTGAGATAAAAATTTTGAACCAAAAATTTCATTCTAAGTACTATGGATGAGGAGGGAGCACGAGTGCAAGCTCGATTTTATGACCGCCCGAAGAACTTGCAGAATATTCTTGGCTCCTTAAT